>UESW01004224.1:777697-1011725 GCA_900491605.1 Calamus simplicifolius | reverse complement strand
GAACTTCGGACAGTTTGAAAAAAGGCACACTGAGCAAAAATCGTCAACGGACACAAAGAATGCGCCTCCGGCAAAACCTAAAGGTTCAAAAGCCCTACTGACCGGCCAGAACCCAGGCAAAGCCGAGAATTCTCCCTTTTTTGCTCTAAAATTCTAGGCAATGCCCCCTATAACCTGCCGAACAAAACGCCCATCTCAAACGAAGCATGACTCAGCGCTGAACCAATGGAGCCACCCGGCTCTCCAACTATTCAATCAGATACGAATGGGTTTCTCTTTGACATTCAGAAAATAAGAGGTTGTCAAAAAAGGCTTTTTCATTGATTGTAAAAGGAAAATACAAAAAGAGAAGCAGAAGAAATAGAAAGAAAAAGAAAAGAAAAGAGGAGAAGAAGCCCTCGCTAGGGCTCACTGTCACTCCCAAAGCCAGCAAGTCCTCCAGGCTTCGGTGAGATCGGCGACTTGCTGCGGAGTGATATTATTTCCTCCTCTGCCGGTCCGCACCCGGCGCAGGCCTCCATCTCCCTCGTAGCAACATCGACATAATCCTTAACAACCCTCTCGAGCCGCTGGTGGCTCGCGAGGGTCGACGCCAGGCCCAACCCGTCGATTGTAATGGTGGGATGGCCCCCCACCGGATGTAGCAGGCCATTGATCACCGCCTTTAGCTCATCAAATGGTCGCTCTCCTCCTTAGAAGCCATGACGAAAACTATTTTGAGACTGAATCAGGGGGTGGTGAAAACCAGCATGCCCCGTTCGTATTTATACTTGTCAGGCGAGTATTTCGACCAGTCGGGCTGAACCACGACCTATGAGAACTCGCCATGTATCATCACTTTAATTAGTGCCTGCAGAATCCGAAAGGTCGTGCCCCATCCGAGTGAATCGGTAATGCGGATGGACTGTTCGGAACCCCCCTGAACAGGTATCTCCCGATCTGCTGGCCCCCCGTATAAATGCTCCCAACATTCCCCAAGCTCTTTTAAGCCGGCCGCCTTTCGGGAAATGCAAAAAGGAAAGAATTCCAGCGCCTGGCAGTAATTCATCCCCTCGGGAGAGGTAAAGTCATAAATGAGGGCGTGATCATGTACCGCCCGTTCCACCCTGACGTCCCTCACCAAACACGCAGGGACCTAACATTACGACTCATAGTGGCGACTAAGTCACTTACCGAGCAACAATTCTCCGAACCTTGCAGGGCCAAGTAAAACATCTCCGAACCTCGGCGCCGAACAATAAATTCTTCGAACCTCGGGGCCGAGCAACAAATTCTCCGAACCTTGGCAGGGCCAAGTAAAACATCTCCGAACCTCGGCTGGGCCGAGCAATAAACTCTTCGAACCTCTCTAGGCTGAGCATTAACATTCGGGTTCCAATGGGGAGAGGCATAAATCTCTGAGCTTCGGACCAAGATAAGGAGTGTATTTGCCACCGAACAATCTCTAAACCTCCGTTTGGACCAGGGAAGTTTGAAAGCCCGACTAGTTCGGATAGCGCGGGATCCTCGCCTAAAAACGAAGGCACGTACCCCATGGCCAGCAACAACAACTGGCACAGGAGAAATAGAGATTGAGAAAGAACAAAACTTTCTTTATTTCATTGCCATCAAAACCAATTACAAATGCCTGAGAGGCGTTACAAGAGCATTGAAATGCATAAAATAAAGACAAGCACAAGACTCGGGCAACTGCTCCGAAGTAGACCTGGGCAACTGTGATGCTCCGGCGTCCAACCGAACCAGACAAACCACAAACTGTCAGCTCGTGCCGATAATGGGCGGGCGACATGGACCAACCGTTGCAGCTAGCTTCGGTTAATAATGATATCTCGGTGACCCAACCGAGATATCAGGGTGATTGGAAAGGGTGGACGGAATGTCACCCCTAACCACCCAACCGAGAGGCCCCCCGGCGAGTAGGTAGGAAGCCGCGGACCCTAGCGTCGGAACGCTCTCCAAACTGAGTGTGTACCACCCCAACTTGCCCAAACTCCAAGGCAAGGTGCGCGGCGCACGCTATCACCCCTCCCTACGTGGTGAAAGATTCCCCAGGCGGGCGAGCCCAGGAATCCAAATCGGGGAGGAGGAGAAGTTCAAGTGAGTCATGGGGAGCCGCGTGCACTTCCACCGTAAGTCCCAAGGGGGAACCACAAAGGTCACACTGGAAGCACATATGTGCGCTCTCTGTGATCTCTGTGCCCTCCTGCGCTCTCCATATGATCTCCGGGGCTCATCTCCTAAGGGCGAGCCATTCTCAACAGCTCCTTCATCGCCCCAGCTGTCCGGTGGTGAAGAGCTCAGAAAGGAAAGCTCGGCCCTCCACTCGCAACAGCAGAGAAATGAGCATGGTGGAAACTCCAATGGGAAAGAACTTTGGGGATGACCTAACACTACCCCCTTCCCCTTTTTATAGGCAAAAAATAAAACCGGGAACAACTACTAAGGCCATAAGCCTCGAGATTCGAAACACCTGGACCATGCCTCCACGTGGCCTCCCAGGATGAAAGCAGCGCCTCGCTGCGCGCCGAGCCCATCACTTGAACCATGACGCATGCAAAGATTTCCTTTGATGCCGAATCACGATTATTTAACGCAGAAAATCACCGATCTTATGAAACTGACAAGGTTCAGGAGATCGTCCTACGAAAATAACATCCTCCAATGGAGACGGATGCTGCGCCGTACTAAAACTGCATGAAAAAGACCAATGCCATAAAAGCCTTCCGAAAAGCACCGGAGCAGCTTTTTGCTCCCCACAGAGCCGTATCACCAACTCCGGTGAAATGAAAAACCGACCTACCTGCGAAACGGCAGAGCGCTGGCAGGGCAGCAAAAAGCACAAAACCGATGTTCATCGATGGCTTCCCAAGGAAGTTAATCGCTCGAGGAACTTATGCAACAAAATTGAATCTCAAAACAAAAATGAATGCGAAGGCTACGCAAACTATTCTTCATTCATCAGAAAAGGAAGTAGCAAAAAAAATGAAAAACACATCAGCCCTCACAGAGGCTCACCATTGTCTCCCGAACCATCGACCGTTCTCTCTGATCCGCCGCAGGGCTACCCACCTGCTGTTGGAGAGATGCCACGCCTCTCTAGGTGATCGTTAACAGCACGGAGGTGCATGATCTCCCTGGTGGAAGCGATCACATATTGTTCGGTCGCCTCCTGGAGTCGCTAATGACTCGCTAACAAAGAGGCCAGGACCTCCCCGTCGACAATGGTCGAGTACAGCTCCTACGAGCCCCCCAGCGGGTGTTGGCATCGTCGGCTGATGCTCTGTTTGACCTTCCGCCATCCTTGGAAGCCATTCCGTCGGCGCAAGCTCGTATCAAGCTAGCAAAGGTTGTCGAATGAAATGGCCAATGATAACCGGACCCTCCATCGGTATTTAAACCGATCCAAGCAAGAGATCTACCTGCTCCAGCCATCGGCCCTCGAGCCACCACACAAGGTCCCGCCATATGTCACCGCTTGGGCAACCACTCTCATTCGTCAGCCCTAGCCGACCCATTTTGCCATCGGCCCTAGCCGACCTACTTTACCCGTCGGCCTAGCCGACCTACTTCATCCTTCAGGCCCTAGCCGACCTACTTTGCCGTCGGCCCTAGCCGACCTACCTCACCCGTCGGCCCTAGCCGACTTATTTCGTCTGTCGGCCCTAGCCGACCTACTCTATCAGTCGGCCTCAACCGACCTACTTCATTCCTCAAGTTTTAATTAATCTATTGCATCGCTCAAACATGAACTGAACCAGGTCATCCCTCGCTCACCAGTTAAGGCTAATGCTCTGCCTTGGGCCCAGCCAAAGCGTTCCCTTTATCCTGAGATAAAAACGACCAAACAGCGCCAACAAGCCATAAGTCGCTTGCGATTGAGGCAAATTTGGAATGAAGGACCGCCCAAGAAAAAGTACTTAAATAGAAGCAGAAAGTTCATTCATTAAAAAACGTCAGGCAGAATTACAGCTCGAGAAGCAAAATGTAGAAGTGACTTTAAAGGTTGGGAACCACGTCCATTCCAGGAGAACCCCCAATTACATCTGTAGAGGCATGGCTTGATTCGCCCTTCTCAAATGCCTTAGCCTCCTAGACAGCAGTCTGCAATGTCCTCCAGAAGTTGCAGCCTCGCCGGGACCAGGGGCGGCCAAGGTCGGTATCCGAAGCGTCGACGTACTCATCCTCCTCTTCACCCCCGGAGTCACTAGCGTCAAGAGCTTCAGCGTCCAGGAAAGAAGATCCCATTCTGGATGCTCGTTGGATATTTTATCTCTGCATTCTTCCACTCCGAGTTGGAAGGCATCAGCCGATTACATCCTGCTCGCCCTTGAGCATGGCGAGTTGCATCTTAGCCTCGGCCATTTGGCTCCACAATAGGCAACTTGTCTTTCAGCTTCCACGACCTGAGCCTGCAGAAAATGGTTTGCTCCTCGAACTCGCCGGCCTACGCCTCGAATTCCGAACTTCTGCCTCGGCTAGACGCAAGCTCGCCTTGCAAAGCCTGCTTGTCCAGCTCTAATTTTGCCATCTGCGAAGCCAGAAATAGTTGGCGTCACGAGGAACCCAAAAAGGAAACTAAAAAGGGGAAATAGGATCGTACCTCCTCCTTTTGTTGGGCCAAGCTTTTAGTCAGCTCCTCGGCCTCACCCCTGGCCCTCACTTTATCGGCCCTAACCAACTCGATCCTTTCTTGGAGAGTGTTAATCCTCGACTGCTTCTCTTCAACCTCTCCCCGGGCTTGGGATAGCTCACCACTCAGCCGGGCTATCATCCCTTCGTGCCATTTAGCGCTGACTCTCAAGTCAGTGACTTCACTGTCGCGCCGCTGCAGCTTCTCCTCCACCTCATCAAGCATTCTGGCCAAGCGTTTTCTCTCATCGGCGGCCTCCTTCCCCAGCCGGCCCAGACTCTCGTTATGTTCTTTCTGCAACGCCGCCACTTCCTCGGAATGCTTCGACTTAACTCGAGCCAACTCCAAGCACGCGTCATCGTACTTTGCTAGGAGCCCCTGCAACTCCTCCACTTTACGCTTTTGCTTGGATGCTTCGGCTAGGGCGGCCTGATATGACACCTTCATCCCCGCCAAACTTTTGTTGCTGATAGCCAGGAGTTCCTCGAACTTCTCTGACGCCTCTACTCGCGATCCGAGTTCGGCGTTGGCTCTCCTGGCCTGAACGCTGGCCCCAGTCGCCAACTCAAACGCCAGCACATCGCCCGAGAAAGCAAAACGCTCTGCAGGATAAAAATAAGTAAGAATATGCAATCAAGTCAACGGAAAGCATCCACCACCCAAGAGTGGTGACTCACCCGCGAGGCATAGGCCCGTGTCATCTTCATGAGGTCGTATTGTCAATGTCGGAAAGAAATGAACTTCATGAGGGTCGTATTCAAATCCTCCCTCGCCTCCGGCGCTCCCGCCGTGGTCACTCCGGCATCTGACGACATCTACGAAAGTGCGAGCCCTCTTTCGGGCCCACTCCCCTCCGCACCGCCGCTCTCCCCTGGGTGCTTGCCTCTCTTCCTCTTGGCAAGGCTCGACCACGCCGACCTCTTGGCTGCAAGAGCAGAAGGTATACAATTAAATCCAAACACGTTCGCCTGGACAACAAACAACCGAGAAGACGAAATGGAGGACTCACCTTGCGGGTCCAGAGGACTAAGCCCAGCCGCAAAAAGGCACCCTCCGATAGCAAGTCATTGGCCGAAACACCTGGCCATTGCGGAGGACGTCCAAATCTCTCTCCTCTTGTTCGAACAAAACCGGATGCATCTCCGCATCCCAGACGAAATTTCTCCATCTCGAGGGAAGTCGGAACCAATGTTTCCCTCGGCGATGATGAACCGACTCTTCCATCCCTTTATGGAGGACGGCTTGTCCATGATCGTGTTAAAGGACCTCCGAGGTTCGATGTATGGCCACTCCGATTTCCTTTCGGGTATTAAATAATAGCAGGCGCGGAAAAGAGGGAGAGTGGCGACGATCTGAATCTGATGACACATTGAGATAAATCCAATGATGCTCCGCCAGCTATTTGGGGCCACCATCCCCGGACAGATGTTATAGTGAGTCATGATTTCCTTCACCAAGGGGTGTAGAGAAAACCGAAGGCCTGCTTTCAAGCTGTCTTCGTAAACGAAGACCCATGCTCCAGATCTCATGAGACCCTATGTTCAGGCCCCGGCACTCGCAGAACGACATCTGGGGTATGCCATACCTCTGGCGAATCCTTCCCACATCCTCGGCAACGATCTCCGTAGCTACGTCATCAGGACTCATCGTCATCTTAGCCGAAAAAAGCACCAGGCGAAATGGCGAACGTCACAGAAGACGAGACTCCCAGAAAACAGAATGTGAGAATATTGCAAAAAGAGACAGCACTGCTATCGCTTTGCTTCCCCCCCAAGGAAGCCATCTTAAGAAGGTAAGGCGCTTCGCCCGAGGCATCCGGAACCGCCTCGATAAATGCCACATTAATCGGGATTCACTACGTGGAGTTTCCCCAACCGTCGCCCCTAGAGGAGCCTTACCCATGAAGGCGTGATGATCCCGCCGCATTAATTAGAGCATCATTGCGCGGGCTGTCTAAACCAGATCGTACCATCCAAAGCGTGCCACCTGGACTTATACTCCCTATGCTCGACCTACGCTTTGAACTAGGGAGTGGAGGGCATGTGTTTGGGGGTAAAATCATTATTGCATCAATATTCGTGCAAGGAGGCTAAGACTGACCCCATCCCTTTGCCCGCCATGGTGTCCCCGAGCTTCCCGTAGCTCGTGTCCCCGAGCCTTTCGTAGCTCGGCTTCTCCGGGCTTCCATAGTTCGGCTTTCTCCGGGCTTCCATAGTTCGGCCTTCTCGGGCTTCCATAGTTCGGCTTTCTCCGGGCTTCCATAGTTCGGCTTTCCCCGAGTTTCTATAGCTTGGCTTTCTTCGAGCTCCCATAGCCGACTCCCCGAGCTTCCATAGCTCGTCTCCCTCGAGCTTCCCGTAGCTCGTCTCCCCAAGCTTCCTATAGCTCGGTCCTCCCGAGCTTCCTACAGCTCGGTCCTCCCAAGCTCCTGTAGCTCGGCTCCCTCGAGCTTCCATAGCTCGGCTCCCCCTAGCTTCCATAGCTCGGCTTCACTGAACGATCCACGATCTAATACTCACCTCTGTGGAACCTAACGCAGGAGAGCCTAGGCCTATCGTAACAACATCCAGGCAAGGAATCATGTTGAGAAGTAGTCTAGAACCTAACACGGCTACCTGGGACCTACGCACCTACCAGATCTCAAACCATCAAGGAGCTCTCCTAGCCGTCGATCCCCTAACAAACAATATATGAATCCCACGGCCCGATGCGATCCATCTCCGTATCCTAACAACCTTCGAACCTTCCAGAAGGCGCTCAAGATCCAGGTGACAACGTATAAATATAACATTCCCAGATTTCCTCAGGTATGCGCTCACCCTCACCCTCACTCTCCCGCTCTCGCCAGCTGCTCGTCGGTGCTCTCTCCCTCTAGAGCTCCCGATCGGCCGCCCCTGGAGACTCCTCGAGAGATCCACCTCCCCGTTTTCTGATTGATCGCTGATTTTCTTCCACTGACTTGAGCGTCGGAGGGTCTTCCGCGAAGGGCCACCCCCAACGCCTCTCGCACGAGGACTTGTGTGCAGGTCCGCCTCAGGAGATCGACTGCATCCGAGTCGGAGGACGGATTCCAGCGGCAACACCTACTATTATCTCTAACCCCAACAGCCGATGATATGACGGCCAAGTCTCCTCGTTACTTATCTTAAAGAATAAAGGGCTAAATAATTGAAAAAAGGGACTAAAATGATTATGTTCAGACTACATGTTTCGTGAAGGTCATCATCAATATCCGCCACTAAAGATGAATGACTAGCCAACGGCACACGACTTGACTACGATTCATCAATACACACGGAATGACTTAAATGGACCAGACTTAGGAGGGGAAAAAACAAAAGTTGTGGACTTGGAGCTTTCATGCGTCTTCCTAGCGGCTGTTGGGCCGGAGAGCATAACATTCAAGATCCTTTTGGTTTGGGCTGACTTAAAGGTAATTCCCACTAGTCTTTGATGCAACAATTATCTTTCATTAAAAAAATTGTGAAATTAGTTGGAACAGCGTGGTAAAGGATGCTGCTATATAATTCACTTTAATTCTGGAAATTAGTTTGGTGCCACCGCGTTGAAAGATGTGGCAGGCTTCCTATAATGACATTATGTGGTCTATTCCACTCGATGCGTGGTTGGAATCTTGCCAGCGTTCCTGCAGTGACATTATGTGGTCCATTCCACTCAGCCATCAAGGAGAGAACCATCTTCCTCCTGCAAAAGATGCCATCTGTCTGTCTCTAAGACAAATGGACATAGTTAATACGCTGTCTAGTAGGAGAGGAGTGAATTACTATGGTAAAAGTGACTTTTGCCCTCCACTTGGTGTTTCAGTGCCCAAAAGTGAAGCCTAAGATATATGTCTGTATATATTTTGGTGGAAAGTAGGGAAAGGTTATCCTGAATTTATCAATTGGAGGTTAATTAGTTTATACCAAGAAAGGATTATACGCAGAAGTTACATGAATTCTTTTTTCTCATGATGACTTTAACATAAATTTCAACTTGATATGAGCTTGAGCCTCTTCTCTTTGTAATACATTTCTAAGATTCAAAAGAAAATAGAATTCTATGATAAATAGTCTTAAAAAGTTTTATTAGAGAAGATTTTGAAGTTTCTTTCCTTTCATATATGCCACTAAAGATAAGAACCAGTTAATCCCAAACCAATCTTTAACATTTAGAGATATGGTGCCTTCTTCAAGATGACCATAAGTGGTCAATATTCTTGATCGTGATGTAAAGTCTAATATCTATTAGACTACAAACTAGAGCAGACGCTTTAAAAAGAGATCAGATGCCATCTCCAATTGCTCACCACAAAAAGGGCATCCTACGCTAACTATCCAACCCTTTCTAGCAAGATTGTTTGGTACGTGAATTGATTTTGGTCCTCCATGTTTGTATAATTAGGTGCCCACGTCAATGCCCAATGCACATGTGACATGCACACTTTGACATGCATGTCAATGTTGGCACAGATTGGCTACCTAATTTATAAGATTGAGTCTAGAGTTACACTCTATGTCCTTAAGATAATTTCGTCCCGCAACGGTTCTTACGGTCTGTATGACGATGTCTCCAGAATACAACAGTCTCCTTTTGATGAATGCAGCACTATAATTCACCAAAAATATCGAACCAAGAATGCTTCTCTCTTTTTTTATATGCACTATTGCTATACTTCCTTTAGGAGAGTATGCAAATACCTAAGAGCAGAATGGAATCAAATTGGATTGAATGAATGAAAAGGTCTAAGGTCCTATTTATAGGTTTTAGATGCGTTTTGGATATATCCTTTTGGGTTTAAATTGATTTGAATTGGTTAATCGGATTTGATCAAAGAAAGCCTTTGATACACTAATTCATTCTATGATAAGATGATTAGCCGATCATATAACCCGATCCTCATCCTGATACGATGTTTCACCATCGTGATTTGATGATCACATTATCAGATAGGTGGTTGTACGGCTTTGATATGCAGTTTCAAGATCGAAATGATGATTTATCACAACGGCCGGATCGAATGGGAAATAGAAAGATTGGAGCGATGCCTTATCTCTAACGGCCCACTGGTGGGTCAACTGTGACCGGTCAACCAATGGTCAATAATTCAACGGTCTTCTTATCAATAGCTGCGATCAATCCAAGCTATGATCAGCTGATCAACACTGCTTTGATCAATCACATCACTCCATCGTTGATCTCAGCCCCTCATCTTAATCCGATCATTTTCATCGTCGGATCCTCATGATCTAGGAAGAATTTAATGTTCCACAAGCTTCTTGCAATGATGCGAACTGCAAAGTGCAGCTACAAAGCGCCCATTACATCTTTCGCACACGCGCGTGCATGGGGTGATGCGTAGCATCACCCTCAAGCTCTCCACTTATGGTGAGCCTAAGGAACTTAAGCATGAAGGAAAAGGTTTTCATATAAGTGAACCTTCCTTTCTTAATTTTTTCGATGTAAAACTAAATGTTCTCTTAATTTCTTATCACCACATAGGAAGGTAATGGGCTTTCAAAGCCCATTTAGGTATTCCAGGCCTATTGGCCAATTTACCCAACGATCCCCCACATGAATGAAAATTGAACTTAGATCAAAGATCATCAAAGATTAGCAAAGGTGATCCCCCACACAAAGAATTTTAATGCAAATGAATATGCAGACACTAAAGAGAGTATAGTGGAATAAAATTATATCAAGATAGGTAGCTTGTGGCTTTGAACCTTCCTTAGTGAGTTGTTATTGAGTTTACTTACTAAAAAGTGAACATGATGTCTTGAACATTTTAGCATTTTGTGTAAACCAAAATAATAACAATCACACAACTTCTTTCCGAGCATTCTTTTGGTTCTCATAGTTGTGTTCATTTTGGCCCCGAACATCTTCTGGTTTCATGAGTGCTTTAGAGAATTAAACCTTAAAATTCTCATAGAATTGGCCCAGTTCACACTCACAGAGGTGATTCTTATTAAGAGTATCCTACTATACCCTATATGGTTTTCATGTCATAAGAATCATTAAAACAATGCTTATCCTAGTACCTTTAGTAGGTAGTACCAATTATCATAGGAATGAGTAGGATTGGACATCCTTAATGCTATGCAAGTCTCTTCATAATTTAGTTGTCCCTTTTGAACCTAGATCTTAAAATCTGAGTCAGCTAGGTTGGGTATCCACTATGAAGATTTTAGTTATAGGTTTTAAACTCATTCCCCTCGATAAATAATTTACTTGATCTCTTGGTAACCTATTTGTTAATGGATCCGCTAGGTTTTTCTTTAACTGAATATAGTCAATAGAAATTACATCAATTTTAAGTAACTGCTTAATGGTATTATGTCTACGACGTATATGTCTAAACTTACCATTATACATCTTATTCTGTGCTCTGCAAATTACGATTGACTATCACAATGTATGCATATTGCAGACACAGGCTTTGGCCAACATGGAATATCTTCTAAAAGGTTTTAAAGCCATTATGCTTCTTCAACAGTCTTTTCTAAAGCAATAAACTCAGATTCCATAATGGATCGAGCTATACATGTTTGCTTAGAAGATTTTCATGACACAACACTTTCTCCTATGGTGAATACATATCCACTTATGGATTTTGTATCTTCTGTATTAGATATCCAATTTGCATCACTGTATCCTTCTAGTACAGCTGGATATCTTGAATAATGTAATCCATAACTTAGGATATATCGCAGATATCTTAATACCCTTATTAGAGCTATCCAATAATTTAAACCTTGGATTACTTGTGAATCTGCTCAACTTATTGACAACATATGCTATGTCAGGATAAGTACAATTCATAACATACATTAAACTGCCAATTATATGTGAATATTCCAACTGAGATATGGGTTCTCTAGTATACTTAGCCAAATATAGATTAACATCTATAGGTATTTTCACCGGGCTAGTATCATACTTTTTAAACTTATTTAATATTTTTTAATATAATAAGATTGAGGTAATATTATTCTTCAAATATTCTAGTGATTCGAATCCCTAGTATAACATCTGCAATACCCATATTTTTTATGTCAAAATGTTTGATTAACATTTTCTTTGTCTGTTTAATCATTTCAGTATACTGCCAATGATTAACATATCATCTACATATAAGCAGATTATCACATACCCTTCAGGCAGGGTTTTGGCATATATACATTTGTCACATTCATTTATTTTCAATCTATTTGATAACATGACATTATCAAATTTATATGTTATTGTTTAGATGCTTGTTTTAATCTTTATAAGGATTTAACAAGTCTACACACCTTTTTTCTTGTCTAGGAACAACAAATTTCTCAGACTGTTCTATGTATATTTCTTCATCTAATTCATCATTTAAAAAGCAGTTTTAACATCCATTTGATGAATTTCAAGATTGTTAATGGCTACAAAATGATTAACATTCTTATAGATGTTATTCTACTTACTGATAATAGGTATCAAAGAAGTCTATACCTTCTTTTTGTTTAAAGCCTTTAGCCACTAATCTGGCTTTATACTTATCAATTGATCCATCAGTCTTTAGCTTTTTTTTAAAAATCCACTTACACCCTAAGGTTTCATACTATATGGTAAGTCTACCAACCTATGTATGATTGTGTATGACGGACTCAATTTCCTATTAATAGCTTCTTTCCAAAAGGGTGCTTCTGAATTAGACTTTGCCTCTTTGAATGTCTGAGGTTTATCTTGTAATATATAAGTTACATAATCAAGACCAAAAGACTTTGTAACTTTTGGTCTCTTATTGTGTCTGAGTTCATCTTCATAATATTTTTCCTGATGACTACTACTAGCAGTATTATCATAAATTCTTTTATTTGAACTTATTTAAATTTTTTTTTGCTTGAAAATATATTTTTAAAGAATGATGTATTCCTTGATTCCATGATTGTATTTTCTGAATATCAGATATATCCGATTTATACACAAAAAAATGATATGCACTACTATTTTGTGTATAATCGATAAAAATACAATCAATAGTTTTAGGTCCTTTTGACCTTTTTGGGGTCCAAAATAGCTACTTTAGCTAGACACCCCCATACTCTTAAGTAATTGTAAGAAGGCTTATTTTCTTTCCATAACTCATATGGAGTAACATCCTTCTTCTTAAGAGGTATCTTATTCATAATATGATTTACTGAGAGAATTGCTTCTCTCCATAAATTCTATGGTGTACCAGAAGTTATCAGCATAGCATTCATCATTTCTTTTAATGTGCAATTTTTGTGTTCTGCAATTCATTAGATTGAGGTGAATAAGGAGCTGTAGTTTGATGAATAATGCCATGCTCTTGATAGAATTTGTCATAAGATGCATCAAATTCTCTACCTCTATCACTCCTTATAGCCTTAATCTTTTACCAAGTTTGTTTTTCAACTTCATTCTTATAATATTTAAACATTTCTAAAGCCTCATCTTTAGACTTTAGATACATATANGAGTGATACAGAAGGGCCCCCGAAGCAGACAATAGGGTAGAGCTTCCATTTGAGCCTCGACAACAACCTTCGCCGAACCCACCGGCTACGGCAATGTTAATATGATTGCCATGCTCAGCTCATCCCATAGTTGGCTGAATGAAGAAGAAAACCCACCCGAGGGAATCCGATGCGAAGGACTCGCATTCTTGAATGAAGACTTCCAAGGGATATGATATCCCCACTAACGAGACCCCTTTTTAAGTGGCCTTTAGTACCGAAGCTGTTATCCCAGTGAAAATAGGTCTACCTTCGTCCTAAGTTGAAAGCTACTTAGAGGAGTCAAATGAAAAGTAGCTTCGGGCCAACCTTGACTTGATCAAAGAAGTCAGAGAAAAGGCCCAAGTTAAATAGCCGCGTACCAACACGCGTTGCCTGCTATCATTCTTCCGAGTGAAAGGGAAGCTATTCATTCTTGGCAACCTGGTACTTCGTAAAGCATCCATCTCCAAGTCGACAGAGCAAGGGAAGCTGGCTCCTAACTGGGAGGGCTCTTATCAAGTTACGAAGGTTATCAGACCCGACACCTACAAACTCCAAGACCTTAATGGAAGAGCTATCCCTCGAACATGAAACTCAGATAATCTTCAAGTATATTATCAGTGAAGTACATCTAAACCGAGCCATTATACTCGCTGTAATAAGCTTCACCATCAATTCAAATACTTGTTCTTTGAATAACCATCTTTTTAAGATGTTGAAAAGCATGTCTTGCCTAATTATTAACCCTCTGGGTCCTTTCTCCATACCTTGGCTGGGCCAAGTAAAATTTTTTTTCGTACCTCAGCATGGTCAAGCATCCTCCGACCATCGGCAAGGCCGATCGAAGTATCTTGGTAGGATCAAGGTGATCTTTTTCTGTACCTCGACATGGCCGAGCATCCTTCGAACATTAGCAAGACCGATCGAAGTGCTTTGGCAAAACCAAGAAAGCTTTCTCCGTACCTTGGCACGGCTGAGCATCCTCAGAACATCGAAAAGGTTGATTGCAGTACCTTGTAGGACTAAGGCGAGCTGTCTCCGTACCTCGGCACGACGAGCATCGTCCGAACATCAGCAAGGCCGGTCGAAGTACCTTGGTAGGACCAAAGAGAGCTTTCTCCATACCTAGGCATGGCTAAGCATCCTCAAAACATTGGCAAGGTCGGTTGGAGAACCTTGGCAGGACCAAGGTGAGCTTTCTCCGTATCTCAGCACGGCCGAGCATCCTCCGAACATCGGCAAGGCCGGTCGGAGTGCCTTAGCAGGACCAAGGAAAGATTTCTCCGTAACTCAGCACGATCGAGCATCCTCTGAATCGCAAGGCCGGTTGGAGTGCCTTGGTAGGACCAAGGCGAGCTTTCTCTATACCTTAGCACGACCGAGCATCCTTTGAACATCGGCAAGGCTGATCGAAGCGCCTTGGTAGGACCAAGGGAAGCTTTCTCCGTACCTCGGCATGGCTGAACATCCTCTGAACATCAATAAGGCCAGTCGGAGTACCTTGGCAAGACTAAGGCAAGCTTTCTCTATACCTCAGCATGGCTGAGCATCCTCTGAACATCGGCAAGGCTGGTCGGAGTGCCTTGGCAGGACCAAGGGAAGCTTTCTCCATACCTCAGCACGGCCAAGCATCCTTTGAACATCAACGAGGCCGGTCGGAGCACCTTGGTAGGAACAAGATGAGCTTTCTCCGTACCTCGACACAGCCGAGCATCCTATAAACATCGGCAAGGCCGATCAGAGTGCCTTGGCAGGACCAAGGGAGATTTCTTCATACCTCGACATGGCCGAGCATCCTCCGAACATTGGCAAGGCCAGTTGAAGTACCTTGGCAGGATCAAGAAAAGATTTCTCCATACCTCAGCATATCCAAGCATCTTCTGAACATTGACAAAGCCGGTCGGAGTACCTTGGCATGACCAAGAAAAGATTTCTCCATACTTCAGCATGGTCGAGCATCCTCCAAACATTGGTAAGGCCAGTTGAAGCACCTTGGCAGAACAATGGAAAAAGCGCTTTATAACTTGGTAGGCCTAAGATACATGTCTTCGAGCCTCGGCAAGGCTGATTGGAGCTTCCTATGACTTGGCAAGGCCAAGTATTTATTTTTTTTGAGCCTTGACATGGTCGATCAAAATTTTTCGTACCTCGGTAAGGCCGAGCCTTCCCTATGCCTTGGTCGGACCAAGTAATCCCTACATAACTCATCAAGACTGGGTCATATTCAACCCTCGATTGAGCTGGGAAAGCTATGGTTTCATCTAATGAGGCCTAACTAGCTAAAACTAAAAATGTTCGACACAAGAAATGGGCAATTAAAAAAGAACATTTTTATTATTAGAAATTCTTATTACAAAGGGATTACAAGTACACTATGGCATAAAATACAAAAAGATCTCCTATGTGCGAAGGATCGCTTGCAGCTACTGCAACGTCTTCTTCCACTAATGCATGGCAATGCTCTGACTTTAGAAGATCGCAAAGATCGCCCTCGAACTTTGTGGATGGCAAACTTTGGATCTTGAAGCAAGGGATGGAAAGAAGCTAAAAATAAAAGCATTCCCCCTTTACCAGGAAGATGCGCATCTTCAAGCATCCCCTCTGATGAAGTAGCAACAACAACCATGTTTAAATAATTCTATTTATGGCTTGAGGCAACCATACAAAGACACTTTTTAGCGTTTCCAGTATGACCACTTTGGCCTTCTCATTTTGCTTTCATAAATGGCTGTCTAGAGCTGTCTTTGATTTCAACTTGTTCATAGCTCCGCAAGATCCGACAGAGTCGCTCCTCGTGCTCTCTGAATGGTTTACTTTTCAGCAGCTTCTTCATCCAAGCTCTCAAGTCCAAGTCGAATGCTGAAGAGAAATGCCAAATTTGCTGCCTCCAAAGTCAACATGAATGGAGCTCTGTTAGACTCTCTCTCAACCAAAGGAAGCAGAACACCCCACTCTTGCCTCACTAATACAAAAGGAAGAGAGGACAGAAAGGGTTCTTTGTGCTGCAGCAGGCAGTGCTCATCCTTCCTCTTTTATAGCTGTCGAGTGAGGAGACATAAGCCATTAATCAAGGGAGCCCTAGAGAATCAAAGCTCCTCAGCCACCGCGCTCTAATCTCCAATTCAGCCACTTGTCGCCCATTTAAGCATCTTCGGATGAGGGATTCAAAGATTCTCTCCTCGGTTAATGGGATGGACGCATTTTGATCCCTGACTCAGCCACATGTCATCTGATCAGCCACCCCCATTGGGAATACGAGGAGACCCTCCTCGCTTAGCTAAGGACGACGAACCACGTTGGAAATAGTGCTCCCCCTCGATCTCATCCCTTGCAGGTGGGAGTCAAGTACCTAAATCCATTTTCCCAAGCATGAATGAAAGCAAAGACTAGCAGCTAAGGGGCACTTGATATGAGAGAAGGAAAGAACTCGCGTGAACCAATCAATATGCATGGGCAGCATAACCCACCTCGGCAGGTCCATCAGCTACCAAGTTCAGATCTCGGCACGATTGAGCCATCTTCATGCCTCGGTAGGGCTGAGCTATCTTCATGTCTCAACAGGGCCGAGCTAAGTCATACCTCGGTATGACCAAGCTAAGTCATGCCACGATAGGACTAAACTATCTTCAGACCTCATTTTCCTGGCTGCTTTTTGAGTGACTACGTTTTTCAATCGCGAAGTATGCCAAGACAACCACCAAACCCGTATTACTTAAACTGATAGAAACATAAAACAATTGGAAGAAAGAAAAATTTCATTTCCAAGAATCCCTGTTACAAAGTGGCTACAACTACTCAAGATATGAAGGATTTTTTTATTACAAAAAAGAAAAGAAAAGGGAAAATATTCTAAGGCCCGACTTCATCTTCTTCGGGGGCAACTGTCGAAGGATGAGTGCCAAAGCATGCTGGCTCAACTGACCTGCTTCTTCGGTAGCCGGTAAAACCTCGATCCCATCAGCAGCCGATTGTTGGACTTCGGTCTCCTTGGTGGTGACGGGAGAACCTCAGCCTCTTGGACAGCCATCGATGAAGCCTCAGCTGGTTCTACGTTCAGAGCTACCTCGAAGTCGATGTCTAGAGCACCTTTATCATCAAGCTCTACTTCGGTAGACAAATGAGCTACGGCCGAAGATTCAGCCGCCGCCGAAGGACTACAATAATCCTCGTCCTCTAAGAACGAGAGGTCCAGGTCCGAGTACTCCTGCGTTATCCTCAGCCGCGTCTCATTCGCCTCAAGCCTATATGCCTTCTTGAAAAATGAAAGCTGCTCCTTAGTGAACTAGGCCGTGCTCTTTTTATTTTTCACCACCAGAGTAGCTCGGTTGTCAGCTTCAATCACCCAGCTCTGAAGCTCAGAGCACTCTCGGTGACTCAAGGCTAGCTCCTCAGTCAAAGCTCTCATGTTCTCCACTGCGTCGATCAAAACCTTTTTCAATTGAAAACAAGGCCGATCGAACTAACCATGTTAAAAGGGAGACAAGAAACAATTAATATGAAAAAAATTCACAAAGCTCGTACCTCTGCAATGCGCCGAGCAATTTCTGCTTTTTCTTTCTCAACCCATTCTTGAGCTTTCTTTCTATCCTTTTTGTACTAATTCATCTTCCCCCAGGCATGCTCAAGCTTCGCCTAGTCTTCTTCTGCATTATGTTGAGTTTGAGAAAGATCAGCCATGAGACAGGTGACCTGCTCTTGACAATGTCTGAACTTGCCACTCTCGTTGGCAAGTCACTTATTAAGGGCGCTTATTTCTTCTGTTGCCTTGGCTCGGAACTTCGACAACTCCGATCGAGCCTCATTGGCCGACTCTCGAGCCCCTTTAAGCTTGGCAACATTGGCCCAAAGCCTTAACACTTTTAACTGGGCATTCTCAGTCAATTTATTGGCCTGCGCAAGCTCGGCTCAGTCTTGGCTAGCTCCTCAGAGAGTGGACCGACCGAGCTCTCTCTGCTCTGAAGCTCGAGGTTCTCCTTTGAAGCTTGGGCATAGGCCTTTGACACCGAATTTAGGCGATTGCATATCGCCCCTCAAAAGAATTATATTTTGCAGCAAAATACAACAAATGAATTTGGTTCAAACAAATTAAAAAGAGAAAGAGCATTTTCATTTCAGCTTACTCAGGAAGAATATACATTTATAGCCTTCGCAAGCTCAGAGTTGCTCAGGCAGGAACTCAATGTCCCTCAGAATTGTCGATCTGCTGAAGCTGATAAAAATGAGGTCTTTTCCTTGGGTCCCATCCCGGAAGAACCTTCTTCCCGCTCGAGGGCAGAGCGAAACAGACCAACCAAAGACTCTTCCTCGACATTA
This sequence comes from Calamus simplicifolius, assembly GCA_900491605.1. NCBI lineage: Eukaryota > Viridiplantae > Streptophyta > Magnoliopsida > Arecales > Arecaceae > Calamus > Calamus simplicifolius. The sequence continues at coordinate 993,284 of UESW01004224.1, read as the reverse complement.
AGGGGAACTGAATTAGGAACATCGGCCTGATCAGCTTCCTCAGCCGAGACCCTTTCCGACCTTCGGTAGCTTGCTCAGCCTCCCTCGGTCCTTCGTGGAGAAGCTTTTCAACCAAAGGCACTTTCCGGCCCTCGACGGCTTGCTCCTCCTCCCTCATTTCCTTGGGAAGAGACCCCTCGGTCAAGGGTTTTGATGCAGGACCGATTCGCATGCAAGTAATATTTTTTTTTTTAATGATTAATGATTGTAGTTGATTATTCTCCCAAAGTAATAGCCTAAGAGGGATTCAGAAAAATTCACAGTAAATCCCCACGCGAAACAGTTCCTAAAAAAAATAAAGAAGAAGGACCACTGAGGCTAAGAAGCCCCGGTAGGGCTTGCTCTCCTATAATAAAGTTACTAGTAGATTAGAGGGGTGTACCTGGTAAGAGAGGAAAGATCAAAGTGTTGAAGGGGTTGCTCTGCCTGGCGGATGCGCCCTAGATGACCAAGCCTTGAGCCTACGGATCTGCGGCCAAGTATCCGCTGACCTGGATGACGATCACCTTGAATACTGAATTTGTGGCTACTGAGGGATCTGCAAGATTACCATACAAGGGTTAAAGAATAATAGAAAAAATTTAGAATAGAGGCAAAGAGACAAGGAAGGAGTAGAGAAAAGGGGAGGGCAGCCAAGGGCTCTTGGGCGTCCACTATTGGAAGACAAAGGTGGCGGCCAGGGTTTCTCCTGAAGACTTGGGATGTTGGCACGTGCAGGAGGAGGGAAACAAGAGCACCAGAGAACCAATTAATAAAAATCACAATAACTCAAAACTTGGATTGATTGATTAATAATAAAAGATACATTATTCATACAAGAGGGTCTCTTTTATAGAGCAAGAGACTTGCCCAAGAAAATACAGATATGGAAGAGAGAAAAGAAAAAAGGTGCCCTAATCAAATTTGGCATGAAATCTGCAGCGTCCATATAAGGAAGGTGATCTTCTAGATGCAATCAGGGGCAGCTGGATTCGGCATGAAATCTGTGGCGTTCAGATGAGGCAGGTGATCTTCTAGATATGATTGAGATGCAATCAGCGATAGTTTAATTTAGCATGAAATCGGCATCGGCCAAATAAGAAAAATGATCATCCAGATCGGAAAGGTTGCTTGCTCTGCTAGGTGGCATGTGGGCTGCTTGAAGTAGGTATGGCACCAACTTGAATTTAGCAGCTGCTCTGTCTGACTGTGATGGCCTTGTCTTCTGCTCCAATATTGATGTCTCCTCTTGTAAGCTGATGAACTTACTACATGACTCACATTAAAATAAATTGAAGTGGATAGGACTCAATTTAGAATAAAATGAACTGGACGGGACTCAAAATAAACTAAACTTTATTTTCCAACTCAAGACTTGAATTATAACTAATCAGATATCCACAGAGGGTTAAGAATCCTCTGTTTGATCCTGGTGCCCGCACCAATTCTTCCGGGGTGGGAAGAACTCGACCCCATCGAGTATGGGTCATTCTGGCTCTGGTATCTCTCTAGTAGGTTTGGGTCGAAGCGTTGCAAGTCCTCTCGAGTAATCCATGAATCGTCAGATTCAGGGCGACCCTGCCATCAGACTAGGTAGCATTGATAATCGCGGTTCCGGGTCGTAATGGCTTGATCATCTAGGATACGCTCGATTCGTTCTAGGTAAAATTGGTGGTGGATACTCTTGGGTAGGTTCGCTCATGAAAGGAGGGTTAGGTTCAAAGTATTCAATAGGAATCGCTGCCGGTTCCCTATATTCTACTAGGTCTGCAATATTGAAGGTAGAGCTAATGCCCCAATCCGAGAGCAGATCTAGCACATAGGCATTGGGTCCTACCTTCTCTATTATTTTAAAAGGACCAGCTCCACGAGCGTGAAGTTTCTTAACGGTCCCTGGTGGGAACCATTCAGGCCTAAGCCTAACCATGACATAATCCCCCTACACCGAACTCTTTGGCTCTTCTTCGAGAGTTAGCCAGTCTTTTATAAGTTTCATTACTTAGATTTATTTTCTAGCTAATGTCCTTATGTAAGTCTTTGATATGCTGTGCAAATGCTTGTGCGGACTCTGAGACTCGTGTGTGGAGGGGTAAAGGAATTAGATCAAGTGGACGATTAGGCTTGTACCCATGGACTATCTCAAATGGACTCTTGCCATGGACCTGTTCACTGAGCTATTGTAGGCAAACTCTGCACGAGGCAGTAATAAATCCCACGTCCCAAGGTGTTCACCTACAAGACACCTAAGAAGGTTTCCTAGACTACGGTTCACCACTTCAGTTTGCCCATCCGTTTGGAGGTGAAAGGCTGTGGAAAAATTAAGTTTGGTCCCTAACAGATGCCATAGCATTTTCTAAAAGTAGCTGGTGAACCTAACATCCCTATCAGAAACAATGGTCTTAGGTAGGCCATGGAGCTTGACCACGCTGTCTAAGAAAAGTCGGGCTACTCTAGACGCGTCAAAGGTTTGTGAACAAGGATGAAATGAGCCATCTTAGAGAAGCTATCGACCACTACAAAGATGGAGTCGTGCTTCTTCTGGGTTTTAGGTAATCCTAGAATGAAGTCCATACTGAGGTCTTGCCAAGAATGATCAGGCACTGGCAAAGGAGTATATAGACCGGTGTTCTGCTTCTGCTATTTTGCAACGGCACAAATTCGACATCGAGCTATTATCAGGGCAATAAGCCTTTTTAATCTTGGTCAGTAAAATTGGTTCTCTATTGCTAGAATAGTCTTATCTCTTCCAAAACGACCAGCTAATCCCTTAGCATGCGTTTCGCAGACTAGGAATTCTCTAAGTGACGTTCTAGGGATATAAAGTCTATTGCCCCTAAAAAGGTAACCATCATGAATGGTATAATCTCCACTGGTACTGGATGGCCCTAGCTGAAGGATCTTATAAATTTCACCAAAGTCATGACAGTCTCATACTCATCTTTTATCCGATCGAACCCTATAACTTCGGTGCTAATAGTACTCAACAACAAAGACTTACGGCTTAGGGCGTCTGCTACCTTATTTTCTATACCGGCACGGTATTTCAGGACAAAAGTGTATGCCTGAATGTATTCAACCCATTTGTCGTGCCTAGAATTTAGCTTCTTTTGGGAGTTCAAAAATCAGAGTGCCTCATAATCAGAAAATAAGATAAACTCCTGCGGTAGTAAGTAATGTCTCCAATACTTAAGGGCTTGTACTACCGCATAGAATTCCTTATCATAGGTGGAATATCTAAGTTTAGCTTCATTTAGTTTTTCACTAAAGAAATCTATGGAATGATTTTCTTGGCTTAACACTCCACCTATGCCTACTCCCGACGCATCGCACGCAACCTCAAACACCTTAGAAAAGTTTGGAAGTCTAAGTATGGGTGTATGAGTCATCCTATCCTTAAGCTCTAGGAAGGCCTTATTAGCTGACATAGTCCACTCAAAATTACCCTTCCTAATACAATCAGTGATGCGTGCGATGATGGTGCTAAATCCCCTGATGAATCTCCTGTAAAAGGTTGCTAGGCCATGGAAGCTGCGGATATCGTGGATGTTCATGGGTACCGGCCACTCTACAACCGACCTAACCTTTTCAGGATCCGCTGAAACACCTTCTGGGGTTACCACAAAACATAGAAAGATAACCCTATACGTCATGAAATCACACTTCTTAAGGTTTGCATATAGGCTATTCTCTCTAAGGGTCTGACAGATTAATCTGAGATGGTTAAGATGGTTCTCTTTGGTCTTGCTATAAATTAATATATCATCAAAATAAACCACTAAGAATTTTCTCGTGTACTATTTCAGGACCTGGGTCATGATTCTCATGAATGTACTAGGTGTGTTTGACAGCCCAAAAGGCATCACAACCTACTCAAACAGACCATCTCTAGTCTTAAATGCAGTTTTCCACTCATCCCCTGGTCTAATTCTAACATGATGGTAGCCACTCTTAAGGTCTATTTTGGAAAAGATAGTGGCACCCGCCATCATGTCCAACATGTCATCTAGCCTGGGGATAGAAAACCTATACTTGATAGTGATTTTGTTGATGGTCCTACTATCCATGCACATTCTTCAGGTACTATCCTTCTTAGGGGTTAATAGTGCAGGAACTACACAAGGATTTAAGCTCTCCCTAATGAAACCTTTCCTAAGTAATTCTCCCACTTGTTTTTGTAGTATTTGATGCTCAGTGGGGTTCATCCTATAATGGGGAAGGTTTGGGAGGATGGATCCTGGGATCAGGTCAATGGCATGTTGGATGTTTCTTAGGGGTGGTAACTGATCAGGCAATTCTTCAGGGAAGACATCCTTAAACTCCTCTAGGATCTCAATTACTTCTAGGGGTTGTTCCTTTTGGACTGATTCATAGATCTCTTTAGTGGTCAAAATCCAAACAGGATTACCCTCAGTGATGTCCTTTTCTAATTCTTAGCTTTAATCAAATTAATTCTTGGCTTGCTATCCTTAAGGTTGCTAGATCCTTTCTTGATTGGGTCCCTAGGTGGAGTTGGATGTATCACATACTTGTTCCCATTGTGTTTAAAAGAGCAGATGTTGGATCGACCAAATAAGGTGGCATCATGATCGTAAAGCCAAGGTCGACCTAATATAATACTACTAACATCCATAGGAATTACATCGCATCAGACCTTTTCCTCATAATTTTGCAATTTGATTAGTATTTGGCATCTGGACTTGATTGGGATAGAGGTGGAATCTACCCACGAGACCTTATAGGGACTAGGATGGGGCACTGTGGTCAATCCTAATGACTTAACTGTATTGGTAGAGACGGCATTGACACAACTCCCGCTATCCACTATGATCTTGAGCACCTTATCCCCTATCTTAACAAAAGTCTGTAGGATGTTAGTCCTATGCCAATCTTCCTGGTCCTTAGTTTGAGTCTGGGTCAAGATACATCTAACCACTCCTAGTAGGTCTTCAGACTCAAATGTTTTCTCCTCTCCATCGTACTCATCTATCATATGGGTATCAGCCTCATAGACCTCTCCCTCAGGCTCAACTAGGGACTCAGATTCAGTCTCAGATAACTCATCTATATGAAGGGATCTTACTGGGCACTGGCTGATCATATGTCTCGGTTTGTTGCATCTAAAGCATTTGATCTGGGGGTTGGAATTTCTTTGGACCTCTACAGATTTGCCCTTATCTCTCTCTGGGGTATAGGGGTACTATTCTGGGGTCGACTTAACTCAGTTCGGCTTGTATTGGGTCGGCTAGTGTTGGGTTGACTCGAGAAAGTCTGGCGGGGGTCTGAGTACTGGGTAGGTCTAGGACGACTAGGATAGGCCTGGCTAGATTCTGGATATGGGCTAGGGCTCTTGGTAGCCTCTGATCTACAATAGGGTGGCCCTCTTTGAAAACGTTCATAATCCCTAGCAACTTGGTAAGCTTCTTCTAAATCGTGTACCCTTCTTAGGTAGAATTCTCTTTGAATATCTGCTCTCAGGCCATACCTAAACTTGGATGGGGTGACTTCCTCAGACTGAACGATATTACACCTCATGGTATACTCTTTGAATGTAGCAATGTATTCATTCACAGTTTTACTAACCTGAATTAATCCCTGCCACTGGTCCAATAGGCTCTGTTCATATGATGTGGGGACATAATTGGACCTAAGTCTAGCTTTCATGGTATGCCAGGTGAGTATGGGGTCTCTACCCTCTAATAATTGCCTTCGCTCTAAGGTGGCCCAGTATAACCTAGCTTGTCGTACTAACTTGAGCTTGGCAAATTTAAACTTACGCTCTTCAGACATATCGTACCAGTTAAAGTATTGGTCCATCCCTTTCTCCCAATATAGGTAGTCCTTAGGGTCCATAGAGCCATCGAAAGTAGGTACTTTAAGTCTGACACTTCTAAGGGCTCTTTCTTCTTGGTCTAGTGCCTCATGATTGGGTCTCCTAGGGAGGACATCTAGGATTGGATCAGGTCGAAGTGGTCTCCTAGGGTTTGGCCTTATGTAGAGGTCAGGCTATTGGGCTCTCCTAGGATGAGGTGGGGTCTCATAATCAGATTCAGTGTGGGGCTCACAAGCTTCTTCTAGGATGCCCAACCTAGTTTCGACTTGATCGAACCTGGACCCTAATCTAGCCTCAGATTGCTTGATGTCTTGGTTCATTCGGGCTAGTTGTTCAGTGATGATCCTTAAGTGATCATCAATGTTTTGATTAGCCATGGGTTCAGCCTGTAATGGAGGTGGTGACGGGAGAAAAGATGCTCCTGATCTAGTGCACATGCAAGCATAATCAAGCATACAAGACTCAGACTGACTCGGACTACGGTATGCTAGACCTAGTCATCCAGAGTAAAGGATTTGGCTTAATGCAAGCCAATCTAACAGTAACTCTTTAATTGGTCAGTTGGGACAGGTAGAAGGGGGGAGGCTCATCCCACAAATTGCAGGTGCCTAATTAGAATAACCCCAACACTCCGCTTAAGTCGTTTGACATTTGACCTCCCTTCTAGACACCAATTTCAGAGCACATGCCAGATTGATTTGTACTAGTCTCCTCCAGTACACTAAACCGACTGTTGGTGTCCCTAGCCCTCTAGGGCAAATGTCAATTAAGTTGCTACTCAGTTTTAGATTAGAGGCTTAGGATTGAAATGCACGGGTGATTGTTTTGGGCCAAGGAAGGGGTCTCAATCCCTCCCTTATCTGACATCAATGAAAGCCCTTAAGAGTAATTTAATGCAGATGAATGATATGTAAAACACAAACCCTAACCCAAAAATCTATAAATAGCAATAAATCTCAGAATTTTTTAATGAGTAATAAGGCATGCAATTAATTCACAGATTGAATTAAATTCTCAAAAAATAATAAAAAATATTTTAAATTATAACGAATCTAGAGAAATAAATTTTGTAATTTTCTGATGTATATGCAGGTAGAAACAATTCAATTAACAGATATACTGATAATAACGTGAATTAAAATTAAGCCCTAACTATGCTCTGATACCAAACTGATGCAGGACCGATTCGCATGCAAGTAATTTTTTTCTTTTTTTTAATGATTAATGATTACAGTTGATTATTCTTCCAAAGTAATAGCCTAAGAGGGATTCAGAAAAATTCACAGTAAATCCGCACGCGAAATAGTTCCTAAAAAATAAAGAAGGACCACCGAGGCTAAGAAGCCCCAGTAAGGCTTGCTCTCCTACAATAAAGTTAGTAGTAGATTAGAGGGGTGTACCTAATAAGAGGGGGAAGATCAAAGTGTTGAAGGGGTTGCTCTGCCTGGCGGATGCGCCCTAGATGACCAAGCCTTGAGCCTATGGATCTGCGGCCAAGTATCCGCTGACCTGGATGACGATCACCTTAAATCCTGGATTCGTGGCTACTGCAAGATCACATACAAGGGTTAAAGAATAATAGAGAAAATTTAGAATAGAGGCAAAGAGACAAGGAAGGAGTAGAGAAAAGGAAAGGGCGGCCAAGGGCTCTTGGACGTCCACTATTGGAAGACAAAGGTGGTGGCCAGGGTTTCTCCTGAAGACTTGGGATGTTGGCACGCACAGGAGGAGGGAAACAAGAGCACCAGAGAACCAATTAACAAAAATCACAATAACTCAAAACTTGGATTGATGGATTAATAATAAAAGATATATCATTCATACAAGAGGATCTCTTTTATAGAGCAAGAGACTTGGGGCCCAAGAAAATACAGATATGAAAAGAGAGAAAAGAAAAAAAGGTGCCCTAATCAAATTTGGCATGAAATCTGCAACGTCCATATGAGGAAGGTGATCTTCTAGATGCAATCAGCGGCAGCTGAATTCGGCATGAAATCTGTGGCGTCCAGATGAGGCAGGTGATCTTCTAGATATGATTGAGATGCAATCAGCAGCAGCTTAATTTGGCATGAAATTAGCATCGGCCATATGAGGAAAATGATCATCCAGATCGGGAAGGTTGCTTGCTCTGCTAGGTGGCATGTGGGCTGCTTGAAGTAGGTGTGGCACCAACTTGAATTTAGCAGCTGCTCTGTCTGACTGTGATGGCCTTATCTTCTGTTCCAATACTGATGTCTCCTATTGTAAGTTGATGAACTTACTACAGGACTCACATTAAAATAAACTGAACTGGATAGGTCTCAATTTAGAATAAAATGAACTGGACAAGACTCAAAATAAACTAAACTTTATTTTTCAACTCAAGACTTGAATCATAACTAATCAGATATCCACAGAGGGTTAAGAATCCTCTGCTTGATCCTGGTGCCCGCACCATCTTTCCCGATCTTTGGCTTCTTCAGAGAAAAGCTCCAGTGCCCAAAGGAGGAACCTCATAGTCAGCTGGTGGTATCCCTTCAGACTCATCAAGCAGCACCATCGCCCTAGGGCTTGGAGCCCTCCCAGCTTCTTCCCTCAGACTTTCATCAGCCTCCAGCTCCTCGTCTCGTGGAGCCGCCTCGTCTTCCTCCCTCCTCATCAACAAAGGAGATTGCCGACTAAATTTGACCTTCTTCACCTTTTTTGGGCTCGATGTGGGTGAATGAGGCCTCTTCTCGGAGTCGTGCTTCCTAGCACTTTTCCCTAGCTCCTCCCTCATTCGAGCTCCAAGTTTTGACCTCTCTGCTGCAAATACAACAAATAAAGATTCAACTAAATATAAGCTTGCATAAGCATGATAAGCGAAGCATAAGGTTAAAGCTTACCTCGAGGGTCAATACTACTGAGCCTTGCAATATAGAAGGCATCCTCGGCTAGAAGAACACTAATTGAGACCACCTTACTACTAAGGAGGATGTCAAACTCTTCTTTTTCCTGCTTCGATAGTGTCAGAACTTTATTCTAATCCTCGGAAAAACTCCCTCCATAATCGGGGGAAATCGATTTCGACATCACCTTCGATGACAAAAAATCAGGATTTTCATCCTTTTATAGAGGATGAAACCCCCGATATCCTCTTGCAAAACCTTTGTGGCCCAATGAAGAGCCAGACAGCACTCTTGGGAAAGACAAGATTGTAGCACGCCCGGAATGAGGGGACCATTGCTGTCACCCCCACCAACAAACACATTGAGATAAACTTTACAATGTAGCGCCAATTGTTCGATGTCATGATCATGGAACAGATGTCGTAAGACTCTATTATTTCCTTCACCAAAGGATGAAGGGGAGACGAAGACCCGCTCGGAAGCACTCTTCATAGAAAAAGGTTTCAGACTCCAGTCTATTTGAAACCCTCTGCTCGGGGCTTGGCACTCATAGTTCAATGTCTCCAGGGATCCAATACTTACGGATCTTCTCCAAATCCGCTGGAATCATCGTAGAAGCAAAATGAGCCAGGCGCTCCATATCTCCAGGATGAGTAGAAGAGGTGTTAGCCATGGGCTTCTCTGATCAGGGAGATTTGAGCTTAGAGGAAAGGAAAAAACTAAGAAGTTGAAAAAGCGTAACCAGAGAAGATGCTGCCTGCCTCTTTTTAAACCACCTCGACAAAAAGGCGAGATATCATTAGCGAAAAACCTTAAGCATTGTGGACCTTTGATTTATACACAGCAAACTCTGGATTCATCACGTATCATTCCACCAACCGTCCTTGGGTGGAAATGAAAGGCTTTCCTCATCCCGAGAGATAAAATGATGAGATGACAACTTGACATTTATGAGGCCATCATAATGCATGTTTGTGGGTTCAAACCCAACCAATGGAATTGAGCCTTCATGAACTTTACTCCCTATGCATGAAACTATGTTTCGAACTAGGGAGTGAGGGGCATGTGATGCGAAGTAAAATTGTTGCCGCATCGATTAGCAGACATGGCAGTCGGCAAGACCCACTTCTGGTCCCTGACCCTTTAACTGCCACAATCAGAAAAGGATAACCCTCATCGCTTGTAATATTTGTGTCTCAACAGAGCCAAGCTATCTCCATGTCTCGGCAGGGCCGAAATATCTCCATACCTTGGTAAGGCCGAGTCATCTTCATGCTTCAGCAGGGGCAAGCTGTTGGGAGAAATAATCCCCGAGGCATGCATATTTTAATTTTGATAACAATTATCAATGCAGAAATTTAAAGATTACATATTAATCTATCTAACATGCATCAAGATCATATCTTTGCCTTATATTATAAGATCGTTTGATCTAAATAATGCATATAAATTAAATAATTAAGATCATATCTTAATCTTTAAGATGAGAAGTCATACTACTCGTCTTGAAGCCTGCCTTAAGATCTAGGGATCAAATCATTCACCTTAAGAACAGTAGGTAAATCCTTTGTGCTCTGCAGCCGTTCAATCGTCCGGCCTCTAGTATCGTCCACGCGAAGCCCCCGAATGATTGGATTCCCGGGAGTGCTAGCTCGCGGAAAAATAATTTTGCTGATCTTGAATCCTCCCACTTGAATCTTCTTCCAAGATCCACCAAACTTTTTCTAACACCAGAATTACACCAGGATTTTCTATTCTAACTCTTTAGAAATTCAATCCAGAACATCTCGTTGTTATAATCTGGTGAGGGATGTCCTCCAATTTATAGGCTCAATTCTAACTCTTAGAATTCTGTCGTTCGGTTAAAACCAAAAGATGCAACTTTTGTTTAATTCCGACATTCGGTGAAAACCAAAAAGATATGAATTCTAATCACTTAAAATTTCATCGTCTCGTTAATTCAAAGAGGCACATTAATTTTACTTTAATTCTAACACTTAGAATTCCGACGGAAATGATTTGAAGAAGATTAATGTTATATATTAAATTCTACATGTGAATTTAATCTATCAGATTTTAGTTATCTCATCATGTGAGATACTTGTGCGAGAGGTTTGGGTTCAGATTTGGTTTAAGCTGATCTGAATTTATTGGACTAAACCTACATAGATCATGGTCCTAGCCCAAATCAAATTTGGCTAGTCCTGAATCTATTTAAATCCAAATCAAGTCTAATTTCAAATCAATATTTGAAATTGACTAGTCCTTCTAATAGACTTAAACCAAATTGAATCTTATTCACTTGTACTTAACCCAATTGAGATAATTCAATCAATCAAATTGATTAATTAAATCATATACGATTCTCAATCATTGATCAGCAAATAGATCATCCTAGGAAACTTCTATGCGTGTGACTCTCTAGGTTCGAACCTAAGCCGGTAGCATAGAAACAACTTTCTATACTAATCGATGTGCCCATCTAGCAATGGAACCCGACGTCCGGATAGGTCGAAGAGTTGCCGAGCAAACTCCAAGAACCCTAAGAAACAGTTACCGTATAATTCATCCTCTTGACCACAAATGCTAAGGATGGCTTAAGAGCCTGTCAACTCTAAACAATAAATCCATAAAGTGATTTCAATTTTAGTGATCATGTGACTTTCACATGAAGTGCCTTGGCCAAGGTCTTGCTAAATTGAAACACAAGCATTTCTCCTTTTAACGGGATAGGTCAAATTCCATCTTGATCCACAACTGACTACCACAAGTACTTGACTGCACCCAGTAACCTTTCGTAGCTGGATTAGAAATCCAGGTGGTCCGGCACCTAAGTACAATGAGTTGCTTGTAAGTCACTGGTTGTGATCTTCAGGTCTGAAGGATACTTATACCTATATCTTCTCGGATTAACTCTTGACAGCAGAGTATCCTGAAATGAGTCACGTTCGGTGAAATGTACTCCTACACTTTCACCTGTATGTCATACCAGTGTCTCTACACTCCTTGGTTAAGAGGACAACCAACAAATATGATATACAACGTCCTATAATTGATAGTACTATGGCCCTATCATAGTATATCATTTGGTCGCGAACTCTTTTGAGGACCTTCAAAGATAAATCCTCTTTATCGTGAAGGAAGATCCTGAGGGCTTCATTACTATTAGGAGTTTTAAGAAGATGTTCTTGTAATGAATAAACTGCCAAATAACTTTTATTAATATATCAATTTATATGTAATTTACATTAGCACAATCATCAAATGATTGGCTTTAGGATACAATTCCCAACAAACTCTCACTTAGCCTAAAGCCACTCATTACAGTATCTAATACCCATCTTCAATTTATAGTCATCAAACTCCTTGATGCTGAGTGCTTTAGTAAATGGGTCACCTAGGTTTTCCTTTCCATCAATCTTCTGAAGATTTATGTCACCTCGGTCTACAATCTCTCGAATAAGATGAAATCGGCGCAGTATGTGCTTGGTGCGCTGATGTGCTCGTGGTTCCTTTGCTTGAGCTATGGCACCAGTACTATCACTGTACAACAGGACTGGTCCATCTATGGAAGGTGCCACTCCAAGCTCGAAGATAAACTTTCGCAGCACACAGCTTCTTTCGCAGCATCTGATGCAGCGATGTACTCTGCCTCGCACACCGAATCTGCCATTGTATGTTGCTTGGAACTTTTCCAGCAAACAGCTCCACCATTTAGGATAAACACGAAACCCGATACACTTTTGCTATCATCATGATCTGATTGGAAACTAGAATCAGTATATCCAACAAGTTTCAAATCAGACTCTCCATAGACTAACCACTGGTCCTTAGTATTTCTCAAATACTTAAGGATTGTCTTAACAACTTGCCAGTGTTTTTCTCCTGGATTAGATTGGTATCTACTCACTACTCCTAGTGAGTATGCCACATCTGGTCTTGTACATGTCATGGTGTACATAATCGATCCCACTGCCGAAGCATATGAAATTCGACTCATACATTCTCTTTCATTAGGAGTTGTCGGACAATCCTTCTTAGAAAGATGAATTCATGGCCTATCGGAAGATAGCCTTTCTTGGAATTCTCCATGCTAAACCTCTTTAGCACTGTGTCAATGTACGTAGATTGGGATAACCAGCATCCCCTTAGATCTATCTCTATAGATCTTCATCCCTAGGATGTAGAAGGCTTCTCCCAGATCTTTCATGGAGAATTGTGATGATAACCATGCCTTTATTCCTTGTAATGCAGGGATATCATTCTCGATTAAGAGAATATCATCCACATATAATACAAGAAATACAATAATGGAACCGTTAGCCCATTTATAAATGCAAGGTTCTTCTTTATTCTTAACAAAGCCATAAGATTTGATCACATTATCAAATCGTATGTTCCAACTCCTAGATGCTTGCTTAAGTCCATAAATAGACTTCTATAGCCTGCACACTTTAGATTCGTCTTCAGATATAAAACCTTCAGGCTGTATCATATACACCTATTCTTCTAAATCACCATTTAGAAAAGCAGTTTTAACATCCATCTACCAAATCTCATAATCTAAGTATGCTGCTATAGCTAGCATAATCCGAATGGATTTCAGCATTGCCAGGAGAAAACTTTTCGTCATAGTCAATACCATAACGTTGACGATACCCCTTGGCAACCAGACATGCTTTATAGGTCTCTACCTTTCCGTCTGCGCCTCTTTTTCTCTTGAAAACCCACTTACATCCTATGGGTTTTATCCCTTCGGGTGGGTAACTAATGTCCATACATTATTTTCCTTCATGGAATCAAGTTTGGATTTTATGGCATCAAGCCATTTATTAGAGTCAATCCTTTGCATAGCATCCATATAGGTGATCGGATCCTCGTTGTTCTCATCGAGCTCAATAGGATCATCGTTCTGGACCAAGAAACCTAAGTATTTGTCCGGTTGATGTGGTACTCTACCAGATCGCCTTAATGGTGCATCTAAAATGGGTTTTGAGTTTGATCTAATCAACTCAGATTCTAAGGGTTCACTGATTTGTGTTGTTCTTCTACTTGATGAACTTCCTCAAGTTCAATATTAGAGCTATTTGTTCCTTCACTAAGGAACTTCTTTTCAAGAAAAACTGCTCTATTACTAATGAACAACTTTTGTTCTTCAGTATTGTAGAAGTAATATCCTTTGGTTTCTTTTGGATAGCCGATAAAAAAATATTTATCAGATTTGGGTTCAAGTTTGTCTGATTTTGCACGTTTCACATAAGCCGGACACCCCCAGACTCTCAGATAGGTGATAACCGGTTTATGTCCATACCACATCTTATGTGGAGTTTTAGAAACAGACTTACTTGGAACCTTATTGAGAATATGACAAGCTGATTCTAATGCATGTCCCCAAAATGATATTGGCAAGCTTGCAAAACCCATCATGGACCGAACGATGTCTAACAGAGTTCGATTCCTTCTTTCCGACACACCGTTATGCTGCGGTGTTCCTGGAGAAGTCCATTGGGAGAGAATCTCATTTTCCCTTAAATTTGTCATAAAGTCATTTTAAAGGTATTCGCCTTTTCGATCTGATCGAAGGGTATTAATACATTTTTCTGTTTGTTTTTCTACTTCTTTATTATATAGTTTGAACATTTCAAACGACTCAGATTTATGTCTCATAAGATAGACATAACCGAACCTAGAAAGGTTGTCTGTAAAAGTAATGAAGTAGTAATATCCACCTTTGGCACAAGTGCTCATTGGTTCACATACATCAGTATGTACTAGACCCAATAGCTCTTTGGCTCTTTCACCTTTTTCAGTAAAAGATGACTTGGTCATTTTACCAAGAAGACAGGATTCATAGGTAGTTAATGATTCACAATCATCAATTCGAAGGATGCCCTCCTGAGTTAACATGTTTAATCTGTTCTTATTGATATGACCCAGCCGATGGTGCCAAAGATAAATCTATATGACATCAGTTGTTTTAGGGCACTTACTTGATTTGTACACTACATTCACAGGCTGTGATAATATATAAATGCCATTAGATAAATGCCCAGTCATTACAGTGACTCCATTCATAATGATATTCAAAGTAATCCCTAAGGCATGCATATTTTAATTTTGATAACAATTATCAATGCAGAAATTTAAAGATTACATATTAATCTATCTAATATGCATCAAGATCATATTTTTGCCTTATATTATAAGATTGTTTGATCTAAATAATGCATATAAATTAAATAATTAAGATCATATTTTAATCTTTAAGATGAGAAGTCATACTACTCATCTTGAAGCCTGCCTTAAGATCTAGGGATCAAATCACTCACCTTAAGAACAGTAGGTAAATCCTTGTGCTCTGCAGCTGTTCAATCATCCGATCTCTAGTATCATCCACGCGAAGCCCCCGAATGATCGGATTCTCGGGAGTGCTAGCTCGTGGAAAAATAATTTTGCTGATCTATTCTAACTCTTTAGAAATTCAATCCATAACATCTCATTGTTGTAATATGGTGAGGGATGTCCTCCAATTTATATGCTCAATTCTAACTCTTAGAATTCTGTCATTCGGTTAAAACCAAAGAGACGCAACCTTTTGTTTAATTCCGATGTTCGGTGAAAACCAAAGAGACGCAACCTTTTGTTTAATTCCGACGTTCAGTAAAAACCAAAGAGATGCAACCTTTTGTTATGTTCGGTGAAAACCAAAGAGACGCAACCTTTTGTTTAATTCCGACGTTCAGTGAAAACAAAAGAGATATGAATTCTAAGTGATCACTTAAAATTCCATCGTCTCGTTAATTCAAAGAGGCATATTAATTCTAACACTTAGAATTCTGACGGAAATGGTTTGAAGAAGATTAATGTTATACATTAAATTCTACATGTGAATTTAATCTCTCAGATTTTAGTTATCTCATCATTTGAGATACTTATGCGAAAGGTTTGGGTTCAGGTTTTGGTTTAAGCTGATCTGAATTTATTGGACTGAACCTACATAGATTATGGTCCTAGCCCAAATCAAATTTGACTAGTCCTGAATCTATTTAAATCCAAATCAAGTCTAATTTCAAATCAATATTTAAAATTGACTAGTCCTTCTAATAGACTTAAACCAAATTGAATCTTATTCACTTGAACTTAACCCAATTAAGATAATTTAATCAATCAAATTGATTAATTAAATCATATATGATTCTCAATCATTGATCAGCAAATAGATCATCCTAAGAAACTTCTATATGTGTGACTCTCTAGGTTCGAACCTAAGCCGGTAGCATAGAAACAATTTTCTATACTAATCGATGTGCCCATCTAGTAATGGAACCCGACGTCCGGATAGGTCAAAGAGCAAACTCCAAGAACCCTAAGAAACAGTTACCGTATAATTCATCCTTTTGACCATAAATGCTAAGGATGGCTTAAGAGCCTGTCAACTCCAAACAGCAAATCCATAAAGTGGTTTCAATTTTAGTGATCATGTGACTTTCACATGAAGTGCCTTGACCAAGGTCTTGCTAAATTGAAACACAAGCATTTCTCCTTTTAACGGGATAGGCCAAATTCCATCTTGATTCACAACTGACTACTACAAGTACTTGACTGCACCCAGTTACCTTTCGTAGCTGGATTAAAAATCCAGATGGTCCGGCACCTAAGTACAATGAGTTGCTTGTAAGTCACTGATTGTGATCTTCAGGTCTGAAGGATACTTATACCTATATCTTTTCGGATTAACTCTTGGCAGCAGAGTATCCAAAAATGAGTCACGTTCGATGAAATGTACTCCTACACTTTTACATGTATGTCATACCAGTGTCTTTACACTCCTTGGTTAAGAGGGCAACCAACAAATATGATATACAACGTCCTACAATTGATAGTACTATGACCCTGTCATATATATCATTTGGTCGCAAACTCTTTTGAGGACCTTCAAAGATAAATCCTCCTTTATCGTGAAGGAAGATCCTGAGGGCTTCATTACTATTAGGAGTTTTAAGAAGATGTTCTTGTAATGAATAAACTGCCAAATAACTTTTATTAATATATCAATTTATATGTAATTTACATTAGTACAATCATCAAATGATTGACTTTAGGATACAATTCCCAACACAAGCCTCATCCTCTCAATGTAAGCACTATTACTGCCTTAATTCATGCTGGATATCTTGGAGGATAAACCACCCTAGCACAAAGATTTCAAGGTAAGATTCACAAAACAGAAACAAAAGCCAAATATAGCACTCCGTCCATGATCAATGGGATTTTAGATCCTGATAAGGCATCAACCTCATCAACCGCCAATCTCCATAACTGCGCCCGAAAAATAAGGTAACTGCTTACCATCTCGATAGCGTTCAAATACTAAGTCCCAAAACCTTTCAGATATGCTTCCAAGACCCAAGAAAACCCTAACAAACGCCATTGCATTTCAAAGACCTTCTATGAAGCGTTCTTCTAAAATAACCTTTTACTCTCATCTAATTGCTTTGGATTTCAACTAACTTGGACATCGAAGGGTCTTCCGCAGAGACAACCTCCGCACTCTCTGCGCGATGATTGTCTTGCAGATCGACCATGACTGAAGAGAACTATTCAGATCCCGATGTGCACCATCACCAAGCCGAAGAACCGAAATCTACAGGAACAGTAAGGAATGGAAAAATTACTAGGAATAATTTTGTTCAAAATCAATTTATTTTGCTCCAGTGTAAAGCAGTAGTGATTGACATGGCAGGACCAAATAAATTAATTATTTTTCCCTTAAATTTACCCTACAGCTAAACAATATCAAAGTACATGGGAGTATTTTGTTAATTTATTAAGAGTCTCTGCTAACTAATACTCATTACTTCTTGTAGCTGTCTAAATGCAATGCTAGAATTGCCCTCATTTGTTTATGACACCAATACTTCATCCATCAAAGCGTTCCAGCATAATTCACAGATCTGACAAGAAAAACATGTACTAATAATTGCTAGTAAGAGAGGGTATCTCAGTCTTCTTCCGTCATGAAGTTTTGGTTAAGATGCCTCTTTTCACGTAGGCACTGAAATATAGAAGGAATCCTTTTCTTAACCAAAACTTCATAAGAATTCTGGTACATTGAAGCATTTAAGCATATCAAATGGAATGATGCTGAAACAAGATCCAAAAAGAAATAAAGATTGGTTAATTGCATCGAAGAATGAATGTCCGACTTATAAGCAACACCAATAGGTCAACCAAGAAGGTTCTACTCACAGAATGTCATGGATTATTGGAAGAGTAGCACTTTCAACATACAGCAATTTCTAATGAAATTTAACTGCAAGAAAGATGCCCAATGTCAGTCCCCTCATTGTCATATGGTTTCAAAATTCACATCCAAGAAGAAAAGGCTTAGATGAGTTGAGTTGAGTTGTATTCTCAGATTTTAAGCAAAACATAGGTCAATGAAGAAAATCCAGTCACAGAAAGAATGGAATATTGAAAGTGTCACTTTGTCGACGTACAGCAATCCCAAATGAAAAGAAGTTTAATTGCAAACACTATATACAACGTCAAACACAATTTTATGACATGGTTACAATATTTGTATCCCAGAAACAAATTTGGATAGTGAGTCCAGGTTAGACTTTCCTATGCTGCAATGATCAGCAACGGGACTCTGAAGTCAAGCGCTGCATTGCCATCATGGAACATTAGTTTAATGGGCAACTTTGTTGATCAAGTGCCCAATGATGGCAACAAAAAATCCCAAGACCGCACCAGCAAAAACCTAACAAATATTTCAGAAAATGTAGATCAGTTCAGCTTATCAAACTTCATACAATAGCAAGCATGCAAAAAATTTAAGCTAGAGTGTAAATATCCTCAACATAGTACTTACTTTTTAAGATGATTAAACCATAGTTATAAACATCAGGCGAATCTCTTGAAATCCACTTTTTGATCAGTGATTCACCGGCCACTATATCCAGGGATCCTACCTCATTCTCAAACCTGGTAGCTTTTGTCCTAACTATTTTGACTCAGCATTCAAGATGCTTCCAGTTACTATGTTAGAGCAATAACTATTGTTAAAACAACAATAGGAGAAACTATTGAGTTTTCAATTACTGTAGGTTTACATTAAGGATTTGCTTTAAGTCCGTATTTTTGTATTAATTATGGATGAATTAACCAAACATATTCAAAATGATATCCCATGGTGTATATTATTTGCAAATAATATAATGTTGATTAATGAAACTAAATATGAAGTAAATGTTAAGCTAGAGATTTGGAGAGAGACTTTAGAATCTAAAGGTTTTAAAATAGTAGAACTAAAACTAAATATATGAAATGTAATTTTTGTGGAAGTAGAAATATAAATGAAGAAATAGTGAAGATTGCAAGCCAAGAGATACCAAGGAGTGAAAATTTTAGGTATTTGTGATCAATTATCCAGTAAAAAGGTGAAATGGATGAAGATGTAAATCATAGAGTTAAAGCAGGATGAATTAAATAGAGTGCTTCGGGAGTATTATATGATCGATGCATCACATTAAAATTAAAAGAAAATTATATAAAACTGCTATTAGACCAGCTATGCTATATGAAACAAAGCGTTAGGTAATACCGAAACAACATATGAATAAATTAAGTATAACAGAAATGCGCATGTTAAGATGGATATGTGGTAAAACTTTAGAAAGATAGAATTAGAAATAAACATATAAGAAAAATGATAGGAGTAGCTCTAATTGAAGATAAAATGAGAGAAAATCGATTATTTTGGTTTGGACATATACAACTAAGACCTTTAGATGCTGAAAGAGTGATCTTTTAACAATTCATGATAAGGATAAAGGTAGAGGTAGACCTAAACTAACATGGACAGAAATAATTAAAAAAGATATAACTATTTGTAATTTGAATGTCGACTTAGTCCTGAATAGAGCAGAGTGGAGGAAGCAGATTCATGTAGCCGACCCCATGTAGTTGGAAAAAGGCTTAGATGAGTTGAGTTGAGTATTCAAGATGCTTCTAGTGAAGAAAAAAAAATCAAACTGCCAACTAATAATTCAGATTTAGATCAATATCGATCTATAATATATAAGCTAGACAAAATCTTCACTGAGTTCTACCAAAATATGACCTGATATGAGTATAGAATGGTTTGCCCATAATTTCACGAATTAATAAAATAATTTGACATCTATTATGTTCAAGAAGAAACTAACAACTTCCATTCAAGGATACTTTATAACGGGAGGGTTAATCTTACGCACATTAGCCCTCACCATTAAATCTTTAGATGGTTAAAAATTGAAAAACCAACAAAACTGGGAATGGATGATCTTACTTTAACCTATCAAAGTAAGCATAGAGCAAATTAGAGAACTCTTTACCATAGGACACATAGGATATACATTACTGTTAAAGAAACCAACTAATACATGAACCAATCTCAGAGACAACTAAAATAGTGAGGGCTAATACTTTCTAGCAAAATTTGCTTTTTCCACCATACAAGCATGTGCATATGCAAGCAAGATGTGAGCCAATGTTCTATGACGATGCATCTAAACAACAGTTTCCACATGAAACCTAAAGGTGTCTGATCAAACCTGAGGTGGGGTATGGCCAAGAACTTCATGCAGCGGCCTTGTGTCAGAAAGAGGATGTTCTGCTGGAAGATCAAATACAATTTGATTCAACACCTGAAAACAAGCCCAGAATGAGAATAATGGATATCGATTTAACAGCTTATTTCTTGTAAATATATTATAATAAAATGAACACATTTTTTCAAGTATTATGACAATAATCACCACTGCTATCTGCCTCATGCAACCTATCATTTAAGCAGAATATGTGAAAGCTAAAGAAACTTCCAACTAGCCCAATACAAGTTGTTCAAAGTAGAGTTCAATCACTCTGGCCTCAAGAACCTCAAGATGGCTAGCATATATCAATCTACTTATTTGTTATGACTAAATACCGAAAAGCTTACATTGTGAGGAGATAAAAATCCACTATTAAGTTCTAACAAGTGATAAATTGTGGTGATTGCCTAGCTTTTAACTTTTTCTGTTAAGAGATCCAAGAAATTTAAAGAAATGTCTTCAAGCTAAACTGTGACAGCTGAGAAAAGTCAAAGTCCTTATAGCTATTTTTTATGGAAAGTTATGCCCATTTAAAAAGCAAAAGATTATACTGTCTCAAAAGGATTTAGTTAAGTTTTATATTTTTCCTAATTTTTTTAGTGAAAGATTCAATACATCTAAGGAAATCATTTAGCTAAACTGTACTACTTGAAACAAAGCTTGATTGTTCGGTCATGGTTATCTTATTCACTAAATCTATGGAAACTAGCTGAGTTGACTTATAATCTTTCATTTCCCAAGCTTTGCCAAATAAACAAAACAGAGTACTGTAATATACCTATATTGAAAGATATATAACGTGTGTTTATAATGAAATGTTTTATTGTACTATAAGACAGTAGATTGAAGTGAACTATATGTTAAACTTGGACAAAATTTAGCTAACTTTGCAGGGTTGATCGGCTATTTATAAAACAACAACAATAAAGCCTTAATCCAAAATTAAGTGGTATTGGCTACATGAATCTTTTTCTCCATAGCCTGTACAAATGACTTATACAAAATATGAGTTTTGTACATAGTTAGACTCAAGCTTATGTAGGTTGATGGTTAGAGTAAAACTATAGTCACAACTTATGGACATGAATCAATTGGTACTTATATGGTATCGAATGTTTAGGAGACAAACTTGCAACTAGTTGCTTCCACAGCCAATGAATGATATAATTTCTGGCCATTGATTGATCACAATTCTAGTCACTCAAAACTTGGTAGAGCTGGTTTCTGAACTCTGACTCTTAGAACCCAAAAAGCAAGAGATAACTTGTGCTGAATTACAACAGAATGCTCTATACAAATAACTTTACAGGCAGATTGACTGCAGTAAATAAAAGAATGAGGCTAACTAGCTTCTCTCCACCAACACATCCAGCCCAGTTTCATGCAGCTAGAGATCAACCATAAGATCCAACAACCCATAAGTGGTTCTAAAGCTTCCTCTAAGATTTCCTTCACCTTGAAATTTCTTCTAAATTATTCTACATGTTCTCTCTAAATTATCCGGATAAAAAGACTAACATTATGAATTTAACTAATATCAATTTATGGAAATGTCCTGCTTGCTAACATTGCAAAAGCAATCATGCGCTCCAATCATATATACATACATATATATACACATATATATACATACATATATACACATACACATATACACACACACACACACACACATATATATATATATATATATAACGGACAACTATGGCAGAACTGTCACCACATGTCATGTTTCATGGTTTTAATCCATGGTTTCTCATGTAGGGGAAACAAAGAAGTTCAATAAGATCCTATTAGCATAATTCACGAAGACTCATTCCTTCTCATGCCGATGACTTGATTTGATTTGATGGTCAAAAACTTCCTTCCAAGCCTGCTCCCCCATCTTTCATACAATTACTAAGTTGATGTCTAGGTTGTTTGTTGGAGAAAGATTAAAACGGAAGGTGAAAACAACCCGTGCAATGCACAGGCACATCACTAGTACATAAATATTTGTCTCTAAATAATCCACTCAATCACTAGGAACATGGCAAACACATGTTCCATAGTCTGCTTCTCTATGAAGCAATCCAGACGTACAAGAAATTATTTGCCTCTTCTTTGCCTCAAAGATCCAGATTCTATTTGAAACATGACTTTTTGCAACTCATGAACCATATAATTTGTGAACTATATTTGAGCTGAGAAGCTGCCACTGTAGCTTTGAAAAGTCTTCATCCTAAGGATTTCTTCCAAAAAGAGATGTCAATCTCTGCAGCATCTATTGAACCTGACAAAGCAGGACATCAGATCAACAGTCAACCTCCTCTAGCCTATTCTTAGATTTGCATTGCTTTCAGACCTAATGCTGTTATGATCAGATATTAAATTCAGTTCCCACTTGTAATGATTTCTGAACCACTCATTTTAGATGAAGATGACTCAGAAATTCACAATGTCCACCACTGACCTGATAGTACAGATTTAGTATCTCAAGGTGTTTGTTTTCCCAATTTCAGCCTTTTTCCACTATAAGATCTCTGGTTTAAAATTAGCCAAATATCTACTATCAGTTTGGATTGCATAACACAAATTTCCACCCTTTTCATTAAAAAAGTTCGTCACATCTGCTGGAATTTCAGAAATAGAGAGGAATAGAGTGAAAGTAGATAGGACAGCCTTAAAAAGTAGAATGCCAATGCAAAAACTCATACTTTACCACTCTTTATTAATAGTCTAACTCGTGCAACAACCCTAAGATGCATTAGTCATGGGATGTTATAGTTGCAAAACAAATCCTCTACCATTCTCTATACTGATTCCAGTGTACAAGAAACTTTTTGAGAATGATTTACTGGCCTGATAACATTTCAAGATTGTCATAAAGAGAGTTTAAATTTTCTTTTTTCTGGAGGTCCCTTCTTCATTATACCAACTTATGGCATGCAAGGTGCCCAAGAAAAGCAGGAGAGGTCAACTCTAATTATTGTTCCACATTATGTTTAGTGATAGGACAGCCCACCTGAAGGAGAAAAGTTGACTATAAAAAGGCAATTTAAAAGAGATAAAACCGCTACATTCCTTCACATTTAGGCCCTTTCAACCCTTTCTTCCATAAACACATTGTAGAGCCACCAATATAAGACTGACACTAACTTAATAGAGAAAACAAATTCCAGCTACCTGCCAGGTGACTATCCAATTGGGAGATCAATGCCTTACCAACTTGGCATCGTTGATCATGACTATTCTCATATAAGAAAATATAGATAACCTAGAAATAACATCATCAACCAAGTGCCAATATATTTCCTGCTGAAGTTAGAAATGCATAATGTGCAATCCACCTCATTTGGAATACTTTAATTTGGCCTACAAATGAAGAAAACATATCGTTGTTAACCTTTTTTCTAGGCTTTTGCATTCACATTTACACCTTCCCCAGTCTGGTCTTATTTCAAATTCAGTAGCTAGTTTATGCTATAAAGGCAGTAATAAAATTTCTACCTCCCACTACCTTCCAAAGACAACAATTTAATGATGATGATGATAATAGAAAATAAGCACATCAGAAAATTTTTGAAAAATTAAAAGCTACAAAATAAAACAGTACCTCTGCCTGCTTTCCTGCATGTAATCGAATGCCAGAAGCATCATACATTACCTGCCAATAAGCATTGCACATGAAAAATCATCAATAAGGAATGGAATAGAGCTAGGAACATGTAACAAGGTCTTAACCCTAAGTCCCATAGTTTAAAAGACAAAAAGGTACCAAAGAAAATCATAATAATGCTCTAGCTATATATATGAAGTACATTTAATCAGTGATTCAAATCTCAACAAAATAGGGTCCCAAACAGCCGAAACGTCTCATCCCAAAGAGACTCTGAGATCAATCTCAGCCGTCCTATCCCATTCCATTCCATCTTAGCTATAATATATTATACTGTGAATTTTAAATAAATCTAATTTATCATAAAGATATAACTTTTAAAATTCAAATATATTTAAGAATTGAATAAAACACTAAAACTTCATAAATAATTTTTTTAAGAAAAAACCATCCCAAACAAGTATTGGGACACTTGACTAGGTCAAAGACTGAGACTGAATGAGATGCAAGGCGTCCCATTCCATGAAAAAACCAGAATACCTCTTATCCCACAAGATTTAAAACCATGCATTTAATCATATTACCCATCAAAACAAAAATTAAAGATATAGAACTTTGGTCAAATTGCCTTTAAGCTAATGCTTACTTTGCATAACACCAAAAGACAAAATGCATTCTAACCCAAGAGGATTCACGACCCTATTTCAGTTGATTTAAAAAGACATTATGCATATTTAGGATTACAGACTTACGGTAATTAATATAAATTAATCATAAAATGAATATATGTTCTCATTTCTAATAATGGTTTAAAAATCAATGAAAACATTGTCCTCACATATTCATGTTCCTTGAGTTAATTCTAAATGATGGCACCAGTCAAAAACTGTTCATGGCTCAAGGTTCTTAGAAAAGTTAACATAAGATGTCGATATTTGATGCATGGTGTTATAGTTCATACTATCCTTGCTGTTGTATTTGCTAAGAAAATAAAATTATTGTTTTCCCTTGCTTTACGGACAAATAGAGAGTCCCAGATTCTCCTCAAGTTCTAAGGAGATCTGGATCCCAATTAAGGAATTTTCTTGGATCTTCTTTGGGACATGCGAGAAAGACATAGAAAGGTGGTGCTTTCTTTATATCTTTATGTGTTGCTCAATCTCCCACCTTAACCAAGAAGATGAGTAGGAAAAAGAAAGGAATGCAATGTGAAAAAAGAAAATGAGGACGAGGTAAAATTGAGAGAAAGCAATGTATACAGGAAGGTATCTCTTGTGGCTTATTTTTGGATAGGCTGCTTAAGTTGCTTGGTAGGAGGCATCTTTTTTAATCTCTCCTTTATGACTATATTTTGAGTGTTCTTTTTCTTGAGATCTCATAACATGATACGAGGTGCAATGCATGTAAACTACGAACTCTAAGAGACACTATAGGACAAACATGTCGGGGTAGCAATTAGGTCAGGTTGGGTTATAAACAAATCAGCTCTAATGCGAGTTGACTTTAAAAACCACCAACCCAAACCTAACCTGTTTATTATAGGTTAGGATTTCAAATCAAAACCTAATATATTTAATAAAAAGTAACCCAACCCGACCCACTTAACCTATTTATTAAACAGGTCATAATGGGTCAGATTGACACCGACCTATTTAACCTTATTAACTAGGTCAGATGTCAACCTGTTTAACTTATATAACATGTTTAACCTACTAACCAGTAATATAAATGGGTTGGATAAATGGGCCAACCTAAAGTGACCTAATCCAATTAGTTATTTAAATGGGTTAAGGACATGATAGCTGAACCCGACCCACTTAATATACAAGTTAAGATAGGTCAACTTGTTTATGAATCAAACCTATTTAACCCAAACCCAAATCCAAACTCGTTTATTGCAGGTCAGATACGGGCCAGATAAATGGGTCAGATCTAATATTGTCACCCCTACAAATCTGCCGTGTGGTATGGCTGCATACACAGGTGATGACCAAGAGCTGTATTGGTGCTTAAGAAATGCTTAGTTTTTGAAGATGCATGAGTTTGTCACATGTTAACAAGTGACAATGGATGCAATTATGTGTGGCTGCAATCATGTTTTGGGTGCATTGTGCAGAACATGGGTCAACAAGCACCAAGCAGAAAACACATACAAATGGTACAAACTCAGGCATAAGGTGAGGCAACATTTTGCTTCATTTACATCTATCAAGTGAGTGCTCTTTGCTGCAGAGGTCGACTTTCAAGGTCAGGCATATGTGAGAAACACCATACTGTCTTTATAATTTCATCAATAGAATCCCTTCAATTGACTTCACTTGTTAATGTACTCCAATTGGAGTGAGATGCGTATATCCTGCTTCTTGTCCCTTGGTTGCTTCTCTTCCTTTTCCTGGTTTTATGTATGTCTTTATGAAATATGAAGGATCCAATGTGCAATTAAGGTTCAAAAATCCCAGTATTAATGCCTCAATGAGGCAATAAAGGATAAGATAACAGATAATTAGTTTGAGGTGAAATTAGCAAATACAGAATTCCTGCTACAGCAGTAAGGAATAAATGAACAATTTTCGGTTCAGCAAGAGAAAAGATAGATTGTTCTAAAGCTTGTGAATATATAGCAAGAGGTAAAGTGAATGTCCCAGGGTAAAATGATTTAACAGCTTGGAAGTGTTGCTTGGTTGGATTTGACCATGAAAACATCCACTATTGGAAATTTGATGAAGCAGGTTCAAAGAAAGAAAAAATCAGAAGGAACTACGAACATCTTCTGACCCTCCATAACATATTAGAGATCTAAAGGACCTATACATAAGATCATCTACATTAAACAATGGTAAAGGAAGCCCATCTTCCAATCCCAAAATAAGGAAAGGGAACAGATAATGAGATAACCAAATACCGGTGCTAGGGGTATGAATTGTCAACTTTATATATTGTATAGTTGGCATCATCCCCTCAGACCACTCTCTGCAAGATAATTCCGGTCAAAGTTGGTCTGGATGGTAATGTTTAGGTTCCTATATTTCAAAAGGCTTGGAATCTTCATCCATCTCTTAGTCTTCCATTGCCAACATCTACTAAATTGAGTCTGACTTGCTAAAGGCCATCAACCATTAAGCTAAGATTTTCGTCATCATTTACACCTCTCCTGTCACTGTGATCTACAAAGCACCACCTTCAGCCCCATCATAACTTTTAGGTACCGCAACCTCATTCTCAACAACAAATTGAATAAGTTTAGGATCCAAAAAAGAGAAAATGGAAGCTCATCCGACAGCCTATTGGACCGACTCATCTCCAGTCATAAAGATAAGACCAAAGTTGCTTCGCACCTTGTTAGATGCTCTTCAAACTATAGGATGTATTATTCATGGTTTGAAGCATAGCGAGCATTGTTTTTTGCCCACTTTCGTCAAAATATTTGAAAACTCTCCAGTAAATCTGATAAACTAAACTAATTTATAAGGTATGTCTAACTTATATTAATGATACTTCAAGACCACAACTCTATTTTTGTCCATGCCATTCACACATTTGCACAATGAATTTCCTTGCAATTTCTTTTTAAAAAATAAGTAAGTAAATATAGACGCACATTTGTGTCTACCAAAATTTTGTTTGCCAATCTTCTTTCATTTCAAACCTTTGAACAATTCTTGTTATTTCTCTACATAGCTCCCCTTTATGTAATTTCTTTTTTCTAATTTATCTGCAGAAATATTACCTTCTTTTGTTCTATTAAGTATCTTTCATTTTTCAACATATCCTACTCTGCAAAGATATTCTAAAAGTTTGATGAAATCATACTTCTCTAATTCCTTCTTTTCATAATCATGTTCAGCTGTTTGCTTCGTTTATTTGACTTCCAAGTATTAAGACTATATTTCCAATATTGTCTGCTAAAGTAATATCTTCTTGAAAAGTGGGCGGGACACTGGGACCAGACAGGTTCTCCTTGTACCAGTAAACAATAAAAATGACATGAGTTGAAACAAAATGTAGTTATTAAACTCATAATACAATGAGAAACCTTCTCCACAGGCCCTTGCAGATAAAAACAAAAGGATGAAGTTTCCTCTGGAACCCCTACATGATTCCAACTTCAACTATATGTGTGGCATGATTCAAACATCATAGTTCTGCACTCCTCAAAAGATAGTTGATATTTTATGTTGATACACAGATTTAGGATAAATGACAATGCAGATTTATACATACCCTGACACTGAGACAGCAAAAACAGATACTCACTTATTCTCTATTAAAAAAGATCCACAAGTTAAATAGGTCAGTAGATGAAAGTCATAATTAGCATATAATGGTTTGGAAACAAGAGGCACAAGACTGTTCAATAGAAGGAACTTCGGATTTGGAATAATACTATAAAATTACTATAAAATTAAAAAAAAAGAAATAAATAAGTATCCTGAACAGTCCTTATAAAAATCTGCAAAATATAATTATGAAGGGGAAAAGTGGCTTTACCACACTTGCAAATATTGCTACAATAGCAAAAGTGGAACTGCCAAAGCCATCTTTAATTCCAATAGAGACAGCAAGTGCTGTCACTGTGGCAGAATGGGCTGATGGCATACCACCAGATCCAATAAGCTGCTTGGCATCCCAACGTCTTTCCTTGTACCTGCAAATCTAAGAAAAATTAAAACTCTTAGGGAAAAAGTTCTATTATAATGCATGCCAAGAGATGATACAAGAAGATTCATTTGAGTTATCTATGTAATGTACATAATAGCTGAACAAGCAAATGCTCACAAATTTCACTGGTCAAACAGAAGTTCCCTCAGTATTCAAAGTTGATACTTCTACGGAAAACACATAATAAATGCTGTATTTTGCACTGGCCTGTGAGGTTGGATAGACCATTTTTATATTGAGAGAGAAAGGCCTACTGGGGTCACAAAGAAAGCTCAAATAAAGCAATTGTTGCTAAAAGTGGTAGTAGCATACAGATAAAACCCAAATTTTTGATGTCCAGGAACTAGAAAAACAACCTATGCAATCTACAAGTGAATGTAATACTTAAAATTATTGAAGTAGTATAATTATACGTTAGGAATACAGTGTGGGCAAGAAGTATTCATGGTCTTTTGGCAGTTGTCTAACTGTACAATATAGTGCTAAATAACATGATATTCACATCAACTTTTTCATGAATGTGGTCCTCAATTCATTGAGGATAGTGTTTGAATGAATGCTTAAACCAGGTACAGCATGGTCACAATAAGTCTTTCAAAGAAAATTCTGAGTTAATGCAATAGAAGCCTGACTTATTTTAGTATCTCTTCAAGGATTTTGTAGAACAGTTTTACAACTTCTCATTGCTTGCCAGTGGATGCTACTTGCTCTTTTTTTTTTCTTCTTTATTTGACAATTTTCTCATTTCTAGACAATGTTCCAAATCATGGTTTAAGGGCCTAGAAATTTACGAAAAAGTGAATAAAGGTGGCTACTTAATATCTTAAGATATTTTACTCCAAATTACAACAGTACCAACAACAACAAAACCTTAATACTAAACTAGTTGGTGCTTGCTATAAGAATCCTTTTTCTTCATTCTACTCGATTTTGAGTTACATTTTCTATAAAATGCAAAGATTTTAAATCTTTCTTTATTACTTCTTCTCATATAATTTTTGGTCTACCTCTACTTTCGTTTCCTTCTACATATATCATCCCTCCTTCATGCAAATATATCTCTAAGTCTACATCACACATATCCAAACATTTAAGTTATCCTTCCTTCAACTTGTCTTCAATTAATGCTACCTCCATCTTTTTACAAATGACTTCATTTGTCATTCTATTTTTTCTTTTATTACCACACATTCGTCTCAATTTAAGTCCAACAAATTTTGGTCCCTATACTCATGTCAATTTGATGTAGAAGCAAACAAATGAAAGGCAATTTAAGAACAAAATGCATTCACCTTATTAGTTGCATCTCATATTATATTTGCATTGAACTAACCACACAACATATGACAATGGCAATACATATGGGCTAAACTTAGGATAAATGTTGCACCACTCCTCTACCATCTCCATTTTTAGCAAAAATAGTACTTGCTGGTGTTTTATTCCACTTTTTGCAATCTAATCTAATAAAACAAACAAAATACTGCAATTCTTTTTTTATTTTCTGAGTTATCCATTACTCATTATTTATTACTTTTTTTAAAAGCACCATAAATAGATGGATTTGATCTGGAAACCAATAAAGCCTTACTACAAACTCTGAAACCCCAAAATGAATCCATCCCCATCATCTAACCACTAACCCTACATTTCCCCTGCTAAGAACTAAAAAAACCAAAATATGTTGTTGCCAGATTGCACTTCAAGATCTTTTATTTTCCCCCATATAATTCAGATTGCTACATGACAAAACCCTTTTTCCTAATATCTCTTTCTGCAAGCTCTAGTTTATAGATAACCTAACCTCTCTGCTCATTCCTTTCTCAAAACCATATTCCAAAACATAGATGACACCTTAACATTCCGAAGTACCATTTGAGTTCTAAATATGTGCTCTTCATCACATGCATTACACCTGCCATACTTAATCACTCAACCTTATCTTTGCATATTCAAATTCATCAAGCAATTAAGTTCCCTCTTCTGATATTAAAAATCCATCCCTAATACCTTGTTTTGGCTATAGTTTTCTAAAGCATATGATACTCTATAAAACTATTAATAAAACCATTGATGACCATAATGTGATAAATGCAGTCCATGGTTAGGAGGTCCCTGTCCGATATGTCAAAAAGAGCAGCAACTAATTGTTATGTAGACTTGCAAGCAAAGAGATAAAAAGAGAAAGCTCACATAATAGAGATGGAATTCATGTATAAAAGTTACTTTTCTTCTAAGCTTCAGCTACCACAAAGATATCTAGTTACACATTTCTTCCTTCTCTGAGCAGTTATTCCATTCTTTATGACGACATTATTGGGAAGCAAGAATTGAGCATTAAAATATCAATATGCTTGTAAATACTCTCTCAACAAATGAATGCAGGAATATCGAATTTCCTCAATCCTATTCTACCTCCTAGCTACGTAAGCCTAAAATCCCAAAATAAAGACAAACATAAAGCTAACAGAAGCCTAAACTAGCAATTTCCAGTTAAGATCCAAGCTTTCTTGATCAAATACAACCACAAATCCCAGATCAAAAGCAGAAAAGGGTAATAGATAAAGAAACACCAAAATTCCACTTGAATTCCCAGAAAGCAACGCAAAAATGTCAACTTTCGCAAGATCCCGAGCATATTCTCAGAAATTTTCACCTAAACGAGATCACGACTGAAAAGAAAGAAAAACATAGATCGAAGAAAGAGAAAGAGAGAAGAGATTACCAGGTGGTGAGGAACTTGGTGGACTGAGCGATAGCGAAGGCCAGGAAAGCCGAGATGAGAGGATAGTTGTAGAAAACGTCAGGATAAGCAGCGGAGGAGGAAGAAGAGGGCAGGGAAAGAGAAATCTCCCTGTCATCCATATCCAATCCTCTTCCTCCTTCGATCCTCAGAACTACACTCCCTTGCACTCTCCTCTTCCTCGTCCTCTTTATCTTGGAGACAGAGAAGTGGGAACGAAGCCAAGAAGACGCAGAGAAGGAAGAGAGGGCGCGAGAGACGGCGGAAGAAGCGAGAGAGCGAGGGTTGTTCGAGTTCTCCTCCCCCCTTTCTTTTTGATAAGATAGAGAACAGTGCTCGGAGGCAGCGGCGTCTCTGCGTCGCTTTGCTTTGGGCTGGCGGAAGCGTGGGGATTTTAGCATGCTTTGCTTGCTTTAAAAAAAAAAACAAAACAAAAAGATTCCAGAATATGCCGCCAATGGGAATGATTCTTGATAAAGGGGGCCATCGTCTTCAATTTATTATTGATGTTTGAACGTTAACCATGTGAGTTGCGTGAGGACGAAGTCTTTTATTTGTATAAATGGGTAGTATAACTTCTACGTGGAGGCTTGGATTTGCCATTAATTATATAAACGTTCGATTAATTTTCATTCTTATTGAGTGAGTATATAGTCGTTTGGTATATTTTTTAAAAAAAATATTTCTTATGATTCATTTTCATTCAAAAGGTTTTACAAAAAAAATGATATATTTAATTAACAAAAAATTATATGAAAATAACTTTAAAAATATTGTCATATATTTGATTAGAGATAATTTTATATGATATAATATTGAATTTGTTTTAATACTCATACAATAAAGGTTTCAAGTTTTTTTTTATATAAAAGAATTAAATGGGTCATTTGAAGTCCATTTCCATAATATTTTGTTGATTTACTTTCATAGCTTATATGTAATTGTATAAAAAAGAATATATAAAATAAATAATTCACCTTCTGATCACATAAAATGGATCATTAAAATTCATTTGTCTAATTACATTAAATATATGCTAAAACTTTTAAAAAGTGTTCATCATATTAATCACCTTATAAGAAGTGAGGAGGAAATAAAAAATAGTTGAAGAATAATTTTAGCACTTTAGTCTCAAAATAGTTTTCAATGAGGAAGGAAAAAAAATATTAGAAAACAAATACCTCATTCTTCACTGTATTTGTTTTTTGATGGAAGGAAAAAAAATGTGTTTAGGGGCTTCATATATAATTTTTTTCTTATTCAACTAAATAAGGTTTAAGTATATTTTGATTTACATGATTATCAATGATGTTGTACTGAAATGATTGGAGGTCCTCCCGTTATTGTCCTCCAATTAAAAAGATAATGATAATAGACAATTTATTTGTAATAAAAATTATAGAGAAAACATTAATACTTTGCCATGTTATGTGGTTAGGGCTTCTTAATTAGAAGCATTAAGCTAATGGGGTTGCAAAGAAGTTCCAAATGTGAATTTTAAGCATAATTTATACAATGACTTACTAAAACTTTGATTCCAAACTGCATCCATTTGAAAATTCAGCAATCTAGTTGGATGTTATTGATCCATAGTTTTAGGGGGAGAAGCCTATTGAATTTTATTGTGTCTTTGATCTATTAAATTCTAAAACATCAATGCTCCTAATTTTAGGTCATATCATGTGTGTCAAGCTTGGCCAATTTTTTCTTAATTCAACTTATTGTATCATCAAATAATCCAGGCCTTTGCGCATACAACCAATCCAATTGGAGATAAGTTGAATAAAGTTTCTCTTTTTTTTGGGAATAATTAGTTCAACTTAATATCTTTATTAAAACTATACCCATGAATTGGTCAAATTAGTTAACACAATGGCCAGATTAAGTACATAGACTCTCAATTGATCTATTGAAAGCTAAGAATAATAATAATAAGATGATGATGGTGGTAATATGCAGATAGTGATGATAACAAATTAGCTAGAAATAGCGATGAAGGAAGCCCTCATTTATTTGGGATGCGGATGGTAGGATGCTGGTGGTATGGGCTTTGGTCTTCTTGATTCCTCAGTATCTTTGATCGAGCTTTATGCGGCATGGACAGGTATATCTTATGCTATTCGTAGCTTGGGTATCCGCAGTCTCATCATTGAAGGTGATTCCAGCACTGTTATTCGTTGGATCCATCGGAAGCACACTTTCCATTTGCCTTCTATCCCTCTATGTGACATTCGCTCTATGACCTTGGAGGTACCTAATATCCAGATTCGACATGTCTACCGTAAAGCCAACGTTGTTGCGGACTGGATTGCTTTCAGCGTGGCCTCTCACTCTGGTTACTAGCGATGGGATCCTGAAGACTTTTGCCCTTTGATTTTGTCTCAGTTATTAGCTTATGATATCTCGGGTCTAACCCGACCTAGGATGGTTTGAACCACCGTTTGTACCAAAAAAAAAAAAAAAAAACCCCAAAGACTTCAATAGTAATAAAGCTCTGACATTCACACAAAAAGAAGAATATTGGATCTATGCATTTGCTCTATGCACTGGCCAGCTATGTTTGATGGTTATAATTTTCTCTTCGTATGTTACATTTGATCTTGTGACTTGAGCTCACATTCACTTCATGTCAAGATGTTGGATGCAAGCAAGTTAAAAATTAAAAAATAAAAAGATAACTCACTTCAATTCATGTTTGGCCTGACAAAATGTGCCATATGTGGATGGTTAAAACGTACGAACCTTCTCTCTTAGCTACAGGTTTAATTTCTTTGGATGATTTTTAGAAAGATTAATTTTTAAAATTCATAATAAGACATGGTCAATACTGCTGCATGCCTTGAAGCGCTTAAAGAAGATATCCAACTCTTTACCACCGGTACAGAATGTTTCACAAATCACAACCGAGGCCTTAGAGGATTGTCTTGACCCAGAAGACCCCAGAAGACCGACAAGACCATCTCTCCAATTTTCCATGTAATGAACTGCAGTTAGATATCACCAGCCTGGACCATGATGACAGAAGAGTGTGGCACTCTAAAATTTAGCTGCACATGAAAAATAAATATATTATATATTTATAACTCAAATTTATTTACTATCTATTAATTATCATTCGAGTTTTAGAGCCGCATAGTTTTGAGCCGTTAATGAATTTATTTGGATCAGTAATGAGTTTGAAGCGTTACAAAAGGTATCAGAGCTGATTCAAAAATATAAAAGTTAATGGTTACAAGAAAAGAATTACCTATGAAACGATTATACAGTACCACCCTCGTTATGGCATGAGCTATCTTTACGGTACCAACAATTCGATTTAGAATAAAATTTAGCTAACTTATGATATGCAATAAAAAAAAATATTATATTTTATATTAACTATTTATTAACTTTTACTTAAATTTTTAAATTATGTAATTTCGATCCGCTAGGGTAATTATTACCTGAGGCAGCAGGTGATCTAGGATATTACAAGAGTAGATGGCTTTCCCACCAAGATTTGTCAACTAAATAATAAAAACATAGGAAGAACCGTCAGGCCATATGGCCCCATAGGACGATGGACCATCCAGGGGTTCTTCGAAGCTAACATCCTTAGAATCCCAGGTATCAACTGCACGTCTCCTCCATGTGGATTCCTGCAACGTGCAAGCATCCTCTCCATGTGGACTTTTGCCAGCAGTACCAGACTAAAATAATAAGCTCATCTCTCCGATGTATTTTTAAATGAGACATGGAAGGCAGGCCCCTCAGTTTAGTAGTAGCAGAGAAAAAATTAAACGGATGCAAATTTTTTATTGAAGTTTTTTTTTTTTTTGGTGATATTACATCTTGATACAGTAGTATGGATATATTGTATCCAAATGATAATTCATACTTTGCGTTGTAACATTGTGCACATA
Source organism: Calamus simplicifolius (assembly GCA_900491605.1). Classification (NCBI taxonomy): domain Eukaryota; kingdom Viridiplantae; phylum Streptophyta; class Magnoliopsida; order Arecales; family Arecaceae; genus Calamus; species Calamus simplicifolius. The sequence goes on along the minus strand of UESW01004224.1, from coordinate 958,028 downwards.
AAACGGATTTATTAATATGTTTCTGACCAATACTAGATGAGATAATCTGACACTGGCCTCCTAAGATGGAGGTTAAATATTCAATTCTCCTAAATTGAATACACTATTTAACTGTCAAAATCTGTATGGGCTTTTATGTGTTCCCAAAAAAAAAAAAAAAAAACCAACTAGACTTAGTTAAATTCAAGTTCAAGAAAAAGAAAAAAAAAAAAGTGAGATGCTTAGCCCTCAGACACTATTATCTAACCAAGAATCAAGGTTCAGCATAAACTAAAAATTGCAACGATTTGGTTGCTAGACAATAACAAAAAGACTTGCAGGACTTGTTGACCACAACTTTTTATCAAATAGCTGCGACCGCTAGAAGCACAGGATTGAAATATGAATACTTAGAGAATGTTTCATATTTGATCTGAATATTCTCCATTTATTTGAATAAATAAAGAAAAAAGAGGTCTAGTTAAAATAATATTTATAGTATATATAAACAATAAATTAAAAATATAAAAATATAACATGTTATTTATTAGATCTGGTCATTTGTATGGGAAGAAAACACCAAAAAAAGAAAGAAGAGCCATGTCCGTGTTTCCTGTGGCCTCAGCACCCAGGCAATACGGGCAGCCTCCCCATCAGGTGTTTTTCCCTACCAAAATTTAATATTATAGAATTTAATATAATAGCATTAGATCTTGTAATTGGAAACATGATCAATTTTTACAGGATTCTGACATACTTATGCAATTTAAATACAAACTGTAATTGTTACATGCATCCAAACAGTTGTTTAGGATGCTTGCAAATAACTAGAAGCCACTCAATTGCAGGCGAACAAACAAGCCTAAGAGCTGATCATCTACCCACCTTAGAGTGTCTTGCCCTTGTCAAAAGACTAGCGATCGACCACCATGTTGCCCAAGCTGGAAAAAAGGAAGAAAATATTTAAAGAAATAATCCATGAACGAAAGTAGCTCTTTCCTTTTTTTTTTTTTTTTGGTTGTGTGGGACATGGCCACAGGTCTCAAACCAACAGCTGGCGCCCAGTCACTATGTATAGAAGTTGCAAAGAACGGTGCATGAAACCAAACCACACAGAACCAAAGAACACAGCCCTTATTTAACTCATCAAGTCCAATCCATAATCCATAGTTCTGAAAAAAAGTGCTTAAAGTTTCTTTAAGAAACAGAGCAGCTGGCACGGGAGGAGTAAAGATTTCGCGCACCATTTCCAAAGAGATCAGCCCACACGATGTCTAAAGAATAAATGGTTTGGAAGATTAAATTCAGACTAACCTGTTAGGTTTCTTTAGAAAGATAAAAGTTGTGCCACTAAATAGAGCTCAGAAGAAACGATATATTCCAAAAATTCGATACAAAGAAATCAAATATTTTGACCCACACTTTATCAAGAGCTTGCCTGCATACCTTCAAATAACAGTTACTCTTAAAATTAAGAGCATTTTGGATAGCCCAAACAAAGAGCTTGGAAAAATAATTCCAACCTCTAATAGGCTATGTAAAGAAATTATTGTCTATCTTGAGCAACAGAAGAAGATCAATTGATAACAGAAGCTTCAAGTCATCAATTGAAATTCTGGGTGTCAGACAGCATGTCTTTTCCAACCCAAAACAGCAAAAGGCATACTTATTATTTGAAAATTCGTTTTCTGCACTTGAAGGGTAACTTGAGATAAACTGATCTATTGTCTCATTCAGAACAAAGTTCACAAACATCCATAACTAGCCAAGACAGAATGCCAACCACCCTCCTGGCATCTTTATCATGCTCTAAGCTCCACATAGGACCCCGAAAGCCCAGAAGTCCCAAGAAGTGTAACCTACAAATCAAAATAGGTGAGCATGAGTTGACCGAGTATATATTAAATCCACATGTCGAGAAATATAGGAGACCAACATGCTTTCTGATTTTCCTGAACCATATCTGAACAAGCATGTTGAATCAGAGTCTTTGCGCAAAAGAAAGGGCAAAAAAAAAAAACAAAGCGATCACACAGCTTTGACATAATCTGTTTATGATCAAGTGTATGATTTATCACTATCCATGACCATGTTTCTTTAAAGGTTACAAAAATTGGAGCATCTGGGAAAACAGAAATAGATGAATACATGAGTTACAGGTGTCTGAGCAAAATGAAAAAAGAGAAAAAGAAATCAAAAGTATGACCATATGCCCAGCTTTAAATAAGAACATTCACTTCTATCCAATTTTAGGACATATAAGTGACAAATTGGTTTAGAATCCAAGGTCTTACATCTAGTAGATACTCTAAGTCTGAACATAGCACCATATATACATTGGCATGGCACCATCTTGAGCACCTTCATCACAAAGACCTGTACAAGTGTTTAATCCCACATTGGTTGTGCACTGGTAATATCCTAACTATTTAAGTAGGGCCAAGGACCCTGATTATAAATCTTAGCTAGTTATTTTGGGTGAGGACTTGGTCACTACAAATGGTATTATAGCTTACCCACTCCATAACCTATGTTTACCGGGAGGATATGCAATATATGCCCTTTTAGGTCTAACCATGAACCAATCAAGTTGTTTGTAATTAGGCTATTTGTGACTGAAGTCTTCCTCCAACAAAAACACTAGGGCTTAAATGGTTGACATGTATAAGCACCCTTTTAGGCTAGTGTTCAGTCCCACATTGGTCATGCATTGAAGATATCCTGCGTATTTAGAAAAGGCCAAGAACACAATTATAACATTTGGCTAACCTTTTTGGATGAGGTCCGGCATCATTATATATACCATGCCAGTTCCTTACTAGAATGGTTTGGTACATCCCATTCAGACTAGCATGGAAACCTAGTTAAAATCAGATTACAGTACTGCAATCAGGAAAGAAAAATGAAATAAGTTCAATAACTATATAGTCTAAAAGATGAAAAAATTCTGGATTGTTTCCTTGATGCGGAAAACCTTCAAATTAATGTGGGGATCTTGGTAAATGCATTGCCTAGGTAGCTTTCTTCTTATATAACTATGATAAAGACAATAGTAAATCCCATAGATTACAGAGACTTGATCTGCACTAATACCGTGTGAAAAATTTTGAAAATATCATGAAACCAAATTAAATATATTCCTTGCAACCACTTCTTAAAAAAAATCCCCAAGCACCTGAGTATCCCCTACCCACTGGAAAGAGAAGAAATGGTATTGAAAAGCAGATTATGGTATATCAGAGAGACTGGAGTACAAATTAGCATAAGCAGTCTATCGCAACATAGAGAATAAACCTCTATAGCAAATATAGGTCTCAAGGACCACGGGATTATGAATACTGGATCTTTTTGCAGATGTAAAGGAAATCTAACACATGCATATTAAGCTGCGTTTGGTGCATCGCCAAGTAATCCTAAATGGTAATATGAATTGCTTAAAAGATAGATTACCCGTAATGTTGATTACTAAGTAATCCTAAATGGTAATGTGAACTGCCTAAAAGATAGATTACCAGTAATGTTGATTACTGTGTTTGGTATACATAGGTAATGCTACAGTAATATTAATTACTGTGTTTGGTATGACAAACAAATTACTAGTCATAACATCAAATTTCCAAAATACCCTTAAATTAAATTTATTAAAAATTTATATATTATTATATATTTAATTTAAAAATTATATTTATAAATGATAATGTTTAAAAAAATTATATTTATATATAATATTCGAAGCGGCCGGTGAGGATGCCGAAGGCCACGATCAAAAGAAGTTTTACGGCATCTGAAGACGGCTATAGGGCCGTTGGGTAGCGGAGATCCACTGTCCGACTTCGCGAAAGAGGGTATAGCTCAGAACCTTCGACACGAAGGTTCCAGCGAGGTTAGTAGAGGAGGATGCGAGTAGAGAACGATCAAAAAAGAAAGGGCAATTTTGTTAAAAAATAATTTATCAGATTACCATATCTCTGATAATGTGGATAACCACCCCTTCCTAAGGTAATCTGATCTAGCTCTCATGAGGTAATCCAGATTACCACTACAAGATAGATTGACATTCAAAATATGTATCAAACATAGTTATCTGATGGATCCTTTTAAATTACCAATAATCTGGATAGATTACCGACTACCAAACACAACCTTAGAGTAGTGGCACATCTGTTTCATAACTGGCAAACACTGACACGCTAGGATGAGGAAATTGTAACAACAAAGATCTTCTAGAAAGTATAAATAACCAACAAGATTACAATTGCCCTACCAATCATGAGGAGGTTGCTTACTATTGTTATCTTCCCCTGAAGCATGGTATCTTAAAATCTCTCTGTTGGAGTTCTAAGTGGCACATTGGCATTTAAAAAGCATTTGAATTCAAAAGTATAATTTGAGAACATAAAAGCAAAGTGCAATACCGTATATTAAGCGAGATCCATCATGCATTAACAAAAAAATAACTTTACCTTTCCCCACTCAGAACCAATGCCGCTGCATCTCATCTTCAAGTGTATCATTTTTGTTCCCAACTCTGTTTCCACTTTTTTCTTCAAATAAACCTCATCAGGGCCAAAAGAATCCAGATATGCCACATAGCGTTTATATGCAGCGCTTATGGCATCCTCTATATAATCCGGCAAGCGTCCCACATTCTGCAAGACAACCCTGATCACAAATACTGAAGGCAAAACCCAAAAAGCAGCAAGGTGCAAATTGACACTATTAACATTTTTTCACACAAAGTGGCACAATTGATAGAGACGAAACCTACAGACCTCACCACTCAACCCATTTAGATCATCAAGCGCCATTCTAAGGCTAACTAGAATCCCACCGAACTCCACTGAAGCCTCAGCTGCACGTAAGACATTTGCTAGAACCTCTTGGCCAGCTTTATCATCAGTAGCTTTAGACAGTGCCTTCTTTGTCTCATTAACAACAGAGCCTGGAATTTCATCCCAGTTCACAGCCATTAAATCCTTGAACGCAGCTTCAATGTCAGGGTCAGTTACGGCAGGCAACTGGCTTACATTTGAACTGAATGCACGCCTAAAATTCAGTGTGAGAGCAGGACTGCAATCTGAGAATGCTTGTGAATAAGGAAATCAAGCCTCTAGTCAAAATCAAAATTTGAAAAATCAAACGAATGAGGATAGCATACTGCAACATGAGTAAAGATGTATTGAATTTTATAAGCCATGTGCAAAATTATAGAGAGACCGAGTTAAATGGAGGATTGCTTCAGATTTAGTAGACTAAACGAATTGCACCATCAGAACTGCAACATAAGATTGCCAAAGGCAACAGAAGGAAGATCAATACTTCTGCATTAAATAATTATTTTCAATAACTAATCATGGTATTAAAAATAAATCATGGTTGCCTATTTTCTTCCAAATAGTGGCAACATCATAAATTTCTTATTTATTTCTTTTATGACACTTTGCCTAGATCTATCAGCAGCTGTCTAAAAGATTTTGTGTTTAAGTACAGAAATATGATCTGCATAAGGCTATCTAGATCTAGTACCAAGGTTAAGGAGAAAGAAATTGCATTTAAACCTTCCAGTCTCTATGAGACAGCTAGGAATGTTTGGCATGTTTGAGTGAAAGTCAAAGTGGACAGCACTTAATGGGGTACCAGAATTTGTATAGTTAAATCTAGATAATTGTAAAATTTGTAAATACCTAGGAGACTAGGACCATTTGCTTTTAAGTACCTAAAGAAAAGTTTTCATTGTCCACTATCAAGAGCAGAATTTATCAAAACAATTATCATCACAATAAAACCATATAATAAGTTTATATGGTTGGTTTTGTTTCAACTTTCAAACAAACCAACGTAGAAAGGCACTGCAAGGAGTATTCTTTTCCTTGGAAAATAGAAATCTTTTATTTGTTTGATTTGTTAGAAAATTAGTAATTTGAAAAATGAAAAATATACCATTATACTTTAAAAACAAGTTGAATCTTAACCATCAGGTACTTTCTTCTGGAAAATAAAAATTATATTTTTCAACAAATATGGAAAATAATTTTCCATACCTCAAGTTTTCTTGCAAAACAAACAATAGCAAAAGGCTTTTTCCAAGAGAAGACTAGGGCCTGTTTAGTTATGGAAAACTAGGGGTGTTTTCAGGATTTCTTTTTTTTTTTTTTGCAGAGAAAAGAAACAACATTTTGTGTTTGAATCTAATATTTTTCTAAATAGAAACTAGAAAACCGTGTTTTCCATTTTTTCAAATGCACAGTTTTCCAATTTTCCAAATGTACACTAGGTCTGGGAAATACTTTTGATGTTTTTTTTGTTTTTCTTTCAAAAAAAATAGTATTTTTTTCGTATTTTTCATCACCATACCTTCATGACCAACCACTCTTCACCACCCACCACTACCACCATTGCACAACCACTATCCACTATCCTCTACCACCACCACACACCTCCACCAACACCACCCCCATCCACCACGCTCCATCGCTAGAAATGGCAATGGGATGGCTTGAGGTCAGGTTTTGCCCAACCCAACCCAACCCCAGCCCAAATTTTCCATACCTCGCCTCATGCCCCATCAGGGCAACCAGTATAGTCCCCATGCTCGACCCCGCCTCGTTGTCTGCCCTTACTTTTTCTTTTTCTTTTATTGAAATTGTTTTTAAAAACATGCTTTAACAAATCATGGTTATATTTACAAATTTTATTTAAATCATGGATATCGCTTAAAAAAAAGAAAAATAGTTAGAAATTTTCATTCTTAAGATCGATTAACATTTTGTTACATGTATATGTATGTATATATGTATATATATATATATATATATTATATATATATATATATATATGTATGTATGTATATATGTATATGTATATGTATGTATATGTATTATGTATATATGTATCTATATATATATATATATATATATATATATATATATATCTGTATATGTATATGTATATATATATATATATATATATATATGTATGTATATATATGTATATATGTATATGTATGTATATATATATGTATGTATATATGTCTATGTATATATGTATATGTATATGTATATATAACTCAACTCATCTAAACTGTTTTCCAACTATATGGAGTCAGCTACATGAATCTGCTTTCTCCACTCTGCTTTCTTCAGGACTAAGTCGACACTCAAATTACAAATAGTTATTTCTTCATTATTTTGTCTATTTTAGTTTAGATCTACCTCTACCTCTATCAGTACATGAATTATTAAAAGATCACTCTTTCGTATATATATATATATATATATATATATTATATATATATATGAGGTAGACTTATGACTACATTCGAATGCAGCTAAGACTAAATTTGGTTACCTCCTCCATCCTTAGATTCATACTGTTTATAAATTTCAAAGATAAAAAAAAGTAAAAAGGGTCAGATGGCTCCAAAATTCGCATGAGTCCAAAGATAAAAAAGGTGATCGGATCCTTTCCTATGTATAGTGGGCTTCAGGGCAGGACTATATATAGTTCAAGTTGGATCAGAGGCTTCAAGGTGGGGACCGCCCCGACCCTAAATATAAGTCTTTCAGGTTCACCAAAACTTGCCTTGAACCCAATCAAAGCTTGAAGACCCTAACCCGATCGGGGCCGATCTCTATCAGAGCGAGGTAAAATTGTTCTCTATCCACCACCTACAACCGCCAGTACTACCTTACCTCCACCACACCTATCACCCTTCACTAACCACCACCGCCACCGCCACCAAACCTACACCACCCACCGCCACTACCAACCTCCACCACCCACATCCCATCTTTTTTTTCATTTTTAAAATTGAAAAATGATTTCTATTTTTCAACAAATGAACATGTTTTTCAAAATTTCATAGAGGAAATGATTGGAAATAGAGATGAAAACTAGATATGGAGAATTGAAATTATTTTCTACAACTAAACAGGCCCCTAGTTTTCCATGCCTTTTCCTTGCAACCAAACAGACCCATAGACCATTGACCCATTGTAATGGCTAATACAGAAATTGACAAAATGGGGTATAACTTGGGTTGGATTAGAACAACTGCTACCTGACCCAACTTGTAGTTTGGGGTGGTTGGAATTTTACATTCAGCTTGAGCTGCACTTCGCTAGAAAACACTAGTCAAATTTTCACTTGGGCTGGGTTCAAGATAAGGTCTCAAACAACCCAATCCAACCTGACTTCTTCTGAGAGGATGTCAAACATGGTTCAACCTTAATCTAAACCATATTTCTATAGAGGGATTCAGCCAAACACAGTATATGGCAACAAATATTTTAGAATCATGATCAGAACCATATCATAATACAATTGGAAACAACATTAACCTACCTACTGATCACCCAAGCATAATTCTATTTGGTTGAAATTTTGTGAGGGAGACAAGTCTCAGGCAAGGGATCAGTACTTTGATGGTCAAGTTGGCTAAGGTTGGAAATTATCTCAATCAACCTGCTCAATTTGCAACCATCACCAAAAATTATATGAACTTGAAGCTTGATTACGTGACCTTGGGAATCCAATCTATAGTATAACTAGCACCTAGGAACTCTAAGGAACAACAAATGGAAAGACATTAAAATTAATCTCTAGGCAGGATAGGGGAAGGTTCATCATCCAATGAAAGAAAGACGAACATGATTTAAGTTTAAGCTATTTGTGCAAGCCTTCCTGATTAGTATACCTCCATCAGCATTCAAGATCAAATGAGAAGGATGGAGGAGGAATCAGGCAGGTTTTTCCTGCGAATGGAGAAAGATTTGACTCAGCCTTATCAAGCAGATCCCACAGGCCTTTCCTCTATAAGCTTTTGCTTGAAAACAAACATCAACTAATGAGTCCTATCTGTCTATCTATATATGCATAAAGTGACATTAATCCCCATTACAATGCTATGTGAACCTCATTTCAAAGAAGAGAATGAGGGTCTGACAATACTAGTGACTCTTTACTGAAAAAAATGGAGCATAGCATTTGACTCTAGCAAATTAATTGAGATCTTCAATCTAAATAAATCATCATTGAAATGTTTCTAGAAGGAATGAATAGAAGGGGCACAGGCACTTGAAGTGTTGGAGGACATTGCATGTTTATACATGGAGGATTATAACCAGATCACTAGCCCCTTCTTCTATATCTTATCTATTGCCTTGCTCCTCAGCTCCCTGCCGCTCCAGCAGCTTGCTGTAATAGCTGCTTCTCAGGTGGCTCACACCCTGACCCCGGGTGGTGCAGCTGAGCCAGAGTGAGCTCAGAAGTCGGACTATGAATGTATATATGTATATGCATGTGTATGTTCTTGATGCAACTAGGTGAGTAAACGTTACACACAGCACAAAAAATCTAGGACAACTAAATCATATAACTTAAACATAACTTTAAACAGTGATCCTCTTTACTTTCAGATTTTTCAATGGAATCCACCAACTAAAGTTAATAACAAAGATGACCAAATTGATTTATTGATACCCTATTTGAGGCTTAATGCTAAAAAGTCAAGAATATCTAAAATTTATGTCTAATCAACACATTAAATCCCATATTAGATGTTTAAGACGCAACTTTTTCTTTGCATGAGGGCTCCACATCTACAGCAGGACTTCTGATGCACCTCAACCAGTCAAATTGCAGAAAATTCTCTATTACAATGAAACCCCATGCACTAATTTACAATCATCATACATTTAAACAAAAACCATATAAAATTCGGAGACTAACACCAACACTGATCTTCTATTTAAAATTCTTCACCATGCATCCAATTGAACAGAGCTTTCAGATTAACATCCTATTGTAATCCATAAACGACTTGTTCATTAGAAAAAAAATTAGACCTTCATTTTTTAGGACTTCCTTCAAAAAGTTTAAACAAATATATATTTTCTCTGACTCGTCATCACACATGCATCAAAAAGACCTCTTTGGTACTCTAACAAGTCTAAAAATTTGAAGGTTCTTTTGATTAAGGAGCTGCTGCAAATTTTTAATCAAGAAGGTTGGGCTGTTATCAAATCTTCTTTGCCTGTTCAATAAACTTTTCAGAACTCACCTTTTCTAGTTGATCAAAGCCAAATACAAATTGGTCTTGTTCAACCTAAATTCTTCACTGCTACAATTGTTGAAATACCCGACATGAACTCTTTTTCCCTGTTTGTCTTAATGTTTGATTGAAAGTAGTTAAGCCTAATTCTACTAGAATTTTTTCCTTGTACATAGGTAAGACGGTGCTCTCCCTCCATTCATCTGGCATCCTTCTAGTTCTCAAGATCCGAGTGATTAGTTAAACCAGTCACACGAGCCCAGTGATGTCATTATCCCCATTAAGTATCCCATCAGTTCCACATCTCTTGCCTCTTCTCATCCTCAGCAAAAAGCTTCATCCACTTCTATAAACCTAACAAGATGAGTTCTACAATCTACTAGTCCTGAAATGCTTATAATATTGTTGGATAATTCACAGATCTGATCTCCCACGTCCACTACCCCTTCCCTCATAGAACCCCTCATCACCTCTGCGTCAAAATTTCGGCGAAGAGATCCGAACTGTGGGTTACTATAATTATAATCCTCTCACTCTCAGCAAAAGCTTACCACAAAAAATTCAACCCAAAACTAAATCAATAAATTAATCACCTCCATCCAAAGATCCTACAGCAAAGTAAAGTAAAAAATACGCCATTTTTATCAAAAAAAAAAAGATAGGAAGTGTTCAAGTTCTATATAATGGATTGTGAAGAAGGGAAAACCAAATCTTTAAATTAGAAGCGGGGACAGGAGGAGGAGGACGCGGGATCACAACCTGGCATCCGATTGACGGTGGGGAACGGACGAAAGATGCCAGTGGTGGTGCCGCGGGAAGCTGAAATGGCAGCGGCCGCGGAGAGGGAGGAAAAGTTCGCCGTCGAGAGGAAGCGGAACCTTCGGCCAGCAGCCGAGGTTAGAGACCGGAGAATCATCGTCGTCGAGGCCATCCGTCCACCGCCACTATCAGAGGGAGATCAAGGGACGGCGCATAAACCGAAAATAAAAAAGACGGCGCCGTGATCAATATAAGTTCATGGAATCGGGAAACGAAGGTGAAACGTCGTGGTGAGTAAAAAATCTATTCTAAAATATATGTTTTTCAAACCGATGCATGCACCGGTTTGACAAGGGTTGGGATTCAAACATATTAGAAAAGTGTTAAAGGGGAAAATAAATGGCATTTTTCGGTGCCATTTCACCCCTCAGAGCTCGGCCCAGTCAGCTTGAGCGCTGACATGAAAGAGCTGAAATCGCCACACGGTGTGGCGATTTTACTATTCTGAAATCGTTACACCATGGTGATTTCATATCACTTGAAATCACCACACTATGTGGCGATTTCACTTACCTAGAAGTCGCCACACCATGTGGCGTTTTTCTCAGGCTTTTTAACTCCAGCAGCCCGATTCTCTTCTTCTTCTTCCTTCTCCCAGGCGTCCATCTTTTTCCCGATCTCCTGCTCGGTGGCAACCCTTATTCCTCCTCTTTCCCGGCGAGCTCCCACTTCTTCCTCCTCTTACCTCTCACCGCCCTCGCCTCCCCGTCATTAACTGCCGTGAGTGTTTAAATTTTTTTTTATAACCACAAATCCATGCCCTAAATATCTTTGCATCATATTCGTTTATTCGTTTAATGTGCTAGGCTATTGAAGTAAATGCAACTAGTTATTCAGATGCTGATTTTATTGATCATATAGATGATTAAATAACAATATTTGGACATTTAAAATTTTTCTTTTGATGGCACCGTCATATCTTGGTTTGGCAAGAAATTAGATTACATTTATAGGCGTATACACAAGAGGCTTGATAAATTTATTATTACCTTTTTTTCATATGGAAACCGTACATGTTCTGCTATATTATGATGGATCAATTGAACATGGCGGCCAAGAAGGGATACATTATAATCAACCTCCACGTAAATGTTTGAAATTGAGCACGGGAACACGCTTTGCTGAGTTAGTTGATCAAGTACAAACAGTTCTAACAATTCCAGTACAGAGATATATCATCAGATTGATGTGGAGATCTCCGACATTGAATCAAAAATATGTGCTTCTTCCAATTGAGGACGATGACGATGTGGAGCACATGTTGACATTTCCCTCGAAGTTTCCAGAATATCGGTGTATTGAAGTCTATGTTTTAAAGGATGATGTTCCAGAGCCATATAGTGTTGGTCATATAGAGAATGTTTATAACAGTTCTCCTATAGCCCAGCAGCAGGAACAGGTTAGGACTCCTGTGGATTTTCCAATGATTGAGGGATTTATGCAAGCAGTGCAGAGTGATGATGTGGTAAACAATCAGTGTAATATTGATAGTCGGGGAATGGAGTCAGACGAGAGTGCAGATGATGACTATTGGCCTGAACATGACAACTCAGATGAAGAGTCAAATGAAGATGAAGAGTCATATGGAGATGATATAGTTCATGAGACTGGCTTTAGTTCCATTCCTGCATATAGTCATCCAGAACATATTCCAACTCAGGTACACGATCACCAAGCCTTTGCAGATGAACAAGTACCAGAATTTTATGATGAGTTGAATTTGCATGATGGTGGATGTGTTAGTACTCCGAGAGAGTTACCCTTCAACTCTCAATTTTGGGATCCATCAATGACTGAGTTTGCTAAAGGATTATTGTTTAATACTAAAGATGAACTGAAGAGCATGTGACATGTATCACATCAAGAAGCATCGCACATATGGTGGAGTCGAAAAAACTATTCTGGTCTGTGAGATGTGCCTCTTCAAGTACTGCCCAACAGTGTCCGTGGAGGTTGCGTGCTACCAAGTTGAAGAAGCATGGATTTTTTGAGATCACAAGGTATGAAGGGCCGCACTCTTGTTTATTCAGTAATTTAACTCGGGATAACAAACATATTACTTCTCGAGTTATTAGCCATGCTGTTCGACACATTGTGGAGAAAGATCCAAGTGTGAATATTGAAGCTATTATAGCAACCATTGCAGAACAATTTCACTATACAGTGTCATATTCGAAAGCATGGCGTGGAAAGCAGAGGGCATTGATTGATATATTTGGTGAATGGGAACCGTCATATGCAAAGCTTCCTAGATACATGCTTGCACTGCAGAATACTAACCCTGGAACAGTTGTATGTTGGGATTTCTACAGTGAAGCAAGTTCTTCTGAACGGTCCTGAATTATGTATTATGGGCATTTCAACCATCTGTTGAGGGGTTTCGGTATTGTCGCCCGGTGATTTCTATTGATAGAACACATCTTTATGGAAAGTACCGGGGAAGATGCTGATTGCGACAGGCACTGATGCTGATAATAGGATATTTCCACTAGCCTATGCAATTGTGGATGAAGAATGTACAGCTAGCTGGAGCTGGTTTTTGCTGAGGCTTAGGAGGCATGTTGTGAAAGATAGAAATGGCATTTGTCTTATATCTGACCGACATCCAGGTATACTAAGTGCCATAGCTGATAATCTAATTGGATGGGCTCCACCAAGAGCTTATCATCGATATTGTTTGAGACATGTTTGCAGTAATTTTAACTCGAGATTCTCAAATGTTCAGTTGAAAAGAGCAGTATGGAAAGCAGGGAGCGAACATCAGCTTCGGAAGTTTAACTTTATGATGGAAAGGATTAAAACAGTCAATGCAGAAGCTTGGACTTGGCTATCGGAGTTAGAGCCGGAGAAGTGGACATTGGTACATGATGGGGGGTTTCTCTACGGAACATTGACAACCAATCTCTCGGAGGTTTTTAATTGCGTGTTGAGGGGAGCTAGAAATGTGCCAATTACTGTGTGTCAGATGACATTTCGTCGTCTCGTTAAATACTTCAACACCAGACGCGCAGAAGCCTTAAGGTATGTACAGGAGAACCCTAACAACCTTTTCACTCCTCAGATTTCGATTAAGGTTGCTGAAGGTCAGGCCAAAGCTAATGAGCATAGAGTAACTAGATACAACATGCAAAGAGCTACTTATGAGGTCGTGACTAGGAGGTTCAGTGAAGCTCTCAGGGGTGGAGGCAACGTTCAGACTGTTTCTCTTAGTGACCGTAATTGTTCATGTGGGAAGTGGACAATATATAAATATCTATGTACACATGTGTTAGCAGTGTGCCAGGAGATTGGCATGGACTCAGCGGCTTTTGTTGATGAAGTATATAGTATTCGCTCCTACATTACTGCCTCGGGTGGGGAGTTCAATCCGGTACCACATGAAGACTACTGGTTGCAAACACCGATCACGTGCTTACCTGATCGGGATCGTCTTAGGCCGAAGAAAAGAGGAAAGCCAAAGTCAACTCGGATCCACAATGAGATGGATGAGGTTCAGCCTAGAAGAACAACTCGATGTTCTATTTGCAAGCAAACGGGTCATTCCAGACGCCGTTGTCATAATGTAACTGGTGGACCTTCAGGATCGTAAATTTTTATAAGTAACGGTCATTCTTGTGCCTATTATGTACTTGTCTCAGGAACAAGACTATATATTGCTGCATTAATGACGTAATTGTGCCTATGATCGAAAATTTATGGATGCATTTTCTTTTTGTCATGATTAGCATTTGATGATGTGACTTTCGATTGAGTTTCGGTCGAGTTTCTATTGACTTTTACTAATTGATTTTTTCTATTTCGCATTTGGCACTCAGGCAAATGCACAAAAAAATTCAGACTGAAATGTGTTTCCGTGGGGGGGGGTTGGGGTGAGTATGCTGAAATTTAAGTCCCCCAAAGGATGTGCCCTCGGGTTGTTACTCTGAGAAAATCGCCACTTGGAGTGGCGATTTCCTCCCAGAAATTGCCACTCCAAGTGGCGATTTCCTCCTCCTTCCTCCAACTAGAAGAAATCGCCAAATGAAGTGGCGATTTCATTACTGAAATCGCCACTTCAAGTGGCGATTTCCTTATTTATGCAGCACGATATCAGGGTCATCTGAAATCGCCACTTGGAGTGGCGATTTCAGGGTTGAAATCGCCACTTGGAGTGGCGATTTTCTCAGGCTACCTTCCTTGGCCGTGAGCATCCTTCGAGGAAAAATTTCAGCAGAAATCAATTGCTTGAGTGACAAATTTCAGCAGAAATCATTTTCTCAGGCTACCTGGCAGGCCACCCCACGGAACTCCACCGAAACTCGATCGAAACTAGACCCAAACTAACTCGAAACTCGAAAATTGACTGAAACTCGACCAAAACTCAATCGAAACTCTCGATCGTCATTCAATTTTGATTGAATCGAAACTCGACCGAAACTCATTCGAAATTGAATCGAAACTTGATCGAAACTGGAAACTTGACCGAAACTCGACCGATACTCCACCGAAACTCGATCGAAACTAGACCCGAACTAACTCGAAACTCGATACTTGACCGAAACTCATTCGAAACTCAATCGAAAGTCGACCGTCAATCAATTTTAAAACTCAATCGACACTCGATCGAAACTAGATCCGAACTAACTCGAAACTCGATACTTGACCGAAACTCATTCGAAACTCAATCGAAAGTCGACCGTCAATCAATTTTGAAACTCAACCGAAACTCGACCGAAACTCATTCGAAATTGAATCAAAACTTGATCGAAACTCGACCGAAACTCAACCGAAACTCCACCGAAACTCGATCGAAACTCAACCGAAACTCGATCGAAACTTGACCGAAACTCCACCGAAAGTAAATGCCATTCATGACAAAAAGAAAATGCATTAGAACAACACATTCTTATAAAAATTAAAATTTCCAGATACATTTCAAAATAGAATTTTTACAGCAGTTGGTTAAAGTACAATAATCTATAAAACCTAGGTTCCACATCCTCGTCGAGGAGGTCGGCGAATGCGTCCAGTCCGTCGCCTATATGTCACCAATGGTATGGGATCCTCATCAATCACCTGAGATACCCCCTCCTGCATGGGTATCGAGGTAGGATGGAAAACATCATGCATAGCAGCGTCCAAATGTGACTGGGAGACATCAGCATCCTCACAGATCTCGGCAATGTCCGCATCAACAATGTCATCAATGCGATATGCATTATGATCTCGACAGGCAGACGTACCCTCCCCGGCGTCCCTCCTCTGCGAATACTCGTGTGGTAATGGGGACCGCATGCAAGAAGGCGATGGGGTATAGTGAAATGTCTCCATCATCCGATCAACATCGGCTCGTGTGGACTCCAGGACCTCCGGGTACAGTGCTGAAGGAGCTGTGCTCCGAACGTGCTGATGCCCGACCACTGACAATGTACCATGAGCCATTGCCGTCGCGCTTCTCAAAATCTTTAGCCGCTCATCGTCCACTGGGGCGGCTACAGCCCGCTCGAGCTTCATAGTCAACTGTTGAAACCTCTCATGCTGCATATAATATGACAACAAAAATTCATATGAAAGCTTATGAAGTTGAAAGAAAAAGAGACCCAAAAAAATTTATAAATAGTACCAGAAACTCAAATGAAGTGTCTTCCCCTTCGTAGCCCCTTGTACTATACTTAGAATGGCCTACACATATTCGAGTGATGCTCCTAAACCAAGCCATATAATCGGGTGTGCATGGGTATCCTGCTACTATAGGCTCTCCCATAATCAGATGCTGACGCCGTGCATTCCATGTTTCAATATAAGTCCCGTGCACGGCGTCCCATGCAATATTTGACCTCCCTCGTCGATCAATCTGATAAAGATGTAGCGACGTATCGCATGGACATGGAATGGACTGGCGACGTCCAAATTGACGAAGCACCCGGTCCGGCAAATGCCACTCAACTACATCAAAACATATCAGCGGGATCTGTGCCATCCAAATATCCGAACTTACCAAGCAGCTTAGAGGTAAAATAGAGATAACTGCCGGCGAGTAAGGACACCATAAGAACTGCATAGAAAATATTTAATTAATCCATAATCAACATAATGAATCGATCTAATTGAATTCCATATTACAACATGACATACCCGTTGCTCACTATCATCCAACACATCCAACTGGTCCCTATAAGCACGTAGTGTATGGGTTGGAATTTTTTTCATGTTATATCTAACGTGCCATCTAAACCCCCACGGTGCACCTAAGTGCCAATCATCATCGGCATCCGAAGGTCTCGCCTCCGGAATCTCGAGTCTCGTGGGATGGAAAATAGGAAATCGTTCCCATGCCCAAATCTGCATGTTTGGATAATTCAAAATGTTAATTAACAATAAAAATTACCTCGATCTCAAACATAAGAATAAAGTGTTTACCTGTAGCAATGGAAGATATCCTCCGATGTTAGACTGGGTAGGGCTCGTAGCACGACATAGTGCTCTATATAAACCAGCCAGCATTGCCAAACCCCAGCTAAGAGCGGCAAATGCCTTCAAGTCTTCCAGAAATGGCACATACATCAACTTAACTAAATTACCAGAGGTATCCGGAAGAATAACTTCACCAATGATTCGAAGAAGTTGTCCCCTCACGAACTGCTGGACAACCTCATCATCCACATCTTCGTCCAAGTGAAGGTCGCGATAGAATTGATCGAAGAATGCCAATCGAAAATGACCTTTTGGAAATGCTTCGATAGGAGGTTCGACACCAAATAACCTCCCAAATATAGCATGCCACTCTGGAATAGTATGGCGCGGATCTAACCCAGTAACAACAGAACCATCAATCCGGAGGCCACTCAAAATACTCACATCCTGTAGTGTAATGGTCACTTCACCAAAAGGTAGATGGAATGTGTGGGTCTCTTGCCGCCATCTCTCAACTAGAGCAGAAATAAGGCCAACATCCAGTCGAATCTGGCCAATCCGATATATACCAAACATGCCGACATGATCTAGATAATACTGTACTCGTGGGTGTGACATTCCCGGTGTCTCTTTCCATATACGTGTGTCATGACGACGACATCTAAGAACCGGTAACTCCTGAAAAAAAATAAATTAAATGATACATCCGCATTAACATAAATAAATGTAAATTATTTAAGGACCGTCGATCAATAATACACACCTCGCCCTGATATATATTGGTTGATCTATGCATCTCTTGCAAAGTGAGAACAGTAGGATCACGAGACCCTGAATCTAAGACATTATAAGCCATGTCTGACATAACAAGTTAAAAAATTATTAGCTGACGATATATCTCATTGCATCAATGTGTTTATGAAACACTTCAACATTATTACCCTGTGCACGCCTATAAATGTAATTTAGTCAGCAGAAGGCAAACAACTTAACATCTATAAATCGTTGAATCTAAATAGCATAATTAGATACTATAGTACAAGCAATATAAATATAATCTAATTTCTTGCAAAACCAAGAAATGATCAATAAAATCAGCATCTAAATAACTAGTTGCATTTACTTCATTAGAGGCCATGTAGATTTAATTTGATCAGCATCTAAATATCTAATTGCATCTAATTTGATTCAGCCTGTATTGTTGCAGATAAAACATCTCCCATGTCTGTCACAGTGCTTCATCCATGGCCAGCAGATATGTCAATTTGGAATCTCCTTATCAAACGTTAAAAAAGATATGAAAGAAAGATTTATGCTATGTGAAAATATTAATGAGCCCATGCAATATGTTCGTATCATTCTTTTAATTTATAAATTCACTCTATTTCTAAATTAGGATTTCTGTCACAATGAAGATCCACGGCCGGCTGTTGTGACAGTCATGGGCCATTTGCATGGATCATGGCAAAACAGATCGGGGCCATTTGGATCATTCGTGCCACAAAGATCATGCAAAAAAAAAAAACTTACTTGTAATCGACCGGGAGGCGAGGGCAGCGAGAGAGAAGAGGAAGAAGGGGGATGATGCAATAAAGCTCCGCTTGCCGCCGATCAGGCTTCGGACGATCGATTGGAACGCCGGGGAGAAACAATGCTTGGGAACGCTCGATCGGAACTCGATTGGAACGGCTTTGAGAGAAGCCTCGATCGGGAGAGGAAGAATAATGTTCTCTTGTCGCGCACAGGCACCGATCGGGCTATGGTATAAGAGGCTGAGAAAATCGCCACATGGGGTGGCGATTTCTCAGTGGAAATCGCCACTCCATGTGGCGATTTCAGTAACTTGAAATCGCCACTCCATGTGGCGATTTCAGAATAGTAAAATCGCCACACCGTGTGACGATTTCACTTATTGTAAAATCGCTACACCGTGTTGCGATTTCAGCTCTTTCCATCTCAGCGCTCCAGCTGACTGGGCCGAGCTCCGAGGGGTGAAATGGCACTGAAAAATGCCATTTCAAATGGCGTTTTTTCCTTTAACACCTCCCCTGCAATATCTTTGGAACCCATCCCTTGACTGTCAAACCGATGCCAAAATGCATCGGTTAGAAAAACGACTTCAAAAAATCGCTAAAGATGGTTTTAATGGGCTCGTTCGATTTGATGTTTGATGTAAATTTTATTTTTTGACGAATAGTTATGTAGGTCCGTAGAAAAGTAGGTCTATCTTCTCCAGATGGCACAGTGAGGCATAAATATAAGTTTAGATAATATTAATTGTGATATTTTAAGTTTTTAACATGAAAAAGGTATAGATGATAAATTTGAACTAACGAAGAGAAGCAGGAGATCCAAGGCTAGAAAGAGTTCAATTACAGATCATAATAATAACTCAATAAAAATATTAACTTTCACTCAAAATTTATTTTAATTTTTAAATTTTAATTAGATTTTAAAAATATTGCATTCTTAAGCTCCGTTACATGAGTAATTAATCTATATACACATATTAAGAAGATTATTAATTAAAAAAATAAAATGTTAGAAATATAAAATTCTTAAAGTTAGAAACACTAAACTATAACAACTACAAATTTAAGGATTAAAATAAAATTTTAATATAAACTTAAGAATAAAAAATATATTATATACTATAAATTATTTTGAATCTCTTTGATATTGCTTTTATTTTTATTTTTATTTTTATTTTAAAAATTAAAAAAATAAATTAGACTGAGTAATAGACCTATTGGTGGTAATTTTTTTAATTTTAAGAAAAGCAAAATAAAAATAAAAAATTACAAAGGTTTTATAAAAATGTTATCTCCAAGATCAATTTCTATATGGTATTTTATTTACTTATCAAATAAAAAAATAAAAACAACAACAGTATAAAGATACAAACAATCAAGGATTTCATTTATGTAGGTTAGCACTTAATATTCAAATTCATCAAAGATTTTTCTCTGAAATAAGCAAAAACATACATAAAGAACATAATAAAGAACTTGTATGTCAGATTTGCAAAGCTCATGAATCAAGAGATCAATATCAAATTATTACCATTAGTTCCTTCAAAACCTAGGTGTTGTTTCTTATACTTTTCTTTGGAATAGAGCAGCCAGTCAAATATATATAGGTCTGATCGTACCTTGAGTGATCATAGCTTAAGTTTGTGAAAATGTTTGTATGAGAATCTATACTGGTAAATACTTAATTTTATGGAGTCAAAAAATTTAAATAATAACTTTCAGGTTAGCCTTTAGGTAAGGTTCTAAATTATGACAAATAATATTAGAGTGGATCTATTTCATGATTCATATGGATTAAGAAATTTTGTAAATATACTTTATGTATTTTTAATTGAATTTGATCATGAATTTGTATATGAACCTTAGCTTCACTGCGTTTTATATGCTCAAATATGGTCACATGCTCTGTTAAAGACCATCATACACGAGCTGGATTCATCCTTCTGACATAGGTGGAACTGAGAGTTGCACTGGAAGGAACTTGCACTGC
This sequence comes from Calamus simplicifolius, assembly GCA_900491605.1. Lineage (NCBI taxonomy): Eukaryota > Viridiplantae > Streptophyta > Magnoliopsida > Arecales > Arecaceae > Calamus > Calamus simplicifolius. The sequence goes on along the minus strand of UESW01004224.1, from coordinate 937,264 downwards.
TTTCTATTGTCTTAATATCAATAAGGTCTGGTTGGAAGGTACTCCGTAACAATTGTTTTGTAGGTTTTCGATCCTGCGGCTCGTAGCTCTATCAACACCTCTATTCACAAGCCATTAACACGAGAACCATCTGCAGCTTGTTTCAGAGCTTCTCAGTAAACAGCCAGCAAACTGGTTGGCGAGCGTGGCAAGGATAGCCAGTTTCCACAGTGCAGTGGATGTAATTTTCTTGGGACTCGGTTTCAAAGGCATGACCTTCCTTGCGCCCCAAATTTCTTTGGAAAAAAAAATGACTTGAAGACTAACATTAACCAGTATACTTCCCGGCTTAAGCCCATGTCCCATGCAGGCTATGCTAATGCTCAAAGTTAACCTGTGTTTGAACAAAATCACAGCTGATTGATTGAGTAATATTCACTGAAGATTCTTATTTCCACCTGAAAGAAAGACAATGAGAAAAAGATATCAACTCATGAAACCTTCACTAGAGGTGATGGGTCGGCTGTTGGAGAATAAAGATTACGACATCATATATAAGAATTTCTTCGTTTTCTTGAAAAAGGAACTTTGTTTCTCTCCAAAGAAAAGGGGAACTTTGCTTTTGTAGCAGCTGATCAGAGGATTCAAATCCCATAAGTTGCACGAACGTCATTGTCATTTCAACGCATGCATTGCCTCTTGAATGTTTGGAAGGGAACAACATAGTTGCATTGGGTTTCCAGGATCACATACAAAACTTCAATAATATGATCAATAACAGGTGCCATATCTCTGAACCAGTGATTTTGAAGGTCCACTTGATAGTTAATTGTTAATTTATGTCGCATTCATTTGATATTGCTCAAGAAAACAAGATTAGTTGGAGTGGAAGCCCAAATGATTCAGAATGATTGTCGTTTTAAATATACAGGGAAGTCCTCTATTTTGTGCATGGCACTGCCTTCAGAAATAGCAATAGAGGTTGCAACATCTAAATATAGAGCTGGGTTTTTTCTTTTTATTTTTTTTGACTCTCTTCCCAAGAAGTTGGATTCTGCTACGTGCTTTTGTCAACAGGGTAGAAACCTGAAAAATAATATCTTTCCACATTGACTGAATAAAATTTTTCCACATTGACTGCAACAACGGCATAAAGAGAACTTCAAATTTGTAATAGAGAGCATGAAGCATGAGCGTAACTCTCTAAAAGTTATTTCCCAGAAGTTAGCAAACTAGTAGTCTGAAATATTACCTTAGCTTTCTTTTACAATGATTTCAAACTGCCTCCTTTTTCCTGATAATTGGTGTTTGATTGCAAAGAAGAAACGAATTTAAGGCAAATGATGCAGCTGTGTAGTGTGCTCTGCAACCTGCTTCACTTTGTAGAGTAGCAGGCAAGTAGACGGTTTCTTGTACAGCCATCTTGCATCTCAGAACCATTTTTTTGACATGTTTATCAATTAAATCTGTGCACAAGAATGACTTGAAAAATATAAGGAAAATAATATGAATTACCACCTAACCTTACTGGATAATATAATTTAATTTTGTCCTCAACTCATGGATCAAAGTTATTATTAAATGCAATCACATAGACAATGATCATGTTACTTATTGAGGGACCCTTTTGGTTGGATTGATGAGACAAACAGACATGATCAGTAAAATGCTAAACTGGATTTATGGAATCACTTGGTACAGTTACAGCTTAGGCATTTAACATGAATACGCAGTCATGAGACTCACCATCCATAACAATGAAAATGAGAATGGGGGCACAGAGGAATGGTAATGTGAGTAGTTTCTTTACTTTACAGAGAGATGCATGAAAATTAAAAGTATTACATGAAAGCTAAAAATTTAGTTAAGGTGTTATGTCACTTTTACGTCTGGGCAGCTGATAACAAACTGTAGCATGGCCCACAATGTTGTTTCGTTCAGAATGGGAGCTAAAGGAGCAAAATAAACAATTGTAACACAGATTAGAATGTTAAGTGGACATGCGCTAAAACCAGGAAGAATGGATGGGAATTAAGATATTAGGGGGGAACAGCATGAGATGAGTGATGAACAACTAATGGTATGGACATGTACAATAAAAACCTGAAGAGAACCCAACAAGGAAAGGTGCTACTATCAAAGCCAAATGAACAAAACTCAAGAGGGATGAACTTGAAAAGCTTGCAATAATACTAGCGGTAGCCTGTGATGGGAAGGACTGATGAATAAGGATTCATAACACTAAAACGACTAGAACAAGGGTTATAGTTCTGGTTAATGCTAGCACCAGGAATACTTACTCTCCACCTTTTCTGGTGAAGTTCATAAGCTCTATTTTTGCAGCTTCCATAACAACTGGAAAATCAAGTTCCATGTAGCGCCCCCTGTCAAACAATTTTAAGCAACTATATTACTTCAGGAACGACAGGAAACAATAAGCTATAGTCATTTGCTGGCAATAGAATATCAATATTTCTTTCTAAACCCATGCATTCTGCCAATCAAGGTTTTCAGTTAGGTACCATACCCAACCAGTACAATACTAGTACAGGTCAAGTCAGTATGATGTTGCCCCTGTGCCGGCATTTGGTATGCTCTTGGAGTCGGTGGCAGCAGCTATATCATGCATACAAGAGCATACTAGGCCCCCATACCGGACCGGTATGGTTCATCCCATACTAGCTGGTATGGGTCGGCACCTAAACCGCTGCTGTCAAGCATCTAGTTAACAAGATAATCAGTAATAATGTGTTGCACAACAAAATCAACAAATTTCTAAGCTTCTATGCAATTGCCAGTTTGTCATATCAATATATAAAATGATTTTTTCACCACTGAATACGGCCTGACTAAAATATCATGGGACAAAATTAAAGTTCAAGCGTACCAGAAATGGCTTTTAGACCAAGTTGCAGAGGGAAAAGCTGGGCTAGGGATGCCATGCATAATTCTTGCAACAGCTCTTGGGATAAATTTGGCAAATGAATTACTCTGCAGGAACACCTGTTGCACAAAAAATTTCAAGTCATAATAAAAAGATCAAGAACTTGAAAAATCAGACCAAGAGAAAAATATGCATTGATGCATCACCTTTATATCTGCACGCAGAAATGGGCTGAAAATGTGAATGACAATGGCATTAGCGCAATTACATGAATACAAATTCAAAAACAGAGAAATTTGACAATCCTATCCTAGTGCAGGCTTATGGAATTTCACAAACCAATGTATCACAAGAAACATTAGATTTTCTCAACCTGCTTCGTTTCATCTTCATGGACGAATCATCATTGAAGGCATGATGCCTTCCACTGAAGTAGTCTAAAATCTTTTCTTGAATGCACTGTGTATGCAAGGAATCAGAGCAACCACCAATTCTTTTGCACTCTTTTACAGCAAAATTTGCAACATGGAACATTGCAGCTAATTTTTGTACCTATTCAAATTAGATTATGCAGTTCTTATAAACACTGAACAGTGAAGCTATCACCTATCAATAACAAAAGCAATAACAGTGCTAACAAACATCTAACAGACTACTCTAGAGGCTAGATACATTGCAGCAGTATTTGACATATGGATAGGTCAAAACATCATTTACCTTGCAGTTTTCAACCTCAGATAACCATTTCGTGAGATGGGTTGAGAGGGAGCATAAGTCATCAGGTTGCTTCACAATCATGTAGCAGAAAGCTGGATCCTTCAAATCATATGTTATCTCTCCTAAAGACTGAGTTTATCATGAAGCAATTAAAAACAGGGTTAGTTTCTCCATATAAATAAACAAAATGGGAAAACACAACTTGAATTATACTATAATTATTTACGTATATAGCAAGTTCTAAGCCCAAATAAAGGAGGAGGGTTATAGTAGGTTGACGGCTAGCATAAAATTATAATCATATCCTATGAACATATAATTATTTATAATCTATTATATTAACAATATAAGAGACTATCCAGCATCATAGCCATAATGACATGAGATCAATAACACAGCATACTAGCCACCATAGACATGCAAGCAATTTGCACATTGACAAGAGATAACAGAAGGGAATTAAATCATACATGCAATAAAATTTGATACCTATGACTCAATTCTCCAATTCACAATGGAAAATTACACTTGCAAATACTTGGAACTATGATTAATTTGGAAATTCAAGAAATCAATAAATTGCTTGGTAGATAGAAACTCAAAGAAACACAGCTCCAAAGGATATGAAGGCAAACTTAGTGTAGGTAGAGCACTTTTCCTCTTGGAGGAAAGTTGACCGCATGGAATTCAAATAGCACTTGTCATTTGGATCATCATAAAATATGTGCTGAATTTAGAAGCTTGCTTCCACTATGGATAAAATTGTAGTTACTGCATATGCTGTATCAGGAGGATGAAGCAGTCTTTTCTTCTTATGCATAATAAAAAATATAAAAGATGGGCATGTGCAGCATAATGAAAAACCAAGATAGACTTGTCTCTTTATCAGCCTGAACCCACTATGTCCCTTCTTTCCTTTTAAAATCGTAATTTTAAAGCTAACTTTTTTCATGTGATCACTTTAATAAAGCTTGACTCGTCAACCAAAACCTCTGAAATTTTGAGATGTTAACATGCAAGGAAATTTCATCCCATACATGTTAAAGGGTAATATGCATTTTTTTAATACAATTTCGACAGCCACGTCAAAAATATCTTAGTCAGGCCTTAATTAAAACCTTTTCACTTCAAAAATTCTCTCTGATATATAAATATAATAATCCTTTTCCACCTTACAAGACAATTCAGAAAAAAACTTTCTTTTCCTTTTTCTTCTTTTTTAATTCTTTTCAAGAAAAGTTGAATTGCACCGAACATAAGTTCAAGGATTGCAAATTAAGATGGCACAAATTAGGACATCAATCCAAACTTCCCAACCCAAGAAAATATAACTGAACTCCTCATAATTTTGACTTTCACTAAACATTATTTATCTGAGGCAACAGAAAGGTCATAAACAATGAAGAGAAACAAGGACCGCTGAATGAAGCACAAGCTACCAAAGCTGAATACCAACCAACAAAAAGGATGAAAGGAAAGAAAGCAAACTTATATCACTCACCCAAAGTATCATTTAATTTTATTTCAAGCAAAATATTGGCCCACCGTATAGAGATTACACAAACCATTAGAATAATTTTCAAGGGGTTGAATTAGTTCCCAATGTTTGGACATTAGGTTCAAGTTCCCTCTTGCCAGAAGAAGTGGAAAACAATACAGCTGTGTATTTGATGCAATATTTTAAAATGCAGAGCATGTGATTGCATCTGCCTATGCAGTCCACTGACCACACTGCATTGCTTATATGCAATTGCTATGTACGATCATATTGTACATTGGCCAAAAAAGCAGTGATGCAGCCATTATGCACAGATCAGTTATCATAGCATGACTACATAAGTGGCCCACTCATATAACTGCACGGATGGAGCATGTACAAACTGAGGATAAGACTGGAAGTGCAAGAACTAAGTAATAAGCACTAATCATTAGTTATTATGATTATTAATATTCATATTATTTATACAAAGTAATATTATCATGATCATTGTTATTTTATTATATTTAATACATTTTATACAATTAAAAAAAAACTCCCCCCATGTGCACCTACATATGAGTCCTGCATACCATGCATGCTCTCTGCAGCTCCTTGACCATCTGCTTATGGCTTCCTTAAAACATTGATTTGGTGGGCTCTTCACAGGCAGTGAAAAAAATTATTTCCCAATTAATCTCCCAATTCAGATGAATTTCCCATATTGACCAGGAGGTTCATTGTAACATCTACACAACTCTCTATAAACACATTCCAATGAGAAACTTCATCCATGACATAATAGTGACAGAGCAACCCTAAATCAATGCCCTAGAATAAATCAGAACAAACAAAATTTTGATAAAAATTATACATCTCAAACCCTTCAGTGGAACAGAAATAAGAATGTTATCCTCGCATGCCAGCAATATAAAAACCTTTAGTTGGATAAGCATCATTTCCCCTTTATTTATGTGGGAAATCCTCAGACCACCATCACTGAATATCTGAACAACTGATTTAAGATATTCCAACAACTCAGCAAGTTGATTACATTATTCACGACATAAATTCAACAACAACAATGAGTCAGATTGGTAGTGAACTGTCCAAACCTTTAGATTTTGCAGCTGATTTAACAGGTCATTGGTTGATATCCCAATGGTATTTGCTACTGTTGGTATGTCAAACACATAATGTCCCTCCTTCATTTCTGAACTGCAAATTTCATGTCAAAGTATCAATAGTACTTCAGGGAACAAAAACATTGAACAGTTAGAGAGTCAGAAATGATAGAAGTATACTTTTTCAGAATCATTGCAACTATAATATCCTTGTCTGATAGCAATGCCGGGGCTGTCTGCATTGACAGAAATTCAATGTTTCAAGATATTAAGAAAAGAATAAATCAAATTTTAATAAATGTATCATCAGTAATGGTTAATGTCTCTTCACAATTATAGAAACAAAGGCTTAAAAATGTGAGCAGCCTAATTGGCACTTGGATAATTCATGTCAAACAATCCAAAGATTCTATTGGCAATGGTTCTGCGGTTTCTATAAAAGCCATCACCTTCTTTTTGTTAAGGCTTGATATACATTGTCGACCCCTTCCCTAATAACTTAAGCTTCCATGTTCTCCTGGGTAGTTGACATGATGTTAGAGCTGAAGGTCTAGAGTTCAAATTCCCTTGAGGCCATTTTTTTACTATAATTCAGCCACTTGTCATCTTGAGTATTTTACTCCTGACTCATTGCTGGTTATTAACGTGCTCATTCTTAACTTGTTGATGCCTTAACATGCATGGTACAGGCCACACATGAGGATCAGGTCGTAGGGCCTGATGTGCATAATTGACCCCTCCCCTAACAGCTTAAGCCTTTGGGTCTAATGTTCAGATAACAAAGAATCCCAATATCGAGGTCGTATTCCCAACAGTTATGTAGTATGATTTCATTATACATCAACATATAATGAGAACTTCAATAAGACTAATGTCATACCAACATCTCTCATTTGCAGATCCATAACAAGAATCAGCAAAAACGTTTTTGTGCTTGCAAAAAGGATGAGATTGATATGACCTCCTATTCTAAAGTCATAGACAGCTTATATTGTCATTTGAATCCAAATTGTCCATCGTTCTGAAACCAGTAAATGTTCCATTGTTGATTCCAATGACCTCCAATTCCTAAGTATGTTCAGCTGGCCTAAACTATATTTTCAGGTTTAACTCTGATTTCATGTTTGTTGAAGGGCATAAGTTCATTTCAAAGGATACTGATAAGTCCAGGGTTGATGGGAAAGCCAATTGAAAGCACAAATTGCCTCCCTGCAAATTAAACATATGCATGATATTGATTTCTTAAGTAGTCTGATTGTTGATTCCATGCATCCATGATGCAGTAAAACTCAACAACTTCCAGGAATAAATAAAGCTTGCTTCAAGGGATGCAATGTTGGCTATCCATTATGTCTCAGGTTTCAAACTTATTTCTTCTTTTCCATCAAATACTTGCTCTGCTGCCTTTTTCTGTCGTTCCATTAAACTTTCATCTAATGTTTTCTTATATATGGTCCACTTCACTTCAAATTATGCAGGAAAAAAGTGAGAATAGCCAAAAAAGATCTTGGCTTATAATAGGACTATCTGAGTAGCCAAGAATAACAACACTGGTGGTAGAGTGTAAAGATCCTGGGAGGACTCCAGCTAAGCAAAGCAACCAATGAGCTAAGCAGTCATATCTAATGTCACAGAAAAAGAAAGCACTAGAATTTTAAATCATCACCATAGCAAAAGACAAATACAATACTAGAAAAGGAATGCCAGGACTATCACTAATTCTTAGTAACATAGGACTTGGATCAAATAGATAAGAGTCTGAAAGTACTGGCAAAAGGCCATGCATGAAGAAGTCCATGCATGAAGAAGTCCTCAGGGAAGAGCAAGCTGAGGGCCTCAAGCAGAGATCTAAACAACTAATCTTTGAGAATCAACAAGCATGACTAAGAGAACAGGAGCACCAAGATATAACAATAAGCACAAGTGAGTCTCCTCGACAATTTATCCCAAAATTGGAGAATGATGTATGTTAAACTACCACAGGAACCAAAATTTGTAATTGTCTAGAATAAGTCACACATGACCAGATTAAAGCTATTTCTATAAAGTCCTTTAAAGGAGTACAAAGTCATATATGTTCCCAACAAAATTTAAAGTGACGAATCAACCCTAAGTGAAACTGATATTCATCATCCTAGACAGTCCAGACATGCACCTTCTTGAACGGCTCTGCATATTTTTCAAAGAAGAAAGGAAGCATGTTACAGTAACAAGACCACTCTATGAACTGATTAACCATATCCAGCTAGCCTTTTATCAACTATTCAGGACCAGCTAGTCTATGAACTGAATGAGAACAGAAAAGGCATGGTAAGTGATAAGTCAATGGTCATGCAGAACTTCATTGGTCACATCACTTTCAAGGAGAGAGATCTATCTCTTGAAGGGGTCCCACATCTTCAAATCATGAGATTGCACCATTATGGACATGAGCCAGATCGGGTACACAGCATAAGTGATGAGTCAATCCTAAGTGAAACTGATATTCATGGTCCTGGATGGTGCAGACAGGTACCTCCTTGAATGTCTCTGCAGATTTTTCAAAGAAAAAGGAAACTTTTTACAGTAATAAGACCACTCCATGAACTGAATAACCATAACCAGCTAGCCTTCTCCTAACTATTTGAGACCGGCTAGTCTATGGACTGAATAAGAACAGGAAAGGCATGGTAAGTGATAAGTCAATGGTCATGCAGAACTTCACTGGTCACATCACTTTCAAGGAGAGAGATCTATCTCTTGAAAGAGTCCCACGTGCATTCAAATCATGAGACTGCACCATAATGGACATGAGCCAGATCAGGTACACAACCAATCAAACTTCATGCCGATTCCTCCAAAGAGATGAAAGAATGTCACAAAATCCACCCAAAGAGTGCAGCTAAATGGAAGGAATAGAAATGCAAGAAAGCAAGAATACAAGTATCAAAGCTTGCTCGGCAGATAGATTATAGTTCTATAAAATGATGAGTATAAAATGATGAAAGGCTTGAGGAAGAAAAAAAGAGAATGTAGGCTTCAGAGGTATGGCCAAGCTCAATTTTACAAAAATTAGGACAAGTCAGGTCCAGACGGACTGGTGTCGGTCTGTTATACCACAAAAGTGGTGCTAACTCTTAGGCAAGAAAAAGAAAGGTAAATGGTGAGGCATGGGCATAAGCTAGAGGAGGCATACTAAAGCCCTATTATTGGCATAAGGACATTAACTAGATATAAAGGGTCGCCGTGCTATTTACTGGAAACTAGAATACATTTTGTTGCTCTAAACTCCTTTCAGAAATCTAACTGAAGTCCAAGATCCCACGGAAAAACTATTAAAAGACAAAATTTTCATGTCAACAAGTTTACAATTATCAAATGGTGATCAAGTCATCAAATTCTGGAGAGATGGTTAAGCAAATTTATGAGCATGAACTAGATGATTGGAACCTTGAATCCAATTATCAAGATGTCAATTGATTTCTTGCAATGCTATCCGAAATGCTCAAACTAGGGTTTCAAGCAGTTTAAGTTTTTACTGTGATAATTACTTTAAAAGGAGAGAAAAAGCAAGCTGAGAAATAAAAGCATAACTCAGTAGGAGTCTGCCAACACACACACACACAAGAATATGAGGTGTCATCCTCCTGTAACATAGTGAGAATATGAAACTGGACAGAAAAATAAAATGCAATTAGAAGACTGGAGCAAAACTGTAAGAAATCTAAATGAAAATTGATACAAGTGCATGTAATTTCCCAAACACCTTGTGAAAATACAAAGTACATGTCACATTAAGCTGTGGAAGTAGGTGCAGATATTGCTCGTCACCCATTTCTAGTTGAGTAAGGATTGTTAACAGCACCTGCAATCAAAGAACCATCTCAACAAAACCAGTGGAATAGTTCTTATGAAATAAAAAATTTAAATTGAAGCATTTAAGGGAAATCACAAAACACCACAAGCAATGTGCAAAGTTCATTTCAAGCTATGAGGAGGTCAAACAAAATATGGTTGTCTGAAAAATAAGGAGGAGATTGGAGTGGGGACACACCACTTAAATAAATCAAAAGTTACCGGCTACAGTTCCAGTTAGATCAGATAAATTGATATTTAGGGAAGTAGTAGACGATAATCTTAAGGGAAAAGGAGGGCAAAAGGTAAGATGATAAATCTTAAGGGAAAAGATGGTCTGAGGAAAAAACACATTTATTTCTTTGACCATTTGGTAATAGGTACTTTCACATTCAGTCACCATGTACCAAACTGTGACCTGACAACCCTCCCCCGCCCCCTAACCCAACACAATGTATGAGAAAAGTAACAATGACAACTTTTCCAACATCAGGCAGCAAATATAACTGGATTCTACCATTCTGGCAATTTATGATAATAAGGGACAACAAATAGTGATGCTGAATTATTTCTCAAATAATTTTTCAAAAGGTTATAGTAATGAAACAAAAATAAAGAAAAACAGTTGCCAAATGGTGAAATTTCGACAAGCCACATCATAATAAATAATCATTACTAGATTTGTTTACAGACTAATGCGGAGATATATTTATTAATTAATTTCTTAAAGTGTGAGAAAGAAGGAGTTGTCATGAAATGCTTTTATCCTTATATTTTTTGAATAAGTCTAGATATAAGCATTAATCAGTATAGGAGTTTTCGCACACAATATCAAATCAATAAACCAAAATGACATACATATCAGCAAAACATCAAACTATGATATACTCAATAAAGAATTTTATTGGCAAAAGAATGCAAAAATTCCTTTGCTCAAATTTTATTAATAATGTATGCAACAGGCTAGAAATAAGACTTCACATTGATGACCCATTACTTAGAAGAAAAAGAAAAGAAAGACAAGGAAGGACAAGAGCACACATTATTGAAGAAAACAACTGCCCAAATACTACTAAAATGACACAGAAGAAGGTTCTCAGAACTTACATCAGTATATGAATTATACAGTCTTGATGCCCACATATTGCCTTGATTTGTCACAGCGACTAGGAACTTTGCAAAGAGGCAGACTATCTAAATCTAAATATGAAAGGTGGAAATGGTTCAGTTATTAAATGGTAATATAGATTAGTTCCTATATGAAAAAGTTGATTCCTCTTCTTAAGGCCACAAAACCTTCTTACATGCCTATTTTTGAACCTCCTACATTTCAGCAGCAGTCCATTTTCTAAAGTACCTAAAACTCCAAGGGTGCATTTGGTATGGGTTTAAAGGGGGTGAAAATTTGGTATAGGGTTTAAAGGGGTGAAAAGTTACTCCAAGGATTTTTTTTTTTTTTGGAGGATAACTTTTTCCCTCCTTTACCCCACAAATTGTTAAATGAAGGAGGGAAGGTTAACATGCTTAAAGATAAAAATTATTCGGGAGGTGAAAAAGGGCTGAAATATTGAGACTAACAAAATATTAAATAATCCCACCACTCTCTCCCATCTCACCTCTTTTACATTAATGGCATTAACAAAATATTAATGATATTTTCATCTCTTTTGTATTAACCTTGTTCCAAACATGGTTAACAATTAAACATATAATATTTCATCCTCCATTTACAAACACAACCAAAAACAGTTAATAGGAAGGCTTTCACATCCTTAAAATTTTAATCTCATACCAAATACCCCCCAAGCATAAAATGAAACAATTTAGGTATCGAGACTCCAATACATTCGATAGTGTGTGCGCACGTAGGTCTATGCACACGTGCACACAGACACAAAGAGACCCTGTTTCTTGCCTATCAATGAAATAGAAAAAAAAAAAGTATAATAAGTAGAAGATGACAATTTGAATGGAGATTTAGAGAAGAGCTTCTGTTTGAGTACATAGGGAGGAGACCCCATTACCACAATTCCTATTTTGAGCTTTCACTCAATATATATGCGTTGCATTCACAAGAATGGAGCATCTCAATATTCATCAGCCTCTCATTAACTGGTGATGAAAAAAGATTTTGATCTAAGAGTGGAATTGACCATAAATTAACAAGAGCTGCAACTTTCTTTCAAGAAGATTCATGGCATGTCAAGTCCTCATAAAATTCTCTACTTTGAATCATGGTATGCTATACTGATGCATACTACCCCATACCATGCGTACCATACTATATCAGTACCAAATTCAGATTTAGTACTACTGCATACCAAGTCTCAGTACATCGAACCAACCTGGATACCAAGCATACCAATACTATACCAGTGTGATACCAATCTAGGGTTAGGTACCAAGACAGTGAACCATGCTTTGAATCAAATTAAACCATATGCTTTATTGCTTGTGTGGGCCCTTATCAATCCCTTTGAGTTTTATTATTGCAAACATACTCCCAAGGTAAGATAGTTAACAATACTGCACAAGTCCACGCACATAGAACCCAATATCCATAATCTATAGTTAAGACCACCAGGATTCCTAATCGCATTGGCTCCCTTAGCTTTTGTCTTTGTGTTATCAGCAAAGTGCTTTTGCCATTACAAAGGATGGCTGCTTCCAAGCCAACCTTCTGGTTGTCATCGCTTTGATTACTTCCTTTCAAACAAAGGAAGCTTGCCAACCATTACTCTTTTAGTGTCAGAAGGTATTTGCTTGAACATACAAAAGGAATGCATGGACTTGAGTCCATTACTTGGCAATGATCCAAACATAAACCAATCAAAGTAGCCATCTAGACATTTCCACCAAGAGCTTGAAGGACAAACAATCAGATTTGGCACTGACTCCATCGACGAAGTATCCTACTTGGATCGCTAATATAGTCAGAGTTCAGAAGAAGAATGATAAATTATTCATGTACTTTGATTTCCAAGAATTAAATAAGGCTTGTCCTATAGATTATTTTCCTCTTCCCATAACACGCGCACACACACACACACACACACACACACACACACACACACACGCAAGCACACGCACGCACGCACATCTAGCAAGTTTCAAGTGCTCCTTCAATAATTTAATGATACTTTATGGACTTGTTAAATGAATGTATCACAAATGCATTTTTTTTAAAAAAAAGATAACTTAATTGAAAGAAAGACAGCATAAAGAATAAAAGATATTAAAAAGCTATCACATATATGAATTCATGATGTAAAAAAAAGACCTCCTCTTTCATATCAAACTTCCGAGATGCAGATTCTTTAACCAAGGAGCAGATGTTCCCATATAAGGGAACACCACCGGAAAATATTTGGGAAAGAAATTTGCTTATTGCATATTCATCAACACCATCACTGCCATCATATTATGTAAGTGGATTAGTTATCTTAGAAGGACATATGAAATATATAACATATGAAAAAAAATAATATCTCAGTACCTGTAAGAAAGACTACGTAGCTTATAATAAGTGGCAACATCCAGAAGGAGATAGCAATAAGCTAAACTTCCATCCCTTCCAGCGCGTCCAGTTTCCTATAAAGGCAAGTATTCGTGTGTCTGAACATTAAAATAGAGATAGAAGAAAAGAAAATGTCTTCAAACTCTTAAGGATGGAAGATATTCTAATAGCCACCTGAATATATTCTTCTAAGCTTTCTGGCAAGCTATAATGAATTACCTGAAAATTGAAAAATTCCAAATAAAGATCCTTGGTAAGTTACAAACATACGCAAAATCAGTAAAATCAACATAACACAAGGCAGTTTTGAAATGTGTGGACCGCATTGAGCCATGTCCTAAAAATAAGTTAGCATCAGGTGATATGTTGGCAGGTTCATACAGCTTGCACATCACTCTTGTCGAGACCCATTCCAAATGCCACAGTTGCTACAACCTTCCATCCAGAAACAGTCGACAAAAATATCACTAAAAGACAATATTGTTTTTCATCAAGCTTTTTATCTGACCGATTGATTAAAAATGCAATAATTATATCTTACCACTCTAATTTTGTTAGAACAGAAAAGCTCTTGTATGCGGTTTCTATTTTTTGAGGGTAAGCCACTATGGTAAACCTACAATGCAATAATAAAGGCATCACAAAATTACGACCAGCAATTATATAAATTCAACGTATTTACATGCTATCCATGGAAAGTGAGTTCTGACCTGGGCAGGGATATTATTATCACAGAGATACTTGCTCACTAATTCAGTTTCTGCCTGCAAAAAAGAAAAAAAATGCCTCCTTGAACATGTATGATGAAATATAAGAATGAAATCCATAACAACACATGGAGAATGGAATATAGACAGCTATGAACACTTTAAGGGGCCAATCAAAATTTAAATAATATTTTGCCTTGTTAAAACTTAATATTATTATGACTCATTGTCTATTCTATTCAGAGCCAGATTCAGGATTCTTTCTCATTCATTCCTATCAACTATCATATAATCTCAAATGATCTAGGAGTCACCAGAGCCATTGTGCATCACTCTGGCCACCTTAGGTAGGTCTGAACGTGGCTCTAGAACAAGACCTACCATATCCAGGATTCAGTCATGAATCTCAACTTCTAGTGGACATAAAATTCTTATCTAACTTCCATATTCAATGTGCCAAATACCAAAACAAATTTCTTGATAAGTACTGCAACAATGCATCAACCCCTAAAAGGCTCGAAATATGCAGCAAACACGGGCCTACAATGATGTTTGGGACTCGAAATGGTCCAATCAAACTCTTTTTTTCAAGAAAGGACTAGACCAGACAACCCATAGTTTGGGATGGTTTAGGTAGAGCAACTAAGGACAAAACTAACGCAGAAGTCAAGATCTAGCTCTATGAGAATGTTAGCTTTCCACGATTATTTCCAATAGTCAACTATTTTGGAAAAATTACACCATCTTCCAACTAGAGGAGGAATCTGACCCGAATTTTCATAAATATGGACCCCACTAGTATAGATAAAACACATTGTAATCAACTCTTTGACTTTAATGAAAGAAAAGGAGATCTAGAACCCTACTTTCACAAATTCTATTATTTTCTTTTATCCTTTCTAAGAGGTCCAAGTTCAGCGGATTGAACAAATCCTTTCTTTTCTTCAATTTTAAAGCCACCCTTCTGAAATTTATCATCATAACTTCCATCAAATTCTTAGGTTTCAGCTTCCGCCTTCCTTCCCCTTTCTTCTTAAAACTTTAAGCATGTCCCTTTCCTTTTGTAAAGCAGTCATCTCTTGCAGTGGTTTAAGCAACCCATAGTTTGCTCTTATCATTTACAAGTCGGCACGGTAAAGTGTTTTCCATACCATACTATAACAAGTACTCATACAATTGCACAAAATGTGCCATAATGACAAGTAATTGTTTTCAATATTTATATAATGTTTGTCTCTTTAAACAAATCTTGTAGCTTAGTTTTACTTTGAAAACATTGTTATTGAAAAATATGGCCAAAACTTATTACTGCACAGACACAAATCAAAAAGATAAATAAAACATATAAAAACAATGTTTTAAACTCAACTGACATGTTCAGGATTTTCAAAAGTGCCTTGCCTGCAACAATTCCATGAAAGTGCAATGAAGAGAGGCACTTCTCTAGTTTGGTGTTTCAGGTACGCAACGCAAACATCCTGGCTACCATTTGAGGCTGGAAACTGAGTTGAACAGTTAATATAGGAAATCAGCATGTTTTTGGTAAAATGTAGGTGATATATATCCAGTCAATCATGGAAGGGATGGAGCCTGAAATGAAATCCCCATTGCTTTCCCTTTGAAGCAGACAGATATTTTGCTAGCCAGGTGGAAAAAGTGTAGAAGTTTCTTAAGGAGCCTGAAAGAACCACAGTCAAAAACTACCTTGTCAATGACCCTGAAAATCTAATTGCAACAATAATATACAATATCTAGGACCTTCAAGATTGCCAAAATGAAAGAGAGCATCCCCCATCATACGCTCTCTCAAATTTGACCTTGTGCACCACTTTCTCTTTTTCTTTCTAGGTAATTGGGGATCCCTACTACTTCACAATGACAGAAGACCATCTATAGGGGGTTTACTGCACAATGCCCCAATGACTCAAGACATTCAGACTAGCAAGAAACCATCCATTATATGCATTTTGCGGACATGAACCAATTTGAATGAACACTCCCTTAGCCTAAATGTCAAGTAACTAGTAAAGATTTTCATGATACAAATTACAAGCCTATAATTTTGTGGATAAGCATAACAAACATTGAGCTAAGCCTTCTATATTCCTACAGAAACTCCAGAATAAGTCCAGCATGTAGCTTTTGATCAATTACAATGCTTTCAATAGAAAAATAGCAGAAAATCACTCAATCTCAAAGTTCTTGTCAGCTCAAGTTTTGCAGGTGAAACACAACTAGAACTCTGAAAAAAGGAAGAAGAAAGTAATTTTTATGTATTTTTATTCATCAAACTCTTAGGAATATATACAAGCTATAAATCCTATGTTAAAAAGGAAAACTAATTACATCAAATCCCTATAAATCAGAATCAAATATATTTACTTTCTATTATAGAAATGCAGTCTACTTCCTATTCTAGAAATGCAATCTGTAGCAATGCCTATGAATCATAATCAAAATATTTACTTTCTATTTTAAAAATATAATCTGTAACACTCCCTCTCAAGCTGGAGCATAAATGTTTATCATGCCCAGCTTGTTACAAAGATAATCAATCTGAACTCCATTTAGAGCCTTTGTGAAGATATCTCCCAATTGATCTTCTGTTTTCACATATCCTGTAGAAATTAAACCTTGCTGATCTTTTCACGAACAAAATGACAATCAATCTCAATATGCTTAGTTCATTCATGAAAGACTGAATTAGATGCAATATGAAGCGCAGCTTGGTTGTCACACCATAACTTAGCTGGTATTAAAATCTTGAGGCTCATTTCAGTGAGGAGCTAATATATCCACATTATTTTACATACAGACTTAGCCATAGCTCTATATTCTGGTTTTGAATTTGAACGTGAAACCACATTCTGTTTCTTGCTTTTTCATAAAACCAAATTTCCTCCAACAAATACACAATAGCCTGAAGTAGATCTTCGATCTTCTTTAGATCCTGCCCAGTCAGCATCTGAAAAACATTCAATCCTAGTATGACCATGATTCCATACAGGATTCCTCTCCCAGGAGCTTATTTTAAGTAGCATAAAACTTGTTCTACAGCTCTCTAATGATCGACAATTGGAGAAAACATATATTGACTTACCACACTAACTGAATAGGCAATATCTAGACGAGTTACAGTAAGATAGTTCAACTTCCCAACCAATCTTCTGTATCTCCCAGGATCTTCAAATAACTCACCATCTTTTGTAAGCTGCAAATTAGGAACCATTGGAGTACTGCATGGTTTAGCCCCCAATTTTCCGTTGTAGACAACAAGTCAAGCACATACTTCCTTTGAGATAAGAAGATCATTTCTTACTTCTTGTCACCTCAACACCCAAGAAATACTTTAGTGTTTCGAAATCCTTTGTATGAAACTAACTATGAAGAAAAGATTTGAGAAATGAAATGCCACCAGTATCACTCCTAGTAATAACAATGTCATTACTCTTCTTCATGCCAAACTTTTCAATAGCCTGACTAAACTTTCCAAACCAGGCCCAAGGATTTTGTTTCAAGCCATACAAGGATTTGCAAAGATGACACACTTTCCCATACTCCCCCTTGAGCAATAAAATCAGGTGGTTGCTCCATATAAACTTCCTCCTGAAGATCACCATGAAGGAATGCATTCTTAATGTCTAACTAATGCAGAGGCCAATTAATTATATGTATCTGCCATAGAAATAAATAATCGAACAGAAGTAAGTTTAGCAACAAGAGAAAAGGTGTCAGAATAATCAACTCCATACATTTGAGCATATTCTTTAGCAACCGGTCGAGCTTTTAATTTAGCAACAGTCCCATCAGGATTGACTTTAACTGCAACCATCCATTTACATCCAATAGCCTTTTTATCTGCAGATAATTGTACCAGGATCCAAGTACCATTGTCATTTAAAGCATTCATCTCCTCAATCATAGCATTACGCCATCCAAGATAAGATAGAGCTTCATGAACAGTCTTAGAAATAGTGACAAAACCAATAGATGCAATAAAAGAATAAGAAGATGGTGACAAATGGTTATATGACACAAAAGAAGATAATGGATAAGTACATTGACATTTACCTTTGCGAAGAGCAATAGGAAAATCATCACTAGAACTAGGAAGTAGATCCGATGATGAAGAAACTAGCGCAGGACATGGAGCAGGAGGCATAGGAACAGGAACCGGATCAGGAATAGAAGGTTTAGAGGGAAGAAGATCAGAACTATGTGATTTAATAGTATAAATTAGTAAATCATCTTCCTCCCCCTGACTGATAGAATATGAAGATGAAGCAAATGGTGTTTGTTCAAGAAAAGTAACATCAGCTGACACAAGGTACTTGTTAAGACTGGGACAATAATATCTATATCCTTTTTGCACACGAGAATATCCAAAAAAAATATATACTTTAGAGATTTAGGATCAAGTTTCGTAACTTGAGGTCGAACATCCCGAACAAAACAAGTACAACCGAATATCCTAGGTTCAATAGGAAATTATGACTTATTAGGAAAGAGGACATAAAAGGGAGTCTCACCAGAAAGAACAGAGGAAGAAGGCATACAATTAATTAAAAAACAGGCTGTAGAAACTGCATCAGCCCAAAATTGTTTAGGGACTTGCATTTGAAATAACAAAGCTATGGTAATTTCAAGAAAATGTCTATTTTTTCGTTCAACAACTCCATTCTGAGATGGTGTATCTACACAAAAAGTTTGATGAATAATGTCATGTTGAACCATATAATTTGAAAGTATTCTGATAAATATTCCTTAGCATTATCACTTCTCAAAATTTGTAGAGGCACGTTAAATTGAGTTTTGATTTCTGCACAAAAAGTAGTAAAATAAGAAAATAATTCTGAATGATTTTTCATTAAAAATAACCATGTCATTCGAGAATAATCATCAACAAAGATAACAAAATATTTAAATCCAGTTTTAGACTTAACAGGACAAGGACCCCAAACATCGGAGTGAACTAACTCAAAAGGAGCACTAGCTCTTTTATTGACTCTGGAACTAGAACTCAAACGATGATATTTGGCAAATTGACAAGACTCACAATTTAATGAAGATAGGCTAAAAAACTGAGGATAAAGTTTATTTAATATAGGTAATGAAGGATGACCCAACCGACAATATGCTTCAAAAGGGGTTACAACTCCAGAACAAGCAACAGACTTTGGTACTTGTATATCAAGAATGTAGAGGCCTCCAGACTCCTGTCCTTTACCAATAATCCTCTTTGTCATAAGATCTTGAAATAGACAAAAATCAGGATAGAATATGATACAACAATTAAGAGAACGCGTAAGTTTACTGACGGAGACTAAATTAAAAGACAAGTCAGATAAACTTAAAACAGATTTCAAAGGAATTGATGGCGTTGGAATAATTGTATCGGACCCTAAAATACGAGATGTAGACCCATCTGTAGAACTAGAAGCATGTGACTTAAAAGAAGAAAATAGGCTAGAATTATCTATCATGTGATTTGTAGCACCAGAATCAATGATCCATTTAGAAAATGAGGAAATAAGATATGTGTTCATTTTACCTGACTCAACAATGGCAGTAATAGGAGTAAATAAAGACTTTAAAGATTCCTGATACTATAAGAACTTGGCATACTCATCTGCAGATATTAAAATGGACTCAAAAGCATCATTAGTAGTGGCAACATGGGCTAACTGGTTCGATTGATTCTTGCGCTGCAACTTTCTACAATCTTTCTTCACATGTCCTAGCTTATGACAATAGTAACATAAAACACCTCCCATATCTTGTCCTCGAGTACTAAGATTTCGATCATAACTACTTGAGGCTCCCCCTCTACTGCCATGTCTATATGGTTATCTTCCAGATTCAGAAGTGTGGTTGACAAGAGCACTATTAAGCTGAGCATGAGCTAAATTTTCTGTGGAGTACCCTACTAAAAGCTTCTTACAAAGAGGATATCTCAGGACTAGAAAGAATTTAAGATTTAGTAGCCTCAAACTCAGAAGGAAGACAAGCCAAGAAGCTCATAACCACCATCTTTTCTCTCAGAGCTTGCTGAACTTTCACATCAGTACTAAATGGAAGTAGTATATTAAGTTTATCGTGAGTCTTCTTAAAATCCATAAAGTAGTCGATGAGGGATCTATCATCTTTTTTTTGCACGATAAAAGGCTTGGCATACCTTATAAGTGCGTTTGATATTTTTCTTGCCAGAATACACAAACTCCAAATAATTCATCAGTTCTTTCATAAATTCACAATGATTTATCAAACCAACCACCTCACCATCAATAAAATTACGTATTTGCAAAAATAGACGGGCATCCTCTCTTAGCCATGAGGTTTTCGAGTTATCGCTAGGTAGATCATCAGTTAAATAATTATCCATAGCAATACTCCGCAAATAAAGTCTATCAGTTTTACTCCAATCTAAATAATTAGATCTATTAAGTTTATGTTCTGTGATTTTTGACATCACAAGAACCACATCAGACACAACAACAGACTTCTTTTCCTCCATATTATCAAATATTTGCCAAATAACAGAGCCAAAACCACAACAAAGTTAAAAATATCCAAAGAATCCAAACCTATCTCAAAGTAGATCCCACACCAAATAGATGCTGACTCAAATAGGTAATAAACTTATTGTGAAAGTTGAGGCAAACAGAACGAACGAAAAAGGACCAGATTTTGGCAACGAAACTTCAGGCGAAGGCTAATCGACGAGTGGCGCTTCCCCAAGTGTAGGCGGTGAGAACAAAAAAATTATCGAAAATAGAAACCCAAGAAAACCCTAAAACCCCACTGTTTATATATTTCAAGGTTATAAGCCCAAAAGCTCTGATACCATGAAACACAACTAGAACTCTGAAAAGAAGGAAGAAGAAAGTAATTTCTGTGTATTTTTTTATCAATCTCTTAGGTGTATATACAAGCTATAAATCCTATGTTAGGAAGGAAAACTAATTACATCAAATCCCTATAAATCAGAATCAAATATATTTACTTTCTATTATAGAAATGTAGTCTACTTCCTATTCTAGAAATGCAATCTATAGCAATCCCTATAAATCAGAATCAAATATATTTACTTCCTATTCTAGAAATATAATCGGTAACAGCAGGAATATTTTTTATAAAGACATCATTCATTTTAGCCTATGATATTACCTTTAGGTGGTGTTTGGCATGGGGTGATATTTGAAATATCACCACTGATCTTGGGGTGGTGATAGGATCACCACATTTGGTTTCCTTATTTTGGGAGTGATCTATGAACACCAAGAGATTAAGATCATTGTCAAAGAAGATAATCTTAATCTAGCCCAAAGAGTTGGGAATGTTGGATTACCATAGTAATGGTGATGTGCATTGAAATTTATTGACAATTTTATCTCTACATTTACCATTCAAAGGATAAGACCATCCTTAATGCAACAAAAATTACAACCACTCCTCCCTCCTCCCCATTCATAAGCAGCAAATTGCAATCCTACCCCATCTACCTGCCACTCCTATCACCTCCATGCTGTCAATCGACCAAGTAAATGCTGTTGCTCCATCATTCTATTTTTTTTTTCCTTTTTCTTCACTGAAAAGGTATGCCTCGGATCTACTGCCTATCAATGTTTTTTTTGATAACTTTGCACTTCTTAGATTAAAATTGTAGGTTTTATATTCATATATTATTCAAATGAGTTTCTGAAGGTATTATTGATATTAAATACATGGTGATTTTCCATTTCCATGATACACCAAATGCAGTGATTTGTAATCTCTGGTGGAAATATCCCATATCAAATGGTGTGATGTTAGATCACCAGTAATCCTATCACCAAAGAAAATCATCACGGTGATCAATCAAACCATCTCTTAAAGAATCAGTAAAGAAATTAATAATTTCCTCTCAACCTCGTACTGAAATTTCCATAATTCCTATTATGCATTTGTTGGTCAAAAGTTCCAATTCTAAATCAAATTCTATATCTTCTTCAACTTCTTACCTCAAGGCTTCATAATTTTGCATCATGGTTAAGGCTCCAATTTGCACAACTATCACCTGCATCCTTTATCCATCATATTATTTACTATAGATAAAACAACATGCACCTCATTATTTCCTTGGTTCATGTAGCATTCCTCCCGAAAAAGGTAAGAACTCCTTCAAGGCTAGAAAACTTTAAAAATATACATAAATAAGTAAATAAAAGAAATAGACCATCAAAAAACTGTAGGTCCTATTGCAAAAATAAATTCGCACTGTTCCATCATCTATCCTATGTAAAGTAAACCACCTTGCGAGGGCAAGAACTTTAAATTTGATATGATCGCCATCATAAGTATATGCTAAACAAAATCATAAGCAATTCAAAACTAATAAATCTAATGCAAGATGGCTGCACCAAGAAGCAAATGCATGATGTAATGGTACTAAGCAAAGTAAAGAAGCCTAACCTGAAATTTACAATACAAAATAATGCTGTGCATCTCAATCAGAGGAGAAGACTTCATTAGCACCAATAAATCTTTCAATCTGCAATAACCTCAGGTAATAGTCTTCCCAAGTGAGCCCAAGCTATACCAACTGCATCTACTACCAAGCTGAGTATAAGCCAAATCTATTCAAAGTAAACTAAATGAAAAGAACATCACTTGCCTATTGCCACTCAAGGTTACGAAGAGCTGTAGGTTTTCACGTATTTGACATGCCTGAATAAGATTATTAGGTGGAATTTCTAGAGCACACATAATATCGTGCAATGTTTGAGTTGTTGCAGTTGCTGTCATTGCAAGGAGACACTTAACATTAAGCTTGTTCCGAAATAATGATGCCCTTAGCCTCAAATATGAAGGCCGGAAGTTATGAGACCTGTGAAATTGTTCAAGTCTGCACATTATTTTAGACAAAACTAATTCTTAAGCAACTTAAAAGGTACTTACTTTCTAAAATGAGAATGAACAATATAAAGAATTTATGTGTAGCAAAGAAGAAAGGTGTAACACATTCAGTTGCTACAGGAAATCTGGGGATCAGACAGATAGATATTACAATCTCAAAACACTCACCAATCACTCACCATTCAGAAATGCAGTGAGCTTCATCAATTACTGCAAGTGATATAGACAGTGCATCCTCAAACATTGATAAGAAGTCTGCATTTACAAATCTTTCAGGCGAAACAAAAAGCACCTAATGCAAAAGGCATGGATCTTTCAGCATTTTAGCACCATTATACCATAAACTTATCAACTAAAATGTAGAAAAGGAGAACGGATGCAGAATGCATGTACATGTATTTTTATCTGTCAGTGCATACATCAACACTGCATGCATCAATATCTGCAAGCTTGTTTGCATGCATGGGCTATGCCATACATGCATGCATGTTTTAAAATGTTGTAAATAATTATAACAATTGTGTTATCATTTTGTACATCTTTCACCTGCAAGCTTGTTTTGCATGCATGTGCTATGGCATCGATGCATGTATGCTGTAAAATGTCATAAATGATTACAACAATTGTGTCGTAATTTTCTGCATCTTTTCTCCTATTTTTCAGGATCCCATTCAAGCATGCAACACTTATTCAAAACTTCACAGAATATTTACAGAACATTTAGAAAGCACTTTCCACTTCTATGATCTTGAAAACTGCATCCACAAATGGTAATAATATCAGATATCTATGTTCATTTCCTTGAATAGTCTAAAAAATTAGCACACTTCAGTACATTTTTCTAGGGAAAAGCAAGATGCAACTCATCAACATATGACAGATTTAAGCCAGAACCAAGAGCAATAGCATTTAGCAGCAGCAGTACATACTGCAAATGCAAATTAATGTCAACCATAGACATGATAATTCTAATAATGTGTAGTCTAGAAATTAAATCATGGTAGTCATCCCAGTTATGGGTCCATAAGACTCTGTGAGAACATGTAGCAACTCATCAGCATATTAGTATGCAAAATAAATGCAATACATTTTCTCATGAAGTGGACATTTAGATTGACTTTGAGAAGCAAAAGGAATTCTCCCAATAGTTTTTGATATTCAGACTGACCAAATTAGTTACAACTTGTTGCTCAAGCCACAACTGTAGAAATGGTTATTTCTGTTAAATAGAACCATTACAGAGACTTCTTCTGAACAAAAGAACCACGAAATTTTACCTTGATGTCTCCTCCAAGAAGCCTACGCAGAGTTTCAGAAGCCTCTTCACTTGTCTGGAACAAGAAAATGAGATCAAAAACAAAAGTAAGGGCATTTATAGGCACAAATGAGCTCTGTGTGCATGATCATATCTAATTACCTGACTGCTGGAAAGAAGACCACCAGGTATCACTGGAGGCAGTTTCCTTAGTTGATCAACCATCAAAGCCACTAGAGGACTCACAACCAATGTTAACCCTGGCAAAATCAGAGCTGGCAGCTGCAGGGACATCATTGTCATCATCAGCAAAAAATTACGGAAGACATGAAAAATTGAATTGTTCCTAACAATACAGCACATCTTATTTATATGCCATCAGAATTAATGTATATAAAAATCATATTTTTCTCCTGTTTTTCCTTAGGCCACAGCGCAGATGCAGTATATGTATGACCATAGGCATGATACTAAACAGGTCTTTTCCTATCTATTGAATTCAGCATTCAAAGCCAGATTTCATTTTCTATCTAATTTCTCTTTTACCTGGTAGCATAGAGATTTTCCAGCACCGGTGGGCAGCACCAGCATGGTCGACTCCCCAGCAACCACCTTCTTGATCGCATCCAACTGTCCTTCACGAAATGAATCGTACCCATGGGTCAGCTTCAGCAAATTCTTTAAATTTTCATCAGATGGGTCCTCTCGAGCGGAAAGCACAGCCTCATCAATCAAATTATTGCTACAATTTTGGCCCTTCCTTTGTTCCCACGAGCTATCTGAAGCCAGCTTATCCTCCTCCCACATGTCCGCATCATTTCCAGATCCATCTTTCTCCAACTTACGGCGGTATCTCCGACCTCGCGAGGTTTTTGTAAACCTCCTCTTTCCATTCTTGTATGCGTACTTCCTTCCATAGCCATTGATGTTCAGCCGCACAAAATTGCCCTCGTTACTGCATCTCGGCCGCTTCGGCGGCTCCGCGGGCACCTCAAATCCAATCCCATTAGGGTGAATTCTTTTGAGTTTGGCATGAATCCCAGCAACCTCAGATGGCCCCGGATCCTTGGGAGGACCTCCTCCCTCCGTATAATTTTCCGCTAGGTCACCGCCGGCGCAGACATTGTCGCCGTTTTCGAATTCGGAGGGATCGAAGGAGGGCCTCCGGGACTTGACGAGGCGGGAGAAAGAGCTGGCGCCGCTGATGTGGGACGGCCGCTGGATCTTGATGGAGAGGCCGTGGGGGTTTAGTAGATCGGCGGACGGGAAGGGCGGCTCTCGTGTCTCCTGATTAGAGGGTTTAGGGTTTGGTTTGGGCGTGATCTTGGTCTTGGATTTAGGCGGCGGATTTGGTTTGGATTTGCGGAGGGGGAGAACTCTGACCCCAGATTTGTGGGGAGGAAGAGGCGGTAGTGGAGGGTTAGGGTTAGTGTTTCGGGGAGGGGTGGCAGAGACGTGGGAGGCATCGGAGTCGGAGTCGGATTCCATGGCGGGCGAGCAGGCGACCCAACGAGAGAGGGAGAAGCGCCATTTTAGTATGAGAGAGATGGTTCTCCCGCCAAATAGATTTTTTTTTTTCTTTTCCTTTTTGTTTTTTCTTTTCCCTGTTATGACCATTGACATTGAGGATAAAAAATCAGTATTAGATATGGAAATTTATAAAAACATTCTTTTTTACTTTTTTGAAAGATGGTTTCACTTTTTATTTGTGCAGGCCGAGGGCTGCTAAATTTTTTGTGCTGATTCTAAATCCTAAATAAAATCATCCTGGAAACTTTGGTGCATGGGAAATTGTTTTTAAATTTTAAATAACGAGTTATGATGTATCCGTCTATAATAAAAATAATTTTAAAAAATCTAAAGTCTATAATTGATGGAAGTTAAAAACTGTAAATTAATAGCTTGAGGCAATCATTACCTACTGCATCACTATGATATTTTCTAATTTAGCATAGCTTTACTGTTAAATAATATAATGTAGCTCCTTAGGGCTGTATAAAACTTAAGATTATGTATTTATATGTTAGGAATTAAACTTTTTTTTTCCCTTCTTGAAAATAGAATTTTAGATTTGATGATATTTGCAAATATTCTCAATCTCTCATGTTTTTGATAATTTTTCATTTTCTTGCCACATCTAATATCCAAATCTCATTCTCTTTGAACTATTTGCTTTCTTTCCCACTATTAATTTTTTAAATTACGTACATCTCATATATTATATGTATATATATATATAATCATCAAATATAATTTTATTACCCTACTTCTTGGTGTGGCAAAAATAGTGCCCTATTATCATTGCATATACTTTTTGCTTCAATCTATCATATATTTTCATCTAATTAATGCTTATGAAAACAAACAAATAACAAAGCACAAATAATTCAACCCATGTAAAAGGAACTCATATTCATCTACTCTTTGATGAACCTTAGACCATTACTATAAAATATTATCAAAATCACTAGTTCATAAAGTAAGCAAGTGCTCCTTAATCTCAGCAAATTATTTTTTGTATTTTGAGAGGAAGTTGATTATAATATATCTTGCTTTTACTAAATAATTAAATAGCGTCAATTCAAATTCTAAGGTTGTGTTCTCAAATGCTAACTAATTCTATTGCGAGCAATTTACAATCTTATCAAATAAAATATAAAATAATTAAAGAACATTAAAAAAAAAAAAGCATAACTTTAAGAGTAGATTCATCATAAAGGCTTACATCATTGACAATATATTTTGATATTCATGTTCTTTTAATGCTTATAAAAGTCGAGATCAATGTCAAACTAAATAAATGTAGAGACTTTGTTGATTATAAGCCTTTTAAGAAAACAACTATTTCTTATAGTTTTTATTGATTATCATATATTTTTATTGTCTTGATGTGATGGTTTGAAGAATCACTAGTTTAAAACTTTTGGTTGCAACAAAAACTTATTTGTCATTCAAACTTTTGTTTCATAACCAAAAGTTTCGTACGAATGAACCTTATATCAAACCTTAAAACAACCAAATGAAAAACAAAGCCTATTTAGATTCATCAAATACAACGCTTAATCCAAGAAGGATAAGGCTATCTAACATTAATCATGGGAGCAAAGAAAGCCTAATCATTTGATTGATGATAATAATTGGAGGCCATATATGCATTTGATGCATTCAGAGGTAGTGATTGACATCATCTTGGCCACTTAAAAATAATTGCTCGTGAGAGTGAGAGAAGGAGGAGGAGAGAGAGAGAAAGGTTGAGTAGGGGAAGAAGTGTTATAGATAAGTTTAACGTAATAATTGACATCGACTTTGATGTAAATATGAATGATGAGGGAGAGGTGAGCTACCGATGAGAGAGAAAGAGGAGGGAAGAGAGAGGCAAGAGGAGCAAAGGCATTCAAAGTCATTGGGGAAAATAGGGCAAAAGAAATAAAGAGAAATAGGAGAGAGGAAAAAAAAGGAGAGAAGCTATAAATATCATAAGAGAAGGGAGAGGGGTGAGTTTCTAATGAGATGGAGGTAGAAAGAAATAAAGAGAGAAAGAGGGAGGCAGAGAAAGGGATGTAGAAAGAGAGAACCAAAAGAAAGAGATGGGGAAGAGAGAACTAGAAGGGAAAAGATTGGAGCAAGAGCAAGAGGGAGGTCATGTATTCGAAATGTTGATTGATATTTATTCTTTTTGCTTAAGGAGGAAGAGTATACTGGCCTCCATCCCTTAGGTAGTATTTGCAATAGGGAATAAAGGAGGATATCCAGGTAGTGTTTGAAATAGAAGATATCCCCTTTATTCTCAAAAGCTATAACTATGAAGGATAAGTCAAAAAAAGTTAATCAGAGAAGATAACCCATGTTTAACCATGGGTTATCATCTGAACTTATTCCCTATGGAATGGAGGAATACCTGCAACTATTCATTAAGGGCAAAATTGTTATTAAAAAAGCTGGTTATTCTCTCAGCTATCCCCTTGATAAACTCTATCCTGTACATTTATCCAGAGATAGCATTTTTTGTATCAAATACTACCTTAATGATATTAAATGCATTGAGCTCCATGCCAATACAAGGTGAAGAAGTAAGCAGATTTAAGTTCAAATCTATTTAAATGGAGCCAAGTACAATCACATACATATATATGAATTAACTAACTAAAGAGAGTCTGTAATGTTTTTTGAGATGACAAAGATAATAATTAGATGAGAAATATAATATTAAAGTTAAGATGATCTAAAGGATCAAATTATAACCCATATAAGAGAATTTGGATCAAAGTTCTTAAAAGGATAGGTTAGGTGCATGTGTTTAAAATTACGCAAGGTGATATGATAAGAATTAGATAGAAATGTCAAGGGATTATGCAAACAAATGAATTTCTTTTTTCTTGGTATAATTGAGATGAGTACTAAATAACTATGGTAAAGAGAGGGATTTGACATTGGATGAGAAAATCATGAATACCTATCAGGAAAATACAAATATATTTTGTTACAATGTCCTTAAAATATTAAAGCATATAAGAATGTAAAGTAAAAATTTATCGTTCAAAGTAAATTTAAGCATATGGTGAGACTACAATATTACCACATTATCTATTAGAATATCTTTGGAGCTTAAGATAATGGGTTCAACTAGGATTTTTATTTTTTTTAAGAAAAACTAAACTTCAATTCTATCATTCAAAAGCTTCATTCAATACCTTCAATCCTTATATCACCCATTTATATCTTTCGACCTTCCTTTATTTACAATACCACCTAAATCTAGCTGAAATAAGTATAGAAAAAGCCTAAAATAATACATTAAGTCGCATCATAATAATCATTATTTCAATTTCAACCATTCCCATTAGGTTAATGGATAATATATGTGTAGAATAATACATCTGATTAACTTTTCACCATTCATCCAACAAATCTAACATCTTCCAAAATTTAAATAACAATTTTTTTTTCTATTACAATAGTTATTAATTTATTCTCAAACAATTGATTAAATACCATCATTTTTGTTATAATATAGCAGCCATAATATTTCTTCAAAGTAAAAACTTTTAATAACCCAACCATATGTTAAATTTATTTTCAAAATAAATATATAAATTTTAATTTTATTGTGTGCCTAATGATTTTAAAAAAATTCTCTCGATTATATTCTTCGGAGCTATAGTTTTTATTTGAAATTAAAATTTTTGATAAATAACTAATATGATAGCTTTGTTGATGTTGTAATAGATGGTGCTAAGTCATGATGGCATGACATTAGATAAAGGATTGAAGTTATAAAATAATTATCATTTAAAATAATAAATAAAAACAACATTAAGTGGTACAACATAATTTTTATTTTTTTATGTAATATAATTAATGATTATTAGGGATGATTTGTTAAGTATAGATAAGAAATAAAATATTAATATGATAAATTCTCATTTTTTCTAAAAGTTATAATAGATTTAAAAGTAATTTGTTGAAAAATATAAATCTTTTTTAATTTGCTCCAATATCCTAATAATGAAAATTAATTTCATTAACACCTTATCCATGAAAATTACTTTAAGGCTTCTTACATCGAAGTTTATTCATTATAATTATGCTCATAGTTATATTAAAGATGATGTTCACATATTTGTATCCTACTTAATGACAAACACATGACCACTTTCATAACGTTAGCAAGTCTAACATTAAAAGATTGATGAATAGGATTATTCACCTTATTTAATATAGATAATTAATATAATAATGTAAAACTTATGAAAACTTTGTATCCAGACCATACCTTACTTTTCATAATTTACATATGGATGAGAAATCAGGTAGATGAATGATTTGCTCGACAGAAAATATGGTATGGCCATCATTTGTCAAGTTTTTTTATTGTAATTGTTTAAATTGTTTAGTTTTGGGATATATAAAATTATTAACACAAGATTTAGGTACCACGGTTTCAAAGTTTCTAAGAAACACCTATCCAATGTCCTTGTTAGATTATGCAGAATTGAAGAGATATGTTATAATTAAAAAATTTTGAGAATTAGAACACACAAAATTTTGAGAATTAGAACACAAAAAAACACAAAAACACAATGATGCGGCTGATCCAATGCTGTTAGAGAACTGTGAAGGAAGCTGACAGAGCCCCGCTTCGACCTCCAAGGCCCATCTTGACCTCCGCATCGGCAGCGGCCCATTCCCATCTCGGCGTCGGTCTCGGCATCGGCTCCGGCCCATCTCGACCTTCGCGTCGGCAGCGGCCCATTCCCACCTCGGCATTGGTCTCGGCGTCGGCTCCGGCCCATCTCGACCTCTACGTCGGCAGCGGCCCATTCCCATCTCAGCGTCGGTCTCGGCGTCGGCTCCGACCCATCTCGACCTCCGCGTCGGCAGCGGCCCATTCCCATCTCGGCGTTGGTCTCGGCGTCGGCTCCGGCCCATCTCGACCTCCGCATCGGCAGCGGCCCATTCCCATCTCGGCGTCGGTCTCGGCATCGGCTCAGGCCCATCTCGACCTCCGCGTCGGCAGTGGCCCATTCCCATCTCGGCGTCGGCTCCGGCCATCTCGACCTCCGCGTCGATCGCGGACCATTCCCATCTCGGCGTCGGCTCCAGCCCATCTCGACCTTCGCATCGGTAGCGGCTCATTCCCATCTCGGCATCGGCTTCGGCCTATCTCGACCTCCGCGTCGGTCGCGGCCTATTCCCATCTCGGCGTCGGTCTCGGTGTCGATCTCGGGTACGTCCACAGCATCCTACCCCGAGACCCCCCATCGGTCTCGGGGTACATGCACAGCATCCTATCCTGAGACCTTCCGTCGGTCTCGGGGTACACTCACAACATCCTACCCCGAGACCCCCGTCGGTCTCGGGGTGCATCAACACCATCCTACCCCAAGACCCCCCGTCGGTCTCGGGGTCCATCCACAGCGTCTCAACCCTCGAGACCCCCCGTCGGTCTCGGGGTACATTCACACCATCCTACCCCGAGACCCCCCATCGGTCTCGGGGTACATTCACAACATCCAACCACCGAGACCCGAGACTCCTCTCGGGCTCGGACATGGAGCAGTGCCGATGAACAGTACCATGCAAGTATTCACCCACAGCCTTCTCTGAAGCCCATCTAAGGGCATGAACAGTGCCACGCGAGCACTCTATGATCAAATGCTCTACGAGGGATAGTTAGCTTCAACTCAACATCATTTCCCCCTCAACGGCTGTACCTTGGAACCCAAAAAGGTGACGTAGGGATGCGTTTGGCAAGCACCGTAATGATCGGCCATGCCCTGCAGCCACCAACTCTGACAGGACAGAGCCTGCAGCGCGACATGACACATGGAGGTAAGCTCCACCGTACTGCCATCAATTGATGCTCTGACAAGAGATCGCGCCCCAAGCCCATGGATTCCAGGCATCAATAAAAAGGGTAAGAGGGCCTCGACCAAGTAACACGCTCATGACGCCCCTTAACGCTCACAACGAGAGCTCTCTCTCTCAGAGCCATCTCTCTCGTGCTCTTTCGAGCTTCCTCAAGCTCACGGCTGATATCCAGACCACTGACTTGAGCGTCGGAGGGTCCCCGCCGGAATTTCCGGCCCCCAGGACTTGCTTGCAGGCGCGAGGAGCTCGCTGGAGGAGGCGACCGCACGCTCGAGGCCGGTGATTTGGCATCATCAGATTGGCGCGCCAGGAAGGGGGGACACGCTGAAGGAAAGAAAGCTCTGTCTCCCTGAGCTATAAGCCTCTGTCCCCTCTAAGATTGCTATGATGGTGATGCGCATGCCAGAGGTTCTTACCAATCGTGCTAGGGGGCATCCACATCGCACTAGGCAGCGAAAGGCCACCCTCTCTGCTCCTTCACCACCAACTTCAGCTGCTCTGATTAACCAGCTGGCCATCCTCAATCGGCAGGATCAAGCTTTGAAAGTAGCAGTTCATGAACTGCAGAAGCAGCGCTCGGGGGCCACTTAGCAGCACCCCAAGCCTCTCAGCAACGCCCTCGATGGACCTTCCCAGCCATTCATCTTCAATGACCACTAACTGTCGAGGCTTTCCTCAATGGATTCCAGCTTTGCCCCGGTTTCCAGCTTCTTCCCGGCCACAGGCATCTCGTCCTGGCCTCCAATGCGAGAGAAGGCCCAAGTAAGGGCAACGACACTTCCAATTCGACTAACATGACTCCCTAGGGGGCAGGTCACCAGCGGACGGAAGTGCTCAAATCCACAAAAGGAAAAACATGGGTGCTACAAGAGCTAAGTACATTGCACTTAAGACAGTTTTCTTTCATTAATACTTAAAAATGTCATACAGGGAAGATCTACCTTGCATCAACATCCAAGGCCAACCTCGCTTTGGCACACAAAAAGCCCTGGGCCAGCCAGGCATAAAGCCCGACTTCGGTCGGCACCAAAGCCCTGGGCCAGCCAGGCATAAAGCCCAACCCCGGTCGGCACCAAAGCCCTGGGCCAGCTAGGCATGAAGCCCAGTGTACCACTGGCAGAGCGGTGCACCACCGGCTCTCAGCAACAAAAAGCCCGACCCCGGTCAGGACCAAAGCCTTGGGCCAGCCAGGCATGAAGCCCGACCCCGATCGGCACCAAAGCCCTGGGCCAGCCAGGCATAAAGCTTGACTCCGGTCGGCACCAAAGCCCTAGGCCAGCCAGGCATAAAGCCTGACCCCGGTCGGCACCAAAGCCCTGGGCCAGCCAGGCATGAAGCCCAGTGTACCACTGGCAGAGCGGTGCACCACCGGCTCTCAGCAATAAAAAGCCCGACTCCGGTTGGCACCAAAGCCCTGGGCCAGCCATGCATGAAGCCCGACACCCGTCGGTACATAAAGCCCTGCACCAGCCAGGCATGAAGCCCGACACTCATTGGCACCTGAAGCCCTGCACCAGCCAGGTATGAAGCCCGACACCCGTCGGCACATGAAGCCCTGCACCAGCCAGGCATGAAGCCTGACACCCATCGGCACCTAAAGCCCTGCACCAGCCAGGCATGAAGCCCGACACCCATCGGCACCTAAAGCCCTGCACCAGCCAGGCATGAAGCCCGACACCCATCGGCAGCCCTACACCCTCGGCACCTAAAGCCC
The DNA here is from genome assembly GCA_900491605.1 of Calamus simplicifolius. NCBI lineage: Eukaryota > Viridiplantae > Streptophyta > Magnoliopsida > Arecales > Arecaceae > Calamus > Calamus simplicifolius. Next base: position 903,790 of record UESW01004224.1, on the reverse strand, counting down.
TGCACCAGCCTGGCATGAAGCCCAACACCCGTCGGCACATAAAGCCCTGCACCAGCCAGGCATGAAGCCCGACACCCGTCGGCACCTAAAGCCCTGCACCAGCCAGGCATGAAGCCCGACACCCATCGGCACATGAAGCCCTGCACCAGCAAGGCATGAAGCCCGACACCCGTCGGCACATGAAGCCCTGCACTAGCCAGGCATGAAGCCCGATACCCGTCGGCACCTAAAGCCCTGCACCAGCCAGGCATGAAGCCCGACACCCGTCGGCACCTAAAGCCCTGCACCAGTCAGACATGAAGCCCGACACCCGTCGGCACATAAAGCCCTGCATCAGCCAGGCATGAAGCCCGACCCCCGTCAGCACCTAAAGTCCGACACCATTCGGCACCTGAAGCCCTGCACCAACCAGGCATGAAGCCCTGCACCAGCCATGCATGAAGCCCGACCCCTGTCGGCACCTAAAGCCCGACACCCTTCGGCACTTGAAGCCCTGCACCAGCCAGGCATGAAGCCCGACCCCCGTCGGCACCTAAAGCCCGACACCCTTCGGCACCAGCCAGGCATGAAGCCCGACACCCGTCGGCACATAAAGCCCTGCACCAGCCAGGCATGAAGCCCGATACCCGTCGGCACCTAAAGCCCTGCACCAGCCAGGCATGAAGCCCGACACCCGTCGGCACCTAAAGCCCTCAGGCATGCACCAGCACCAGGCATGAAGCCCGACACCCGTCGGCACCTAAAGCCCTGCACCAGCCAGGCATGAAGCCCTGCACCAGCCAGGCATAAAGCCCGACCCCTGTCGGCACCAAAAGCCCGACACCCTTCGGCACCTGAAGCCCTGCACCAGCCAGGCATGAAGCCCTGCATCAGGCGAGGATCAACCACTTGGGAGATAACGCCCCTTTCGCCTTGCTGGGGTAGGCCCGCTTCGTCTCAGGGGCGAAGGGGCATCTGATGTGGCTGATCCAACGCTGTTAGAGAACTGTGAAGGAAGCGGACAGAGCCCCGCTTCGACCTCCAAGGCCCATCTCGACCTCTGCATCGGCAGCGGCCCATTCCCATCTCGGCGTCGGTCTCGGCGTCGGCTCTGGCCCATCTCGACCTCCGCATCGGCAGCGGCCCATTCCCACCTCGGCATCGGTCTCGGCGTCGGCTCCGGCCCATCTTGACCTCCATGTCGGCAGCGGCCCATTCCCATCTCGGCGTTGGTCTCGGCGTCGGCACCAGCCCATCTCGACCTCCGCATCGGCAGCGGCCCATTCCCACCTCGGCGTCGGTCTCGGCATTGGCTCCAACCCATCTCGACCTCTGCATCGGCAGCAGCCCATTCCCATCTCGGCGTCGGTCTTGGCGTCGGCTCAGGCCCATCTCGACCTCCGCGTCGGCAGCGGCCCATTCCCATCTCGGCGTCGGCTCCGGCCCATCTCGATCTCGATCTCGGCGTCGGCTCCGGCCCATCTCGACCTCCGTCGGTCGCGGCCCATTTCCATCTCGGCGTCGGCTCCGGCCCATCTCGACCTCCGCATCGGTCGTGGCCCATTCCCATCTCGGTGTCGATCTCGGCATCGGCTTAGGCCCATCTCGACCTCCGCGTCGGTCACGGCCCATTCCCATCTCGGCGTCGGTCTCGGGTATGTCCACAGCATCCTACCCCGAGACCCCCCGTCGATCTCGGAGTACATGCACAGCATCCTATCCCGAGACCCCCCGTCGGTCTTGGGGTACACTCACAACATCCTACCCCGAGACCCCCCGTCGGTCTCGGGGTGCATCAACACCATCCTACCCCGAGACCCCCCGTCGGTCTCGGGGTCCATCCACAGCGTCTCAACCCCCGAGACCCCCCGTCGGTCTTGGGGTGCATTCACACCATCCTACCCCGAGACCCCCCATCGGTCTTGGGGTACATTCACAACATCCAACCACCGAGACCCGAGACTCCTCTCGGGCTCGGACATGGAGCAGTGCCGGTGAACAGTACCATGCAAGTATTCATCCACAGCCTTCTCTGAAGCCCATCCAAGGGCATGAACAGTGCCATGCGAGCACTCTATGATCAAATGCTCTACGAGGGATAGTTAGCTTCAACTCAACATCATTTCCCCCTCAATGGCTGTACCTTGGAACCCAAAAAGGTGACGTAGGGGACGCGTCTGGCAAGCGCCGTAATGATCAGCCATGCCCTGCAGCCACCAACTCTAATAGGACACGGCATGCAGCGCGACACGGCACATGGAGGTAAGCTCCACCGTACTGCCATCAATTGATGCTCTGACAAGAGATCGCGCCCCAAGCCCACGGATTCCAGGCATCAATAAAAAGGGTAAGAGGGACCTCGACCAGGTAACACGCTCATGACACCCCTTAACGCTCACAACGAGAGCTCTCTCTCTCGGAGCCATCTCTCTCTTGCTCTTTCGAGCTTCCTCAAGCTCACGACTGATGCCCAGACCACTAACTTGAGCGTCGGAGGGTCCCTGCCGAAATTTTCGGCCCCCGGGACTTGCTTGCAGGCACGAGGAGCTCGCTGGAGGAGGCGACCGCACGCTCGAGGCCGGTGATTTGGCATCATCACACAAGATTTTGGCTATAGATTTTAGGATGAATCTAATTTGTTAAGAATTTTAATCAATACAAAAGCTTAAAATATTGTTTTGATTTTTAAAAAATTATGGGATCATTTTAAGGAAAGTTTATTCTAATTATTATTGGGGTATTAAGGAAGAAGGCATTTTAAGAGTAACAAAGTTTTCACATGAAACATTGGCACATTTATAAAGGCTTTGGAATTAAAATGCAAGTTTGTTTTTAATTAGTGCATTATATCTTTTTCCCTTTTTTATTCAAAAAAATAAATTAAAATCATTATTAAGAGGGGGAAATTTTATGCATTATATTTAAAAGAGCTTTGATTCAATTATTGATCTAACACAAATCGAGAGAATTAGTTAAGTTCATTGGAGATTAATAAATTTCAAGCGGATGGTAATATTATTCATGTGATAAATGGTAAGTCATTTAAAGTGTAGTCTCAAACCTCTCTTATTTGTGAAATTTGTTAGATTTAGTTGCTCATTTTAGTATAGTTTAGTATTCACAATTTGTCAGAAATCCTATCAAGTTGTTGAGTCACTATTCAGTAACATCCACAAATTCTCCTAAAATTTAAATAATTTATTTTTCACTATTACTAGCTCTTCATTCCACCATTCTATACCAAAAAAAGGTAGAGAAGAGGGGAGGAATTATAGTTACACCATAATTTTATTTACTTGAGTACTAAATAATATACTCATATGATGTGGTATCGAACTAAACCATATTTATAATGAATATTATTATATAATATTTTATTAATTATATGGTCTTCTATTGATCCAAAGAGGTTATATGATTACTTAATGGATACTAGTGTCATAATTGAACATAGATTTTTAGCTCGATGTATAAATGAATATCATTATATGCATTAGTGTTCATCATTTACATCTTTCTTTTAATTAGTATCCTCTTTTTTAGCTCTTTTTTTTTTATTTTGGCCCTGCTCCTCTTACATTTAACTTTACCATTTTTGTCTTCATTTTATAAATTCACATAGACTATATTATTTCGATCTATAGATGGATATGACATTTAAAAGATTAGTTATTATTTTTCTTCTAAACTTATGCTTGCACCTCCTGTACATTTATCTAATTGTTATTGTCTAACTTATAATAAATATCTACTAAAGAAGCATTAGTCAAATCAAATCAAAATATTTGTGGACAAAAATTTTGTTGAGTAAAGACTTAACATTATTTCCATCCAAGGAAGCATGCAAGTGAAAAGGCTTTAGAGATTTTCACTATATTTTACTATAATTTTTGTTTGGAGTTTGTATTAAATTTTAATTGGGTTTTTATATCTGCAATTAAACAATTTTAGCAAGTTTTGATATTACTATGTTATAATTTTTAAATAATTTAGTATTGGATTTTGCACTTAAATTATGAGTCATGTCTTATATTTACACTCCAAGTTACAAGTTACCTAAAAATTAAAATTAATTCATATTAATATAGAGCCCTACCAAGGTACAATAAAATGTTGTCATGATTTTCCTCATTTTACTATTTTATCTATTTGAAACAATAAAATGGAAAAGAAAAAAAAGAAGAATGAAGAGAAGGGAATGGATTACGTCGTATTTGGTATAGATTTAAGCTTAAAATCTAATTTTCTCACTATTTCTTGTGAGATCCACTCTCTATTCATGCATGCTTAGCCCCTTACCAATATAAATTGCCATTTGAACTCGAAACTACACCAATTAGAGTTATTATACTCTAAATTGGTTGGTTTAGGTTGAAACAAATAAGCTTGTGTTCGTTTGATATTCTTTAAGGAAATAACCTAATTTATCATGTATAAAAAAAAGAAAACATATATAATATGCCAAAATAAATATATTTATACTAATAATTGTATTCTTTGAGTAAGAGGCAACTCTTGGCTTGAGTTTATACTTTATTAATTAATCAAAAAAACAAAGCAAGAGGTAGATCTTGGCTTGAGCTTATGCTTCACCAGTTTTGCAGTTTAATAAATCTTATTTGTTGATGTAGAAGTTAGAAAAAATATTAATATATAATTAGACTATCAACTTTATTTTTGTTATCCGATCTAGTAGTTAGTTCACTTACCATAGTTATCTAAAATTTTTAGACCTTACAGGTAGATCAATCTACACCATAGATCATTGGACATAGGGTTTTATTTGTAATATACCGTGTTCTCATCCCATTTTATATAAGTAACTCCAACCAGAATTGAACCTTCAAGCTTTTACCTAAATAATAAAAAATGATATGATTTGAGCTAAAGTTTTGAAAGGTGCTTGAAGGTTCAATATTATAAATCAAACCTTTTTTGAGTTAATCACAACCATGCAAATGCAAGACAAGTAATATTATGTGACAAACGATACTGATTATTAACAAAAGCTCATCAAATTAATAATATATTATAATTATTCATTGTGTCATATGTTATTTTTGTCAATCCAAACATCTTTCACAAATCTCTCTTTTTCCCTCTCCATGTATAAAAGTAACCAATTTGGATAGGTTCTTAGGCCCCTATCCAATATATAGCTTTGCCCTCCCTCTTTAGTGTTGAAAAACTTTTAAGAGATCATGAATTTTAAAAGATTAAAATATTAGAACAATTCATAACTTCTCATGGAGCCATGGATATGCTAGTAGAGCTATTCATACAATCTTTTGGCATACTATTTGTCTACCTAAATAGTTTGAAGAACTAGGTATTCCTTTTATTAAATCATAGTGGCCCTCTCTCCTCAACAATGTTGTTCGTAAAGTCATATTGTAACCAACTTTCCTTTTCTACAACTGCTTATCATTAAGTTTGATGGGTTTGTACATGTTATAGACCAAAAAGGAACTCATCCCATTGTGGAAGGCAATTTCCAAGGATTCTATTTTAATTTTGATGATTTCATTTGGTCCCTAGACAATGACAAGATAATCAAATGGGATCTTGATTCTTAGTTTTGTGGCAAGCCTTTGATTTGCATTCCAATTATATTTCATGCTTTCCTTTTGGAATCTGGTTCTACGATAGATGCTCTATATAATCTAGAAGGAAGGCTAGAATACAAATCTTATAGTTTGTTTTTTTCATTCCTTGCTCTCTAGTTGCATTTCCTAAATCTTTAAAAAGTAAAGATGATCGAATGATGCTCTAACCTAGTTGAAAGGTTACCATAGAACAAAAATGGTTAAGGAGGTATATTGATCTAGATTTTGCCATGCTTTGAATTAAGTTTCAAAGCTGGCTATAAAAGTCTAGAAATTGGATACTTTTCAAAGGGTATAATTTTTCATCTAGAGGATGATTCAACATAAATTTTTACTACTACTCCACTTGCAGGTGAATTTTCTTATTTATCTCCCATTTGTAGCATATGTCAACGAGAGAATAGAATAATTGAACATCTTTTTTTAATATGCCTAAGATCGAGAAGGGTTTTGAGTCTCATAGATAATCGTTCTACCTCTTATATGGCCTTATGAAAGCTATTGTTAACTCAATTATTGATTTTGATGGATAACAAAAACCACATGAGTATATTTTTATGTTACTAATAATTTTGATTAAGTGTTTCAGAAATTAAAATATTTATTTATTCAAAATCCAAGAAAATTGAGTTTGAGTCCTTATCTAATGTCAAGTGTCAAGTTTCAGTAATTATAGCCAACTCTATAAGTATTAGAGCCGACTTCGAAGCGTATCAAACAGTTCGATATTTTCGGCATGGATTAGAGCCGACCCCTGAAGAGATTAGAGCCAACTCTATTGAAAGACAAAGGGTCTCATTTCTGCATCAAATTAGAGCCGACTCTTGCAGAGAATTAGAACCGACTCTAATGGTTATATAGAGAATAGTTTTTTGGGGCTTTATTAGAGCTAACTCTCGCATTCGCTAGAGCTGACTCCTGCATGAGAAGTATCGATCCCTCAAAAAGCCAAAGCCAACTCCGTGACAGGTGAATGTTCATATTTCGCACATTCCAAGTTAGAGCCGACTCCAGATCTTGTTAGAGTTGCCTCTAACCTATCAAAGATGGATTTCAAAAATATCATAAACAACTCCAAAGTCTGACATTTTTCCAACGGATTTTAACAGCTCTTTCCTCTTTCATGCTAAACTTGTCCTCAAGCTTTTTCAATGGCTAGTTGTCATCTATAAGAGAATTTAGAGGAGATTATAAAAGAGAGTCATCCGACTGTTTTGAAAAAAAAGAACTAAGGTAAAAATTAAAAGATAAAGTTCAAATCCAAAATCTCTTTGTTTGAAATCGAATTTAGAGAAATACAGAGTATTCAAAAGTTAATCTTGAAGGATGTTCATCAAATCAAAAAGAGAAGAAGAGAGCCCTAATTCTTTCAAAAGTCTCTACATCAAGAATTCTTTCAAAGCTTCAATTCCATCTTAAGGAAGATCATCTTAGAGAAAAACAAGAAAAGAAGAAAAGTCCAACTTCAAAAATCTTCTAAATCAGGCTCTTCTATTTATATCTTGATTATATTATCTTATTTGCTCATTTGAGAGCTTTATTTCTGTTGTAACTACTTCTTATTATTTTTGTTGATTGATTCAATTAGGAGATTGAATCAAGAAAGGCAGTTTAGCCTTGTTCAAGCTAGAAAGCTTGGGATAGATTTTATGCTGGTGAACCTATGAAAACCAGTTGGGTTCGTTATGATCCATTGTAAAACAACAAGTTTGAGTTGTAAACTTGTAAAATAACTTTGTTGTAATCATGGTGATTATAGTATGGGTTAAGAGTTTCTTGGGAGTGGATGTAGGTGTAGCAACACCGTACCACTATAAATTTCTTGTGTTTGTCATGCTTATCTCTCTTTCTCTCTACACTATCTTGTATACTCTGTTTTGCACTCTTGCACTAGTTTCATTGCATTCTTTCTTATGCATCACTTTGAGAAATTATTTTTAAGTGTTAAAATTTTTAAGAACCCAATTCATCCCTCCCTCTTGGGTTGCCATCTGGGCCAACAATTGGTATTAGAGCTAGTGCTCATCCTTTCTTAATCTAACAATTAAGAGCTAAAGATTCAAATGGCAGCTCAAGCTAGTTCTTCTTTTTCTGAAGGACAATTAATAAATCGTCACCATTGTTTAATGGCATAAATTACTCATATTAAAAAATTAGAATGAGAATATTCATTCAAGCTTTAGAATATGATTTATGAGTATCATTATCAATCATCCTAGCACTCCCATACACTTAGTAGATAAATCCATTATTCCAAAGCTCAAAAGGGATTGGAATGAAAATAATAAAAAAATGGTTCAGCTCAATGCCAAGGCCATGAATGTCCTATACTACTTCTTGGATGCAAATGAATTCAATAGAATAGTTACTTGCATCTCAGCCAAGAAGATATAGGATCGATTGAAAGTTATCCATAAGGGTACCAACCAGGTTAAAGAGTCCAAGATTAATATTCTTGTACATAAATATGAACTCTTTAACATAGATCAGAATGAGTCCATCATTTGCATGTACACTAGATTTACTAATATAGTGAATGGATTAACAATTCTTAGAAAGACCTATACTAACTCCGAACTTGTTAGAAAAATTCTTAAGTCCCTTCCAAGAGCATGGAAAGCCAAAGTAACAGCAATCCAAAAAGCCAAAGATCTCAACAGTTTACCTTTGGAGGAGCTCCTTGGATCACTCATGACCCATGAACTTACAATGAAGCAATATCTTGAAGAATATGTGAAGAAGAAAAGAACTATCGCACTAAAAGCTACTAAAAATGAGAAGAGCAGCAATGAAAAAGATGAAGACGATGAAGATATCGCTCTTCTTGCAAGAAAGTTCAAGTTGCAAGGATGCTATTTCATAAAAGAAAACCCGATATCAAATTGGAAGAAGATAAGAAAAAGGATAAGGAGAAAGATCCCATGATATGCTATGAATATAAAAAACTCGGACATTATAAATCTGAATATCCTTAGCTCAAAAAGGGATATAGAAAGAAAAAGAAAGTGCATGTTATACTTAGAGTGATAGTGAGAAATCTTCATCCGAAGATGAACAACAAAAAGTACTAACATATGTCTTATGGCCAATGAAGAAGAGATAAGTTCTGAAAGTTCTACTTATGATTTTACTTTTAATGAACTTTATGATGCTTTCAATGAATTGCTTAGTGATTTTAAAGCTTTAAGAACGAGAACAAGATTTTAAAAACTAAAAATTTGAATCTTCTCAAAAGAAAGATGAATTTAGCATTGAATTTGAAAAGCTAAAATCTGAAAAGCAAAATTTGAAAAAAAGAAAAAAAATGTGATTTATATCGAAAATCAGAATTTAAAAAATGAAGTTAAAAAATATAAGAATATTATTGACAAATTTATATAGAGCTCGGAAAGACTCAATTTGCTTTTAAATAATCAAAGAGCTATTTTTGATAAAGCCGGTTTGAATTACAAACCATATAAGAAATAAAACTTGTTAACAACTTCTTTATTAAGAAATTAATTAAAAATGATATTTTTTATTTTTGTTGTGGTAAGAAAGGGCATAAATCCTATTTGCAATCATAAAATATTTTATGTAAATGGTGGTTATAAAGGTAAGATAATTTGGATTAAAAAAGAAACTATATTTGCTGCTACTAACCATGAAGGACCCAAGAAAGCTTGGATACCTAAACATAAGATGTAATTACTTTGTAGGTGTGTCTTTATGTCTAAGGATAAAAAAGAAAATGATATTTTGATAGCGACTGCTCAAGACACATGATGGATGATAAAGATTAATTCATCACCCTTGCAGCCAAAAGAGGTGGAGTGGTGACCATTGAAGATAATGGTCAAGGTCACAATATGGGTATTGGTAAAATTCAGATCATTCCATCCATTTTTATTAAAAATATTTATATATTGATGGCTTGAAACATAATTTGATTAGCATTAGCCAACTATGCGATAAAGGTTTCAAAGTTTTCTTTGAAGCATCTATTTGCACGATATCTAATTCCATTGACAATAGCATTATCTTTGTTGGAAATAGAAATGACAATGTATACTTAATTGACTTAGATAATTTATCTACAAGTAATCATTGCCTAATTACTGATAATGCTAAGGTAATGAGATTGGATGGTTATGGCATCATAGATTAGGTTATGCAAGCACACACTTGATTTTAAAATTGCTTAACATGGATTTGGTTAAAGGTCTTCCAAAGTTAGAATTTGAAAACAATAGAGTTTGTGATGCATATCAATTTGAAAAATAAACTAGGAACTCTTTCAAATTTTAAAAATATTGTTTCAACTTCTAGGCCACTCGAGCTACTACACATGGACCTTTTTGGACCTACTAGAATCAATAGTCTAGAAGGAAAGAAATATGGTCTTATAATAGTAGATGATTACTCTAGATTCACTTGGGTACTATTTTTAGCTCACAAAGATGAGACTTTCTTGATTTTTCTGAAATTCTTCAAGAAAGTCACAAATAAGAAAAATACTACCATAGTGTCTCTTAGAAGTGATCATAGGACTGAATTTAAAAATTAATTTAAAATTTTTTATATTAAAAATAACATCCATCATAATTTTTTAGCATCTAGAACACCTCAATAAAATGGGATGTAAAAAGAAAAAATAGAACTCTAGAAGACATGGCCCGTACCATGCTATGTAAAAGCCAACTTCCAAAATACTTTTGGGTGAAAGCTATAAACACAACATGTTACATTCTAAATAGAGCTTTGATTAGACCAATTCTTAAGAAAATACCCTATGAACTATGACATGATAGAAAATCAAATATTAGCTATTTTCATGCATTTGATTGTAGATGTTTCATTCATAACAATAAAAAGGACAATCGAGAAAAGTTTGATGCTAAGTTAGATAAAGGTATATTCTTAAATATTCTATATCTAGTAAGGCATATAGAGTGTTCAATAAGAAGTATTTGATTGTAGAAGAGTCAATTCATGTAGTATTTAATGAGTCTTTGCATCAAGTTTTAAAAAGAAAGATGATGAGGAAGATACTAATATACTTGCAAGAGATTTTGAATAATTAAATGTTGATGTATCTTTAGATCATGAACCTGAAGCTAAGGATGATGACTCACCTAAGGATGGTGATGTTGATATTACTCGTAATGATATGGATCTACCTAGAGATTGAAGATATGCTTATGGTCATCCAAATGACCTAATCATAGGTGATCCATCTCAAGGTATAAGAACTAGATCATCCATAAGAAATATCAATAATCATCTTGCATTTGTGTCTCATATAGAGCCCAAAATAATTGAAAAAGCTAAAAATGATAGTTATTGATGTTAGCTATACAAGAAGAATTAAATCAGTTCACTAGGAATAAGGTATGGACCTTAGTTGATAGACCCAAAGATTATCCAGTTATAGGATCCAAATGGGTATTTAGAAATAAGTTAGATAAAGATGATACTGTTGTTAGAAATAAGGCTAGACTAGTTGCATAAGGAGATGTTGCCATAGAAATCCATTCTCCGACTCGGGTGCAGCCCACCTCCGGATTCAGACGCCAATCTCTCGCCCAGGTGAAGCCTGCAAGACAGTCCTCATGCAGAAAGTGTCAGGAGTGACCCTCTGTGGAAGACTCTCCGATGCCCAAGTCAATGAAGATTCATAGTAAGCATATATGAGGAAAAAGCTCTTGCAGAAGAGTCCCTCAAGAAAATGGTCTCTCGAGGAGTTGAGAAGCTCTCTTTGAGCTTCAATGAAGTTTTTTAGTAAAAGAATGAACGTACCTGAAAGGATTTTGAGAAAGGTATTTATAGACTATCTGAATATTGGCCATTTGTTCATCTAATTCTTCGAGTGTGTCTTGGGAGATGGGGAACCAGAATGATGGAAATCTGATTCGAATCAAGTTTGTTATGAGGTTGGTGAGATTCAAATCTTGTTCATTAAGAGGATTGATGGCTGAAGAGGCTGAATCGAAGCTTTAAAATTCGATTAATATGTTATCTGGCTATTTATAGGCAACAGACTATGCCTGGCTCGATTTTCCTTTTGAGACGATGAGAGCTATGTGGCTGGAGGGTCATATTTGGCTTTTGGCTATTTTGGGCCCACCAAGGCATGAGAACGGTTCGGTTCGGCCTCGTCTTGGCCAAGCTGAATCATTCTTATGCCTTGGTCTCATCTTGGTCAAGCCAAACCATTCTCATGCCTTGATGGGCCCAAAATAGCCAAAAGCCAAATATGACTCTCCGGCCATGTCAGCTCTTGTCGTCTCAAAAGGGAAATCGATCCAGGCACAACCTGTTGCCTATAAATAGTCAGATATATAATAGAATAATCGAATCTCAAAGCTCTGAATCAGCCTCTTCAGCCGTCGATCCTCTTAACGAATAGAATTCGAATCTCATCGGCCTTGTAAAAAACTTGATTTGAATCAGATTTCTATCATTCTAGTTTCCCATCTCCCAAGACACGCTCGAAGAATCAGGTAAACAAACTACCAACATTTAGACAGTCTATAAATACCTTTCTTAAAATCCTTTAAGGTACGTTTACTCTTTCACTGAAAAACCCTATTGAAGCTCAAAGAGAGCTCCCAGACTCCTCGAGAGACCATTTTCTTGAGGGACTCTTCTGCAAGAGCCTTCTCCTCATATCTGCTTGCTATGAATCTCCACTAACTTAGGCATCGGAGAGTCTTCCGCAAAGAGTCACCCCGATAATCTCTGCATAAGAACTGTCTTGTAGGTTTCACCAGGGCGAGAGATTGGCATCTGGATTCGGAGGTGGGCCGCACCCGAGTCAGAGAACAGATTTCTACGGCAACATATTGGCGCTAGAGGAAGGGTCTAAAGTCCTATAAACTTGTAATCAAAGAGATAAGGTTTGAAGCTAGAAGAACAACCCCTAATGGCTAAATGGAGGAGAGCCACTTATGATGCCTAGGATCATGCCACCTCCCAGAGGCCTGATCCCACAAACAATGTGGCGCCTCCACTACCGCCGTCGGCCAAGACTCCCTCACCATCGACAACCGAGGTGACCCAGGACCAGTTTGCTGCACTGTTTCAACAAGTGCAAGTCCTTGCAGAGCTGGTCCAAGGGCTCCAGAGGGCTCCCCGTTCGACCGTCCCTGCTCCACAACTCCCTGATGGAGTCGTCACCCCTGCTTCACCAACGATCTCTTCTTCTAACCCGCCCGAGGTCGCTAGTTATCCCCAATAGTCCAAAGGAGCTAGATCAGCGCGATAGAGGGCTGAGGGAAGAGCCCGCCTAGATTTTGGCGAGCTCGCTCTCTCTCCCCGGCATCCTCCCATCATGACTCGATGCCATCACCATACTCTTCTTGACCGATCTCCCCTACCGCCCAAGATGAGGGGATCCGATGAAAAATTTGGAAGATATGCCAAGAATGACAACAGGAGCTGGATGCCGTCAAGCAAGCTCCTCCTCTCCAATCGAAGGTGGAGCAGGGCATCCCCTTCTCTAAGAAGATCATGCGGGAAGTGATCCCTCCTCATGTTAAGATTCCCATCATCGAACCATACCACAGATCCATCAATCCTGACGACCACCTAAGTAGCTTTCGATTCATCATGATGTTCCATGGAGCGTCAGATGCGATCTTGTATAGAGCCTTCCCCTCTACTCTTAGAGGGTCCACCAGAACCTGGTTTAACAGCCTAAAGCCAGGTTCCTTCAATTCTTTTGATGAGCTGAGCTGCCTATTCATTAGCCAGTTTGTCAGTGGCCGTTGCCACTGACAAGGGTCTGACTCCCTCTTTGAGGTCAAGCAGCGGAAGGGAGAATCTTTGAAGAGTTATCTCGATCACTTTAACATGGTCATGTTGGAAGTAGACCATCTCAACCATAAGGTGGCCATGTCCGTCTTGACAGGCAGAGTGTCAAAGGAGGGTGACTTCTATCTAACTTTGGAGGTCAACTATCTGAAGAGCCTCTCCAACATGATGGCTTTGGCGGATAAGTACGCCAGGATGGAGGAGTTGCGGAGGTCAGCCCGAGCATAGCAGTCAAAAAGAAGAGAAGCCAAGGGCTTGGAGAGGAGCCCACCCCTCCGTCGTGTTAGCCTACCCCGCCATTAGAGAATTCTTTCGTCGCCACCCAGAGATCGTGCCCAGAGTCTGGCCCAAAGGTTCAATTAGTACACCCCACTAACTGCACCAAGGGCACAGATCCTGATGAAAATAGAGTGCTAGATTCCTCGGCTGCCACCTCTTCGAGGAAACACGGTCCGAAGGGACATGACCAAGTATTGTTGATTTCATCAGGATCACAGGCACGACATCGAGGAATGTTGGCAGCTTCGGAATGAGATTGAGCAACTCATCCGACGAGGCAGCTTGGACCGGTTTAGAAGAGCCCCCAAGCCAAACAACAGAGGAGACCGCTAGCATAAGCCTCGCCAACCTCCTCCATCGAATCCATCGGTTGTTGGCAATATCAACATGATGCAACAATCGGTTCCTCGTCGGCTCGGCCAGGCGAAGAAAAAAATCCACCAAAGAAGGCCCGAACCAATGAGCTTTCTTTTTTTGACGATGATCTCTGAGAGATACAATATCCGTACGATGACGCTTTGTTTGTATCTCTCAATATGAATGACTACGATGTACACCGAATTTTGATTGATAGTGGAAGCTCTGTTAATGTTCTATATTTTGATGCCTTTGTGAGGATGAAATTGCGAGTGAAAAACCTCCAGACTATAGACTCCACCTTAGTGGGTTTTACTGGCAATGCCATTATCCCCGAGGGGGTCGTTACATTGGTGGTCCAGGCAGGCTCTTGGCCCAGCATAGCCACTGTTCACACAGACTTTCTGGTAATCAAGATTTGGTCCCCCTACAATTCCATCCTCGGCAGACCTGGACAGATATCCCTCCAGGCTATCATTTCTATCCCTCATCTCGCCATAAAGTTCCCTACTAAATGGGAAGTGAGAGTTATCCGAGAAATCAGGCTGCGGCTTGGTACTGCTTCATTGCTGACCTTTAATCTAGAAAGCCCAAGGTTGATGGACTGGATGCTCGGGAGAATTTTGCTGAACAGCAAGGAGAACCAGCCGAGGAACTCGAGAAAGTACCGCTCGATGAGGCTCACCCAGATCGAACTGTTAAGATCGGGTCACAATTAGAAGGGGAGCCTCGGCGGTGCTTAATCGATTTCTTTCGGAGAAATGCTGACATCATTGCTTGGTCTGCTTTGGATATGCCAGGAATTAGCCCAGACATCCTTATCCATCGTCTTAATGTGGACGAGACGTTTCAGCCAATCAAGTAGAAGAAAAAGAGCTTTGCCCCTGAATGCTAGAAGGCTATTGAAGAGAAGGTTGATAAGTTCATTAAAGCCAACTTCATTCGGAAAGTGAACTATCCCGACTGGTTGGTAAATGTTATCATGGTAAAGAAGTCGAATAACAAATAAAGAATCTGCATCGACTTCACGGACCTCAACAAAGCTTGTTCGAAGGACATTTTTTCTTTGCCTCGGATTGACCAGCTTGTGGATGCTACCTTGGGCCACCAAATGTTGATTTTCATGGATGCTTATTCGAACTATAATCAAATTCGAATGGCACCTGAGGACAAGAAAAAGACCGCCTTCATAACCGATCAAGGTATTTACTGTTACCGAGTCATGCCTTTTGGTTTGAAAAATATGGGTGCGACATACCAAAGACTGGTTAATAAGGTCTTCAAGGAACAAATCAATCGGAATATGGAGGTTTATATTGATAATATGCTAATTAAGAGCAAGGAAGCATCCCGACACATTGATGATCTTACAGAAAGCTTTGCCACACTTTGAAGGTATTAGATGAAGCTTAATCCAACCAAATGTGCCTTCGGGGTCAACTTCGAAAAGTTCTTGGGCTTTATGGTCTCCCAATGAGGAATTAAAGTAAATTCATAAAAAATTTGAGCTCTGCAGCAAATGGCACCTCTAGGGTCGGTTAAGGAGGTGTAGCGCCTTACCTGGAAAATAGCGATCTTTAACCGCTTTGTTGCTTGGTCGATTGAGAGGTATTTGCCCTTCTTCAAGGCACTTTGGTCTGCTAAAAACTTTCAGTGGACTTCAAATTACTAGAAACCCTTCAAAGATCTCAAGAAATACCTTTGCTCGCTCCCTTTCCTTAATAGTCCGAGGCCTGGAGAGATGTTATACCTATACCTGGCGGTCTCTGAAGCTGCCGTTGGGTCTGTGCTAATCCGAGAGGAAGGAAAAATCCAAAAGCCAATTTATTATGTCAGCAAAATACTTCGGGATACTAAAATAAGGTATTTTTAAGTCGAAAAAGTGGTGCTGGCTCTCATAACATCTGTTCGGAAGATGCAGCCTTACTTTCAAGCACACACTATGACAATCCTGACTGACCAACCTATCAAACCAATCCTTTATCGTCCAGATATGTTTGAAAGAATGACCAAATGGGCTATTGAGCTAAGTGAGCATGACCTCCGATATCAGCCCTGTCCAGCAATTAAAGCATAAATTCTAGCAGATTTTCTTCTTGAATGCACCATTTCGGAGGATGATTCCGCTCCGAACATCTCCGAGCAATCAAAGTCCAACGCTCTATGGCTGCTTCATTTTCTTCTTGAATGCACCATTTCGGAGGATGATTCCACTCCGAACATCTCCGAGCAATCAAAGTCCGACGCTCTATGGCTGCTTTATGCAGACGGATCATCTAGTGCAAACGGCTCTGGCGCCAGCTTGATTCTTACTAGTTCAAAGGGCGCGACCTTCGAGTATGGCATCCGTCTCTCCTTTCTAGCCTCCAATAATGAAGTGAAATATGAGGCTCTACTCGCTGGACTCCGCATCACCCATGATCTCAAAGTTAAGAAACTGAATGCCTATACTGACTCTCAATTGGTAGCTGGCTACGTACGGGGAGAGTTCAAAGCTCGGAAGCCAAACATGATTGGTATCTCCAAAAGGTGCACGATCTATCCTCCTATTTTTCTGAATTTGAAGTCATCCAGGTTCCAAGGGCTGAGAATGCATGCGCTGACCTTTTATCTCGCCTGGCAATCATAGATTCATTGGATCTCGAGCAAAAATTCTACTTGAAAGTCTTAGAAAAGCCCAGCATTGCCAACGCCGATCAAGTAATGCAGATTGATGTCGAACCATCCTGGTTTGATCCAATCTTCAAATATCTTAAAGAAGGGTTGCTCCCAGCCAATAGAAAAGAGGCAAGGAAGTTGAAAATGCAAGCATCTTATTACGTCTTACTTAACGATCAGTTATACAAACGATCCTTCTCCATGCTGCTACTTAAGTATTTGTCTTCGCCCGTCGGAGGCTGATTATGTCCTTCGAGAGGTCCATGAGGGCATATGTGGTAGTCACTTTGGCGGCTGAGCTCTATGTCACAAAGTGCTACACCAGGGATACTACTGGCCGACTATACAGAAGGATGCCGATGATCTCGTCCGAGCCTGTGACTTATGCCAATGACATTCCAACATACAGAGGCTCCCCTCCACTCACTTGACACCTATATTATCTGCTTGGCCTTTCACCAAGTGGGGAATGGATATCCTCGGCCCTTTTCCTCTCACCACAGGATAGAGGAAGTTTTTGTTCGTAGCGATCGACTATTTCACCAAGTGGGTTGAGGCCAAGGCAGTCGCTCAGATAATCAAAGCTCGGGCTAGAGATTTTGTATGAAGGTCTATCTTTTATCGTTTCGGGCTTCCGCACACTATTATCACTGACAACGAAAGACAATTTAACAATCTCAAATTTCAAAAGTTCTACGAAAATCATGACATCTCTCATCAGCTCACATCAGTCGAGCACCCCCAAGCCAATGGTGAGGCTAAGGTAACCAATCGAACCTTGTTACAGGGAATCAAAGCTCAGCTTTGTAGGGCACGGGAGAGATGGGTGGAGAAACTTCATCACGTCTTGTAAGCCTATCGGACCACCCAAAAGGTCCCCATATGCGAGACTCCTTTCAAAATGGCCTTTGGCACGGAAGCCGTCATTCACTCATTCCCATGGAGATAGGGCTATTGTCACCATAGATGGAAAGTTATTTGAAGGAGTCAAACGATGAGTAGCTCCGAACCAATCTTGACTTGATAGAAGAGGTTAGAGAGAAGGCCCAAATTCGGATTGCAGCCTATCAGCAAAGGGTGGCTCGCTTTCATTTCTTCCGAGTCAGAGGAAAATCCTTCCTCCCTGGTGATCTTGTGCTCCACAAGGCATCCATCTACAAACCATTAGAGCAGGGAAAGCTATCTCCAAATCGAGAAGGCTGGGCACATAAAAACTTCAGGATCTAGATGGAAGATCTATTCCTCGAACATGTAATTCGGACAACCTCCGAATATATTATCAATAGAGTACGCTTCTATCAAACCCACTCTATTCATAATGAAATTCTATGATGACAATATTCTTGTATCAATTTTTCCTAAAGACTGTTGATGAAAGATAAGTTACACCCGGATAATCTTCCTTCAAGCCTTGGCAGGTCCGAGGGATCTTTTTCAAACTTTGGCAACGTTAAGTAAAATATAATTTCAATAAAGCCTCGGCAGGTCCGAGGGGTCTTCTCTGAACCTTGGCAGCGTCAAGTAAAATATAATTTCAACAGAGCCTCGGTAGGTCCAAGGGGTCTTCTCCGAATCTTGGCAGCACCAAGTAAAATGTAATTTCAACAAAGCCTCGGCGGTTCTGAGCACCCTCGGCAGGTCCGAGGGGTCTTCTCCGAACCTTGGTAGTGCCAAGTAAAATAAAATTTCAATAAAGCCCCAGCGGTTCTGAGCACCCTCGGCAGGTCCGAGGGGTCTTCTTCGAACCTTGGGTGCCAAGTAAAATATAATCTCAACAAAGTCTCGGCAGGCTCGAGCACTCTCGGTAGGTCCGAGGGGTCTTTTTCATACTTTGGCAACACCGAATGAGATGTGGTCTATTTCCAAGCCTTGGTAGGGCCGAGCGATTCTTCCAAACCTCGGCAGGACCAAGCAATTCTCTCGAGCTTCGGCAGGACCAAGTAATTTTTCCAATATTTGACATGGCAGAGCTACTCCTCTAAGCCTAAGTGAAGTTGAACGACTTTTTCTTGTACTTCGGCAGACCCGGGCAAGTCGCTTCTGATAGAGATATAGACTAAAAGATATGCTTTATATTATGTCTTTATATTTTAATGAAAATTCATTTTGAGCAATGTGTGCCATTTACTATATATGTGCATGTGTCTAGTATTTACAAAGAGTATTTGATCTAGTGTGTAGAGTATGGCTTACACACAGAAGACTAGATCATCGGTTCTTTTGGAATACAAGTTTATTGTTCACAGTTTTAGATGGAATTGGACACACCATCAGTAGAACTGTAGCACAAATTTTTAGTAGGTCTGTCTTGACTACGGAAAATGGTTTATTCTAACTATTTGTGCTAGTACACTTTGTGTGTATTGAACAGGACCCAGTTGAGTTAATTATTTTATACTGACTTTATAAAATAATTTAAAATTTATGAATATTATGATTACTTATGCTCTTAATCCGAATTCTATTTCTAGACACGTGTATGTAGTGATTATTGCTTTGATTACACATAGAGTGAGATTCTATATGAATCAATAAACTTAGTGGGTTGGGCAATAACATTATATATGGTGAATATTAATAGTTGAAGGAAACCACGTCCTCATAAATTGGATTGATGATATTCCCTTGAGGAAGCTTATAAGTTTTGATTGTATCAAATCTTGTAAGTGGTTTTGAATCTGATACATCAAATAAGTTAAGTGGATAAGTCTCAAGGATAATAAAAGCCAATTAAATTATATTATCAGTAATTAAATTTAATTGGTGGATATCTGTAATTTTAACGTGAGAAGATAATAAGTATTTAATATTAAAGGCTCGAAAATATAAATTCGAATATGATTAGGAGTATAATTATAATTCTTTAGTGGAATGAATTGTAATTTACGTAATTGAATCCTAATCCGGGGTAGGATTGGGAGATTTAATTACGTGGGAAGTTCTTTTCATATTTGCCTATTGGTCCCTGTTGTAGCCCTATAGCCATGATCTTGGGGGTATTCTGCATTCCCCAACAGCTTCTTACCTCACCAAAATGAGGTAAAATCCATTTCAGCCCTCGGCATGATCGAGCCATTTATTATAGCTCCATTAAACTAAAAAAAAATTTCTTGAGAAACTTCTGCATGGTCGGACCCCTATTGAGAATTGGCAAGGCTGCCTAGGCCTCCCTATAATTTAAGTCGAGGCATGCACCCACTTCATGAAGGGCCAACGTAATCCGGCACACATCGGTGGGCCTAAAATGAATCATCAAAATATTCGGCAAAGAGCTAAAACTTTAAAATGCCCTCAACATGTAAGCTTTGGATACGACCATCTAAACATCTTCCCTAGCGAAGGAGCGCCCTAATGGCCGTTTGCATATCTCGGCAAGACCAAGTATTCACCCAGCACCCTCCGATCTAATGTATACAAGAGATTTATGCATTGAAAAAAAAAAAAACAAGGATACGTTGGGAAAACTTTCACTTCACAAAACAAAAGCAAAATAACAAAAAGACATACACGTGCGAAGGGAAAAAGTTCTTTTATTTCAATAATATTTCATTACAAAAAGTTGCAGCCTCTTGCAAGGCGTTACAAGTATGTTACAGCACAGAAAATACATAAAGAACAAAAGAAAATGTTCAAACAAGCGAGTTCGACCAATGACGCTGCTTCAACATAGCTTTCGCCCATGATTTGAAGAAATCGGAAAAGATAACTCTACCGAGTTGTCTGAGTTGCTGGGCAACGATACAAAAAAAAGAAAATGGCCCGGTGCAGCTCACCTTCTTCCTCATTAGAAGCCAGCTGATGGATCCCCAAATGGATGAACCGAGGGATACAAAATGGCACCCATTTAAGAATTAAGAATGAAGGAAAGCCTATGGAAGCCGTGGCCCCTAAAATTTTTTTGCATTTTCAGTGGTCTCTGCGGCCCCACGGCGAACGGATATAGCCAAATAGAAAGCACCTGTGTATGCTTCGGATATAGCCAAATAGAAAGCACTTGTGTATGCTTCCCATATGACCTCTATCCCCCTTCTGCACTTCGCATATAACCTTCATAACTCCTCTTTTAAGGATGACTTACTTTCCAGCAACTTCTTCATCACCCCTAACCATCAGGGTTAGGCCAAACCTCAAAAGGAAAAATCTGACCTCACAGCTCTCAACTTCAGCATGAAAAAAGTCATGAAAGTTTCTTTCTACTCGAAGACTTCTTCAGGTATGCTCAGGTACCCTCTGCTCTCCCCTTCTTATATATGCTAAACGGAAAGCAACCATTAACGAAGGAGAAAAACTTTGGGACTCAGGATGTAACCATCGCGTTACATCCAAGGCCACATGGAAAAACTTTAACGGAACTCGATACTCCCTAGGGTATGCTAGAAACATTCCCCATACCAAAATAAAGGCTCAAAGATTTTCTTTCGATCAAATTAGAAGACTTAAATGCGAAGAGCCATTTGCGGTTCACTAAGAGACATATAAGCCTTAGAAACCCTCTGCAGAAAAATGCGCAATCTACTAGCAATCGAATGCTTGGTGTATATGGAAAGTGAAACCACATTGAAAAAGATAATGCATTAATGGTAAAATAAATGCCTTGAGAAATACGAAAGGCTCTTCAGCAAATCTGAGCTACTTACTGTACTTCGACGAAGCCAAACCATTCCTTTTACTTCAGCGAAGCCGAACCATTCCTCCTACGTTGGCAAAGCTTAGCCATTCCTTCTACTTCGGCAGAGCCGAGTCATTCCCTACTTCGGCGGATCTGATCGAGCTGGTCTAAACAAGAATGGGCGACCTCTTTGATTTTGACAAAGTCATCCCAAAATTCTCTAAGCTCTAACAGAGCTAGTTTATTCATTTGGCTTCGTAATAAGTTAAGTTTAGGCAAGACGAGGATGAGCTAAAAGATTGTCTGACATGCAAATACCAAAACAGTGGGACACACGGAGAAAAACAAAAAGATTCATTCATATCATAATATCGTTTATGTTACAAAAGTGAAAGAAAAATACGGAAAGATAGATCCCTAAGTCCCAGCTTCATCCTCGGAGGCGATTTCAGCAACACCCGAAACTTGCTGATCCGGTCGACCCCCTTCATCACTCAGCCTCAAAGCCATTTCCTCCTCGGCGATTGATTGCGGAACTTCAGTCTCCTCGATGGTAGGCCTTGAATTCTCTACCTCTTGAGTAATTTCTAGAGGAGCCTCCATTGGATCTCCCTCTGGAGCTACTTCGAAATCAACATCAGGGGCATCTTCATCATCGTCACTGTCATCGGATGAGGGAGTCGCTGCCAATGCTTCAGTTATTGGCGATGGAAAGCAATATCTCTCATCCTCCAAGAATGAAAAATTGATGTTCGGGTACTCCTTGACCACCCTCACCTGTACTTTGTTTGCCCCGACTCGATATGCCTCCTTCGAAAACTGAATTTGCTCTTGAGTGAATTCATCCGAGCTCTTGTATCTCTCAATCGCCAGAGCGATTTAATTGCCCACCTCAGCTGCTCGATGCTTGAGTTTGGAGCACTTCTTTTGACTCGAGGCTAAATCCTCGGTCAGGGCTCATATCTGGTCAGTCGCCTAGGCCTTAGTCTTCTCCAGCTAAAGAAGAAAAGATGAAAATGATGAACAAAATAAAATGGTCAAGCCAACTCCAACTATGAGGAAGAAATGGGCTGTTACATGGAGTTGATAAGAAGATGTACCTCCTCGACATAGAGAGCGACTTCGGCTTCTACTTTCTTGGCCCTTTTTCGATTCCTCTCTCTCTCTTTTCTATACTTGCTCATCTCTTTCCAAGCGTGTTCGAGGTCCATTCGATCCCTGGAGCTATCGAATCAAGCTTGATGTAGCTCAGCCATCATATCGGCAATTTATTTCTGATAGCACTCGAGCCGAGCCTCAAAATGGATTTTTCCTCAGCAGCCCTATCATTAAGGAAATCAATTTCCCTTTGGGCCTCATCTCGAAACCTTAACAATTCTGATCGAGCTTCATCGGCTACTTTCTGAGCCTCCCTAAGCTCGGCCGCCTCAGCCCGAAGTCATAACACCTCGGATCGAGCATCTTCGCCCAACCTCCTGGCTTCATCAAGCTCAGCTTGCACCCTTGTCAATTCTTCTGAGTGCTGATTAGTCGAGTTTATTTTGGCACGGAGTGCTTCGACCTCGCGTGAGATCTTCTTATTACATTCATTGGCAGAGATCAGGCGCCTATAGAGCACCCGCTGAAGGAGAATTGCCTACAATAGAGCCAAACAATTAAGTGCGAAAAAAACTGCACAAAACATCTAAGAAGGCAAAGAAGGGAAGAAAACTCACTTGAATGCAAGAAGAGTTCATATCCCTTAAGATGTACTGGCTGGGGATCGACGCATAGTCATCCAAGTTGATAGGCATTTCGAACCCCTCAACCGCAAAAGCAACTTTTCGACGACTGTCCTCTCCTTCTTCGGGGTAAATGATATGTTCTTTTGCATAAAAAACATTAAAAAAGTTGTCAATCCGAGATTGTAACTCTTGGTAGCATGACCCGAGGGATCGAGGAGGGAGCTAAGCCGACCTATCCCTTTCTCATTGCCTGTTGACATCCCCGAAGGCCCCAGCTCCTCCATCCTTATCGAGGGAGCTCCTTCTCCGTTCAGTGAACCTCTTCTTTCTTCTTCCTCTTCTACCCAACAAGGAGGGGATCCTGCCGAGGGTGGGACAACACTCACCGCAAGAGCAGCCACCTGATCTTTGAAAAATAATTCCCTCAACCTCCGCGGACTCACAGAACCCTCCTCTTCATGATAATGCACATCGGCAACCACGGGATAAAGAAATTCTATTATCCAAAAATTATCATCCGCTAGCTCAGGCAAAGGACCAGGCCCCTGCTCCTCCCGAGCTGCCATTTCTTTTGCTTCGCTTCTAGGTACCTACTCCCTAAGTTCCAGTCCTAGGATAGGGGCTGGGACCATCTCCTCCACAATGTCCCCCCTTGATGGGCTCAAAGGTCAAGACTCAGTTAATTCTTATGAATGGTTTGGCAGAGCCAGCTGCAGCCTCGAGGGAGAGGAAGAAGATGGCCTCCGCTCGAGACTGGCCCTCTTCCCTGTTACGGGAGTCGATGAGACAGTACGGCAATACTTCATACTCCTCTTTCTATTCGAATCATTATAATTAATTGTGAGCATTCCTCTTATCTGAGCCCCAAACTCAGACCTGATCCCTGCAACATATAAACCATCGAACGATCAGTTACACCCCTACAAAGACATCAAAATATGGAGAGTGATGTTACACTTACTTAAGGGGTCGACTCTGCTTAACCTGGCATTGTAAAGTGCCTCTTCGGTTAGGAGAGCATCGATTGGGATCACTTTACTGCTATAAAGAATGTCAAAGTCCTCCTTCTCTATCTTCGACGGTGTCGGGTGCTAATTCGGCTCCATGGGGAGGGGCGCCCATTGGCGAGAAAATCGAATGTAGCATCCCATTCGACAATGAAAAATCACGACTTCCATCCTTTGACAGAGGTCAAAACATTAGAAAACCTCTTAAAATTCTTTCACGGCCCTATGTAGTGCCAAGATAAATCCTTGAAGGATGTAAAACTGTGGTAGACCCAGAACAAAGGAACCGTCGGTGTTATCCCCATGAACTCACACAAGAAGATGAATCCGATAATGTAACACTAGCTATTCTGCGTAATCATCGTAGGACAGATTCCGTAATACCTCATTTTACCAATTACCAGAGGATTAAGGGAAAAATGGAGACCCACTTTGAAACTTTCCTCATAGAAAAAAGCCATTGACTCCAGCTGATTGGGTACCCTCTGCTTAAGACTGGGGACCCGCATCCGAATGTCGCTTGTGAACCAATAATTCTGATGAATCCTCTTCAGATCTGTAGGAGTCATCATCGAGACATAGTCAATAGGACGTTCCTTATCTCCAAGATCAACAGAAGAAGCACCAGCCATGTGATCCTGGGTTGAACATGTATGGTTTGTTGAAGAGGAAGAGGATAGAGAGACAGCGCAACGAAAGATAACGCTTCTCAACTCTATTTAAATCGATTCGATGAGACAAGAGTCCCTATGCATCACCAAACTTTGAGCTCATCACGTGCCATTCCACCCATGGCCGACAGCGGAAGGTGAGAGGTTTTCTCCTTATGCGACGAAAAAATGATGAAGCGATGGCCTGACATATATGAGAGCCCCATAGCACGTCTTCGCCTATTTGAATTCCTCCAATCGAATAAAGCCGCCCAAATTCTACTCCCTATGCCCGAGCCTATGCTTTAGACTAGGGAGTGGGGGGCATATGATGAGGGACAAAATTATCATTGCATTAATATCTGTGTATATGTCAAAAAGGTTAGGATCACTTTTGATTTTCACATGCCAGATGCTGCGCTCGAAAAAAGATAAAATTTTCTCATCTCGGCAGGACTGAGTCACATCTCCATCTTGATAGAACTGAGCCACCTCCTCATCTTGGTAGGGACTGAACCATTCTTATACCTCGGCCTCGTCTTGGCAGGGGCCGAACCATTCTTATGCCTTGGCCTCATCTCAGCTAAGCCGAACCATTCTTATGCCATGGCCTCGTCTTAGCCAAGCCGAACCATTCTCATGCATTGGCGGGCCCAAAATAGCTAAAAGCCAATATGACCCTTCGGCCACATCAGCTCTTATCGTCTCAAAAGAAAAATCGAGCCAAGCACAACCTATTGCCTATAAATAGCCAGATAACAGAATAATCGAATCTCAAAGCTCCAAATCAGCCTCTTCAACCGTCGATCCTCTTAACGAACAGGATTCAAATCTCACCAGCCTCATAACAAACTTGATTCGAATCAGATTCCTATCATTCTAGTTCCCCATCTCCCAAGACACGCTCAAAGAATTAGGTGAACAAACTGCCAATATTCAGGCAGTCTATGAACATCTTTCTCGAAATCCTTTCAGGTACGTTCACTCTTTCACTAAAAAACTCCATTGAAGCTCAAAGAGAGCTCCCTGACTCCTCGAGAGACCATTTTCTTGAGGAACTCTTCTATAAGAGCCTTCTCCTCATATCTGCTTGCTATGAATCTTCACTGACTTGAACGTTGGAGGGTCTTCCATAGAGGGCTACCTCCGATACTCTCTGCATGAGGACTATCTTGCAGGTTTCACTCGAGCAAGAAATTGGCATCCGAATCCAGAGGTGGGCCGCATCTGAGTCGGAGAACTGATTTCTACGGCAATAGGATATAATCAGGAAGAAGGTATTGATTTTGATAAAACCTTTGCACTTGTTGCTAGATTAGAAGCCATAATTGTTACTTACAATTGCATGTTGCATGAAATCAACTTATTTTAGATTTATGTAAAAAGTGCATTTTTGAATAGTTTCATAAATGGGAAAGTTTATGTTGAACAACCACCTAATTTTGAGGATCATAAATTTCTAAATAATATTTTTAAACTACATAAAGTACTTTATGGTTTAAAACAGAAACCTAAAGCTTGGTATGATAGACTTAGTAAATTTTTTATTAAAAATAATTTTTTTAGAGGTAATGTTGATAAAACTCTATTTTTAAAAAGAAAAAAATAATTTGTTAGTTGTATAAATTTATGTTAATGACATAGTATTTGTGCTACTAACAATCTTCTTTGTCAAGATTTTGCTAAGGTGATATAGGGAGAATTTGAAATGATCATGATAAAAGAACTGAACTTCTTTCTTGGATTTCAAATCAAATAAGAGAGAGGAAATTTTTATTAACCAAACAAAGTATACGAAGAAAATTCTTAAAAAGTTTGGAATAAAAATTATCAAACCTTTTGGTACACCAATGAGTCCTTAATGCAAACTCGATAAAGATGAAGATGGTAAGAAAATAGATCAAAAGCTTTATAGAGGTATAATTAGTTCTTTACTTTATTTAATAGCTAGTAGACCTAATATCATGTTTGGTGTATGCTTATGTGCTAGATATCAATCTGATCCTAGAGAATCTTACTTAATTGCTGTAAAATAAATTTTCAGATATCTAAGTGCAAAAAAAATGTAGGATTATGATATTCTAGAGACTCACCAATTAATTTGATTGCATATTCTGATTCTAATTTTGCTAGTTGTAAACTAGACAGAAAAAGCATAAGTAGTGCATGCCAATTCTTAGGTCGTAACTTAATCTCTTGGTTTAAAAAGCAAAATTTAGTTGCATTATCAACTGCTAAAGCTGAATATGTTGTAGCTGAAATTGTTGTACTCAAATCCTTTGGATTAAGCGATAACTTGAAGATTATGATATCACACTTGATAAAATTTTAATTAGGTGTGATAACACTAGTGCAATAAACCTCACCAAAAATCCAATTCAGCATTCTGGAACTAAACATATAGAAGTTAGACATCATTTTATTAGAGAATATATTGCTAACAATGATGTTTATCTTGATTGTGTATATACGAAGAACAATTAGCTGATATATTTATAAAACCCTTAAGTGAAGAGAGATTTTGCTATCTTAAAGGAGAATTAGGTGTTTGTAATCCATTGGAACATATTTGAAACCCCTAAAAATGATTATCTAGATTTCAATTCATTTTCTTAAAAAATTTCTTATGTTTCTAAGAAAAATCATCTAAATGTTTGATTCTTGATCCTCTATGTTTTAAGAAAAATTTATCTAGAGTTTTATGCTTGGCTTGACAAGTTTCAGATCTTTGAAACTCCTATTCTTTTGCTGAAACTATCGTGGAGCCGACTTTACTGGAGTTGGAGTCGACTCGAGAGTTTATAACTCTCTATCCGCTCATTAGAGTTGACTCTAGTTACTGCAGGAGCTGACTCTATTTTGAGCGCTGACTATTGTATTGACTTAGAGCCGACTCTACACTTTGTGGGAGCCGACTCTAAGTGGTCCCCAATGAATATTTTTAGGGCAGAGCCAATACTTTATCAAACCAAATCATCTCTAAATCATTTCAAACTCTCTTCCACTCCATTCAAACTTTCAAATATTCTTGATTTCCACTTCCTTTGATCTCTAATGGCACCCAAACACCATGCATCCTCCATCGGAGTCGCCGTCACCACCGGAAGGAGGTCCATGCAACGTTCGGCAAGGCCACCCTCATCGAGCACTCCATCATCTTCTTCCACTTCATACCAAAGGCCATTCCATCTCTACCCTCATCTCACATCGATTTCTGGGTTGGAAAGGCGATCACAACGGGGGAAAGGTAGATTTTCATTTCCTCGACATTGAGGGTTTTGAGATTGAGAGACTTTTAAGAATATGGGATGGAAGAAAGTATGTTCTTTAGATATCTCTACCTATCCTGCCCTTGTCCGAGAATTTTACAATAATGTTGTAGAGGAGATGGTGGTTTGGTGAGTTATGTGAGAGGAACACGAGTTCATATAACCTCTAAGATTTTGGGAAACATTTTGGAGATGCCCATACATGGATTAATGACCACTCACCCCACTGATAGATGTGATGCATTGTCAAGAATGTTGGGAAGAGAGGTCAGTGAATTAGAAAAAAATTTTGTCAATCAATTAAGTTTAGAATTAAGGCTTTTACACAATATCTGCAACAAATTTTGTTTTCCAAAATCGGTAGATTCGAGTATGTTTCAGAAAGGGATGTTGCATCATAGACTGTGTGCTAAATGGGCATCCAATAAATTTGGCCGGGATGATGATTGGATATATGGCAAAGGCGAAACAAAGAAGAGATCTGCATTACCCTATGGAATGATATTAACACTAATTTTTTGGAGCCAAAGGGTAGACATTCTAGACAACGAACCACTAAAGAAGCTAAGATATACTAATTATTATAATATTTCCACTCTTCACCGTATGGGCTTTAGAAAGATTAATGGTCAATGGCAAAGGAGGAGACAGAGTGAAGTGCCTGAGCCAATTAGAGAAGTCAGAGTTGATGTTGATGATGACATTGAGGAGGTCCTCGGGCCTTCAGCATTTGCACATGGATCCTCTGCTTTTGGACCACCTTTTCCTTCACCTGGACCTAGCTCTCCACCAGCACCGCCACTGGCAGCACCTAGCATCATCCTCTGCCTTCACAATAGAGCAAATGATGCAAATTAAAGGAATGATAAAGTCTATTTTGGCTGAGCAGAAGAAAGGATGAATGAAAGTATTCGGGATCAGTTTTTGAATATCAAACAACTAGTTTATCTCTTGGAGGAAAAAGTTGAAAAGATTAAAAACTCAATAAATTCCTCTGTTGATGGTTTGAAAACTGAGTTGCAGCATATTTTGGATAGAATCAAAGGCATTGCAGAAGAATCAGATGTTTATGCAAAATCTTCTGCAGAACTTCAAGTTAATATTTAAAAAGCCTCATCCTAGTTGAAGAGCTGATGAAGAAATATTGCAAAACTCAAGCAGAAGGAATGTGACAGATTTTAGCTGAATTGAAGAGACTCTAAGAGTTTGAAGTGAATGATCCCTGCCTCTCCCGTTGATCCAGCCAATCAATTCAAATCCAACCCATCTTAGCTTATCTTTAGATATTAGGACTTCATAGTTTAGGAATCTTAGATTGTACTTAAGATTTTATTGAATGATATATCATGTTGTTGTTTTATATTTGTTTCATGCTCAGTTTGTATTTCACTTGAAATATACTTGGTTTTATGTAATCAGTGAAAAAGTATGAAATTTTTATATCTTAATGAAAGTTCTTGGATATATCTAAAATTATTGCATTCTTATTTCATTATGTGATGTTTGATTCTAATTTGGTTGATTTGTATCTCATCCTGAGCAAGGACTACCCTATGATTCCTTATTTTTTATTGATGACAAAAAGAGGGAAAGTTATATATGTATATTGATTTTACATATTATGCACATACATATGGGGAGCAACTACTCAGGGAGAGCTTATCTATCTAATTTGCATTGAATGACTTGAATTGATAATTAAATTGATTAATTTAAATTGTATGAATCATTGGATAAAATTTTGAATTCATGGAATAGTTGAACTAAATATTTGAATTGAAGTTATTGTTCAAGTTAATCATGTTGAAATTTTGTTTACTATCACTCTGATTGAAAAGTTATTTAAGAGTTAAAGTTTAAAATTTAATTTTATATGCATATACTCAGTGTTTTTATCATCATAAAAAGGAGAAGATTATTGATCTATTATTGATTTTGATGAATAACAAAACCACATAGTATATTTCTTATGTTACTAATAATTTTATTAAGTATTTCAGGAATTCAAAATGTTTATTTATTCAAAATCTAAGAAAAATTGAGTTTGAATCCATGTCTAATGTCAAGTGTCAAGATTCAGTAATTAGAGCCCACTCTAAAAGTATTAGAGCCGACTCCAGAGTATATTGAAATAGTTTGGCACTTTCGGTACAGATTAGAGTCGACTCCTGTAGAGATTTGAGTTGACTCTAATCAAAAGACAGAGGGTCTCATTTCTGCATCAAATTAGAGCCGACTCTAATGGTTATACAGAGAGTAGTTTTTGGGGCTTCATTAGAGCCGACTCCCGCATTCACTAGAGCCGACTCCCACACGAGAAGTATCGATCCCTCAAAAAGCCAAAGCCGACTCTGCGATAGGAGGATGTTCCTATTTTGCACATCCCGAGTTAGAGCCAACTCCATGTCTTGTTAGAGCCGACTCTAACCTGTCAGA
The DNA here is from genome assembly GCA_900491605.1 of Calamus simplicifolius. Classification (NCBI taxonomy): domain Eukaryota; kingdom Viridiplantae; phylum Streptophyta; class Magnoliopsida; order Arecales; family Arecaceae; genus Calamus; species Calamus simplicifolius. The sequence continues at coordinate 873,422 of UESW01004224.1, read as the reverse complement.
GACGAATTTAGAAATGTCAGAAATGACTCCAAATTCTAATATTTCTCCAATAGATTTCAACGGCTCTTTTCTCTTTCATGCTAAACTTGTCCTCAAGCTTTTTTAATGGCAAGTTGTAATCTAAAAGAGGATTTAGAGAAGATTATAAAAGGGAGTCATCCAACCGTTTTGAAAAAAGAGAACTGAGGTGAAAAATCAAAAAGACAAAGTTCAAATCCGAAATCCCTTTATTCAAAACTAAGTTTAGAGAAATCTAAAGTATTCAAAAGTTCATCTTGAAGGATTTTCATCAAAAAAAAAAAAAAGAAGAGAGCCCTAGTTCTTCTAAAAGCCTCTACATCAAGAATTCTTCCAAAGCTTTAATTCCATCTTGAGGAAGATCATCTCGAAGAAAAAGAGAAAAAGAAGAAAAGCCTAACTTCAGAAATTTTCTAAATTAGGCTCTTCTATTTCTATCTTGATTATATTGTCTTATTTGCTCATTTGAGGAGCTTTATTTCTGTTGTAACTACTTCTCTATTATTCTTGTTGATTGATTAATCAGGGGATTGAATCAAGGGAGGCAGTTTAGCCTTGTTCAAGCTAGAAAGCTTGGGATAGATTTTGTGCTGGTAAACTTATGAAAACCAGCTGGATTCGTTGTGATCCCATTGTAAAACAACAAGTTTGAATTGTGAGCTTGCAAAATAACTCTGTTGTAATCAGGATGATTATAGTATGGGCCCAAGAGTTCCTTGGAGTGGATATAAGTGTAGCTAATACCAAACCACTATAAATTTCTTATGTTTGTCATGCTTGTCTCTCTTTCTCTCTATACTATCTTGTATACTCTGTTTTGCACTCTTGCACTAGTTTCATTGCATTCTTTCTTATGCATCACTTTGAAAAATTGTTTTTAAGTGTTGAAATTTTTAAGAACCCAATTTATCCCCCTCTTGGGTTACCATCTGGGCCAACAGCTATGTTCAATTATATTTTTGATCCTTCTATCTCGATAAACAAAAGGATGGGCAAATATATTGTGATCCTTATTTTATAGTATATTTGAAGAAGCAGGAATGAGAGAGCATTCTAACAGAAAGTAAAATGTCTAAGAAGCGTATTAATCCAAACTAAATATCTAACTTAAGAATTTTTTAAAATCAAATCCTCATGCTTGCATCATAATCTTAGCACCTGGGAATATTCTACTCTGCCTCTATAGGAGTATCGAATGGTATTTATATTCTTAGTATTCTCTATAACCTAGATGGTTAAAATTGAATCTTGATGGCTTTGTTTAGGTTGATTCAGCAAGAGCTAGCAATTTTCTTCATGATAAGTTTGATCGAATATTGTTGTAGAAGCTATTCCCTTTATAATTGCTTCCATCCCCCAGATAGAATTAATTATTATATGATACGGGATAAGAAGAACCATATCCGCCTCAAACCGAGGTTTTATTATTAAAGGATATTCTACTACTATTATTGAGTCCATAAAGGATGATTCTTGATATCTTCATCCACTAATGCGTTGTATAAAAAAAAATTCTTTACCCACAAGTATAGCAATAGGGTAGAGAAGGTATAGGGGAAGATAATTCCGTATCCATACCAATGAAGAAGAATATACACCCATACCTACCCTATACCCGCTACAAGTATAGAATTTTATACTTATACCTATACCTATGGGGTTTATATAGTATTCATGCCTAACCCATTATCTGTACCTGCCCTGTACATGACCGATCAAAGGGACCAAGTCCAAAAAAATTATGGTTTGTAGTTTTTCATTGAAATAAATATGAAATGGGGTGGTGTGGGAATATCTTTACATCCATATCTACTCTGTATTCATGGTGGGTGTTGCTACGAGTCCTCATACTCATACCTATACCCCTTTTTTAACTTTTAGACTTGATCCAAATGAAGTGAAGGTGGATGGGTACTTATGAATTTGGAGAAAATTACCATTTTTTTTTTTTTTTGGTACAGACGGTGATTCACACCACCCTAGGTCGGGACGGATCCGTTACATCTGAAACTAATAACTGAGACATAATCAGAGGGCAGTAGTCGCCCGGTCTTCATATCCAATGCCCAGAGTGAGAGGCCATCCTGGCTGCAATCCAGTCCGCAACTACATTGACCTCACGATAGATATGGCAGATCTGAATGTTGGAAGCTTCCAAGATCATAGCTCGGATATCACATAAGATAGAAATAAAAGGTAAATAAAAAAATTACCATCTTTATCTACTCATACAAAACTTCTATCATCATCAATCATGTTTTCAAAGAGACAAATCAAGGTGCAAACTCTATTCTTACTAGAGTGATGGCTCTTTTTCACTACTTATATTGGAACATCACTCTTCCGGATGATCTGATCTCTATTTCGGTACAGGTGTTTCGGGTGTAATATTTTCTTTTCCAAAGCATTTCTTTTACCAAAAAAAAGCTTAAAACATACTAGACTTTTCTAAAATAAGGAATTATGATCTTGTTGGACAATCAATGGGCAATGGAATATTTCTAGCAAAGAAAATCTCATTTTAACATGATTCTTCTTCTTTGCATCGTAGGACTGGAATATTTTGTATAGCTATTTGAGGTTAAAAAAGAATTCAAAATTTTTTAAAAAAATATCTCATTGTACTTGGACCTAAAAACTTTTAAGAAGGAAAAAAATAGTATTTCTAAATCAAGACAAATATGGATTATAATATATTAAAAAATTTAATAATAATTTAATTATTTTTATACTTTTTAAAAAAATGTATTTTATTTTAATCATTTTAAATCTAAAATCTTGGGATCTCATTTGTCTCGCTGTATAAGAACACTTCCCTGACCCTCCCTCTCTAATATTTTCTATGGTGAACTTTTTCTAATGAATGGAGTTTTGCTTACCATAACCAAATCTCCTTTATTACTCAATAAAATAAAAACTTTACCATCAACACTTGTCATTGGCAATTGATCTCATCCAAAGAAAACTTGTGTGCTCATAAGTAAGATTTTATATTTTGATGGATGTGAAGTATCCTGATGATCCTATCCCCGTTTTCCGAGATTGAAATAAGAGCAGTCATCAAAACTCAACCTTGCATGAAAAAAGCCAAAAGAAAAAAAAAAAAATGAAAGAAAAAAAGAGTAGTGAGAGAGATGAAGATACCGAAATAGTAAATACTCTATCAAGATAATTATCCAAAAGAGACAAGACAATAGAGTCATTGCATGATATTTAAAACCTTACTTTCAAGTATCATTAAATAAAAAAATAAATTATATTAGTGATGTGCTAATATTAGTTTAGATTCTAATTTATTACGATATGGTACTCTTGCCCATATATCAAACCGGTAATCCAATCGAATCAAATAATAGTATACATGTACATGATCTTGAATTTCGAGTCTTCTACATTTTGATGCTGCTCTTTCCCTGAATTTAGATCCTTCTTCCTCTTGATGTTTGATATCCTGTTGACTTTCCATCTCACCACTTACAGTCTAAAGAACTCATGCACTTTGTTCCAGGCTACCCAAGGCGCCACCCACATCTAAAAGACAGAGGAAGACCTGTGGCTCATCCTGCTCGTCTGCATGTCGATGCTTGTTGGAGCACTCAGTTCTATAGGAGAGTGCCTCCTCAGCTAGTCAAATTTGCTTATCTTTAGGACCTTAACAAGTTGCTGGATGATTGCTTCAAACATCTTGGAAGGCCAATTACCAATTCTGAGAAACCAATTAACTTTTTTTATGACGAGGATAGAGACCAGCCGTTAGCTCACTTGGTACAATAGCATTCCATCATTATGGCATTTGGAAAAGGTCAGATGGTTGCGTAATTTGTAGGTAGGTTATAACAGGACCTCACCGCTACGTCAGATCCCACTTTCTTTTCGGAGAAGTTAGAAATAAATAGGAAGGGCTAAAAAGAAAAAAAGAAAAGAAAAAAATTCTCAATTTCCCTCTTTACCTACTAAAGTTTATACAAAGCTAAAGGAGAAAAAGAAAAAAAAAAAAGTTAACTGACTTTACAAGTAGGTGTTATTCTGTGCGCACTGTATTAAAATCTTTTGGTAATAATAATAGTAATAAAAAAAATTAATTTCAAACTAGTTGAAATAAATTATGTTGAATCTTTATATTTATTCTTATTCTCTATTTTGTCTAATCATTTAAAGATAGTAAAAGTAAAATGTAAAAATTTTAAATTTTTCAATACTAATCTACCACCAATTCCATGTTGTTCGAGTCCCGAAGGCGGTGTTGGTTAAGGAGATATCGGTGTGGCAGTAGAGGGCTATCCTTACCCACTCCTTCCTCAGATGGGTACTAACTGATGCATTCATAAGGGAGTTTAGAAGAGTTGGGATTCCGAGAGCTATCGTCCCAATTAGCCTGGCTTTTCGCTGCCATATTTTCTGCTTTGAAGATCCGGCGGCTTGCGAACGGGTTCTCAACCGTCCATGGATGATTAATGGTCAAATTATAAGGACGGAAGCTTGAAAACCGGAGTTCTTTCTGGCTGAGGATTCTATCTCTTTGGCTCTGTTATGGATGAGATTGCCCAACCTCCCGAAGGAGTTCTGGAAGGAGGACATCCTCAGAGCAATCACGGAGACGGCGGGAAGCTTCTACGGTGCTGATGCTGCTACTCAATCCAAGAACAGGGGAGGCTACGCGAGGGTGGCTGTACGTGTAGATCTTCGTCGTCCTCTCCGGCCAGGGACTCGGGTTCAGGGGCTTCAGGGGCCGTTTTGGCAGCAGTTCACCTTCGAATCAATGGAGGGTATATGCCCGATTTGTGGATCTTTGCACCTAGAAGGTTCGTGCGCGCCGTCGGCCATGACTGAGGAGGACGAAGCAGCCAACGGCCCTGTCTTTGGGCCGTGGATGACTGCTGTCCGTCAGAGGAGGTATGCAGCTGCCCCTCGGCGAAGTCTCCACCGTCTGCCTCTTCTCCAAGTCCAGCATCTCGGTCGATTCCAGTGGAGCAGGGATTGCCTGAGGGCTGGCAGCTTCCGGCGAAGGTGGCTCGCAGGCGCCTCCATGTGTCATCGTTCGATGCTAAGGTCAATTCGAAGCAGGGAGGGGAGAAGATGGTTTCTGGAATGGTGGCCGTGCCGGTTCAATTGGCGCGTGCCGGTTTTAAAGTCTCAGAAAAAAGGAAGCAGAAACAGGACCAGGTCGGGGCTTCTAATCCAATTCAGTCCCAATCCTGTGTCTAGTAACCCATTTGCCTCTCTGGGATTGGCTTCCAATGAAGGGGACCAGTCGAAGTTTAGGGATGTGTGTCCAGCCCCCTCAAGCGGGCCAGACCGGTCGAAAGCATGCCTCCTAGGTCAGTCTCTAAACTGGAGAAGAAAAAGGAAAAGTCAAGGGCTCTAACCCCAAATGCATAGTGGACCTAATTGCTTCTTCAGCTAGACCGACCCTGCCCTCCTGCTGTCAGGCCAATGGTCAGGAGGCGGTTTTGGTCATCCCGGATAGGGCCGCTGATCATGACTGTGTGGCATCCACTGGAGTCTGCATGGGTCAGGGATCAGCTTTATTGACATCGATTGATATTGAAGTTGATCCAGTTGCTCTACAGGCTTATCCTCCACAGAATTCTGAGGGTGGCACCCGGTCTGTAGGGTGCCTTTCTGATAGTGTTATGGCTGAGAACCTGGGGGGGTCCCCATCTACCCCCAGCTAGTTTATGAAGATCTTACTTTGGAATGTTCGAGGTGCTAGTAAGCCCTCATTTCGTTCCTCTTTTGGTAGATTGCTGCAATTACATAATTTTGATATATGTGTTCTTTTAGAAACTAGGCTATCGAGGGACAATTTGGTGCAGTTTCGGAGACAGATTGCTCGGTCTTGGTCCTCTTATGCGGTAGAGGCTGAGGGTATGTCTGGGGGAATTTTGGCCATTTGGCGCGATTCTGCTGTTACGATTGATGCTTTCATCAGTGTAACCAGCAGATCAGTCTTGTTGTCACTGAGGGGACTTCTGATCCCTGGCTCCTATCGGCAGTTTATGCCAGTACGGATTACCGGGAGAGACGGGTCCTTTGGTATGAGTTGCTTTCCCTCCTTGCTTAAGGGCTTCCTTCCATCATTGCCGGTGACTTTAATTGCATCACTGAGGCTAGTGAAAAGCGGGGTGGAAGAAGAGTCACCGACTCAGCTAACATTACTGAATTTAGGACTTTTATTGGGTATTTTGGGCTGATGGATTTGGGGTACTTGGGGCCCAATTCACTTGGTGTAACAACCGGCCGGGGTCTGCTTGTGTTTGGGAGAGATTGGACAGAGCTCTTGCCACAGCTCAGTGGCTTCAGAAGTACCCGGCTGTTACTGTTACTCACCTCCCGAGAATCGCTTCTGATCACTGCCCCATTTTGCTATCTACGGAGGCTGACCAGCATCTAAGGAAACAGTTTAGATTCGAGCAATTCTAGACGTTCCATTCGGCTGCTCGGACCATTATTTCTCAGATTTGGCACCTTCCTGTTAGGGGCGATGCTGTTTATAGGTTATCTCGCTGTCTTTTGCTGTCCAGACGTATACTTTTCAGATGAAACAGACTGGAGGTTAGGGATCTGGTTAGGCAAGTGGAGCAGGTTGAAGCAGATATAAGTGCCCTTCAGGTGAAGGAGGACCAGGATGGATTTCTTCTGGACTCTGATCTCTCCTTGCTACGCGAGAATCTTTCTCATCACCACTCTCTTCTTTGGCAGCAGGAGTTGTTTTGGAGGCAGAGGTCCAGAGTTCAGTGGATTTGCGAAGGAGACCGCAATACCACATTCTTCATCAGGCTACTCTGAGGCGGGCTGCTAATAGGATTCGGAGGATAGTTGATGATGAGGGGCATTTCCTAGAGGACATCCAGTCTATTCGGACTCAGCTTCTCCATTTCTTTTAGTCTAGATGGAATGAGTCCACTGGCGATGGTGCTCCGGTTTTTCAGGTTTCTGATTCCAGGAAGGTTTCCTCTTCGGATAATGCTATGCTTGTCAGGCCGATCACTGTGGAGGAAATTCGCCTAGCCCTTTGGGATCTTGGTCCGAACAAGGCCCCGGGACCTGATGGGTTTCCGTCCTTCTTCTTCCATCACTATTGGGATATTGTAGGGCAGAAGGTGGTTCAGGCTATCCAATTAGTCTTCCAATCTAAATGCATTCCTTTGGATTGGAATCGGACTCTTATCACTCTTGTTCCCAAGTGCTCTGATGCTTCTCTCCCTCAGCATTTTAGGCCCATCAGTTTATGCACTACTTTGTATAAGGTATGTGCCCATTTTTTAGCCAGTGCCTTCGTGCGGTGATTCCCATGTTATTTCAGTAGAACATGGGGCATTCATTATAGGGCGTTCCATCTCGGACAACATCCTCATTACTCAAGAGTTTATGCATGATCTCCAGAGCCCCTGCCAGATGGTGTCTTATGGCTGTTAAGCTCGATATGGAGAGAGCTTACGATAGACTGAGTTGGGCCTTCTTGCATGTTCTCTTCAGGAGTTCAGATTTGACGAGTTGTTTATTGAGTGGGTTATGGCATGTATTCAGAGGCCTTCTTTCTCTCTGATCATTAATGGGAGTCCGATTGAGTTTTTTCCACTCTTCTGTGAGGTTACGTCAGGGGTGTCCCCTAAGGCTGAAAACGGGTCGGATAAACTCCGACCGTATCCATATCTGTATTCGAATTATATCAAATTCGGATATTTATTTTGCAGTTTAATCGGATTCGGATACGAATTCGGATATCTAATCCAAAAGGTAATCGGATACAGATACAGATTTTTTTATTTTGCAGTTTAATCGGATTCGGATACGAATTCGAATATCTATCCAAAAGGTAATTGGATTCGGATACGGATACGGATACAGATTTTTTTTCAGCCTAGCACAGGATAATGATATGAAAGTGGGTGCAAGAACAGTATAGAGTATTCAGAAATAATAATATAGGACATGATATAACATATTAATGAGTTTTAACTCAACTAATATATGAACTTAAATTAGGTAAACCTAAAACCAAGGTTTGCAAAACTATACCTAAAATTATCGGTGGTTTAATATATTTAATATATTATAAGTGATGTAGTAAAGTACCTACCAAATATGGAGATAGCTCTCTATATCTTTTCTCATTTCTAGGCATAGTGTCATTCAAAATTTGATAATATAGATCATACCAGTGGTATAGGACAGCATTTTTGTATCAAACACTACCTTAATATCCGATTCATATCCGTATCCATATATAACAAATATGGATATGGTTGATATCGATTTGTATCCGTATTTGTATATAACAAATATGGATATGCTTGATATCCGATTCGTATCCGTATCCGTTTAGAATAAATATGGATATAAATTTTAATATCCATTTAGTATTCATATCTGTATTCGTATCCGTTAAAAAATATGGATACAAATATAGATATACTACTATCCCGATCCGTTTTAGCCCTAGTGTCCCCTATCCCCCCTCTTGTTCATTCTGAAAGCGGATGATCTTTCTCAAGCTTTCTATCAGGCTCAGCAAGATCGGATGATTATCCCTTTTATGGCTGGGTTGGAGGCCCTTCTATCTCTCATCTTTTGTTTGCTGATGATTGCATTCTTCTGGAGCAGGCTTCTATTGATTATGCGGTTGTATTTTATTCTATTCTTCAGCATTACTGTCAGGCTTCGGGACAGAAGGTCAATTTTCTTAAGTCTTCCATTTGTTTTAGCCCGAAGACTACCAGATCTACCAGAGAAGCCATTATCAATTTGTTGGGTATCTCTACTCAACTGACTGATTTATGTATCTGGGGATCTCCATGACTGGTAGACGACCCTGTTGTTCTAACTATGTCGATATGGAGAGGCGGGTTCGCTGGCGTATTGAGGGTTGGCAGGTCACCAGCTTATCTATGATGGCTAGAGTTGCCATTATTCGGTCGGTTCTTTTCTCCCTTCCTCTTTATTTGCTTTCGAATGTGGCCATCCCAATTATCTGTCTTAGGAGGATTGAGAGATGTTTTAGAGATTTCCTTTGGGCCTTCATGCAAGATGCTACGGTATTCACCTTTTATCTTGGGATATGATCTGTATGCCAATTTAAGAAGGTGGCCTCGGGATCCAATCTCTGATGGTCAGGCGTCAAGCTCTATTGGCCAGGCATGCATCGCGTTTCCTCCTGGAGCCGCAATGTCTGTGGAGCTCTTTGATGCGAGCGAGGTATGGGATTGGAAATCCGGGGAGTATATAGAGCCACCCAAGGGGTGTTCCTCCTTTTGGAAGGAGGTGTGTAAGTATGGTGAGTCTATCCTGGAGAAAATCACATGGATGATTGGAGATGGTCATTCCATTAATGTTATTCAGGTTTCTTGGATTTCTGAGCTCCCTCTATCTCGGTGGCCTTCTTTTATCAGTATTGATGTCCCCACTGATTTGAGGGTTAAGGATTTGATTTCACTAGATCCCCCCTCTTGGCTTACCCCTATGGTGACTAGTTTTTTCGGTGACGAGCTATCTCGGCGGATTCTCTCCATTCCTCTTACTTCTGACCTTTCGGCAAATGTTAGACTATGGTAGAGATCTTGTCTTCTAGGGCCCCTTCTAGGGACCTTATGAAGGTTTTCAGGCCCCAGCCTCAGTGCACGAAGGACGCTGCTTGGATCTGGCCGCTTCCCACTATTCCCTGGGTTCAGTTATTTATTTGAAAGCTTCTATGGACTGTCTTCCGATGAGTGCTCTGCTCTCCGTAGGGGTCTGCCAATCCAGCCGACATGCCCTCTGTGTGGATTGGAGGATGAGTCTATGGATCATACTATCTTCATATGCCCTAGAGCCAGGCGGATTTGGCACTTGATGGGTTATTTTTGTAGAGTGGATGCTTCTGGTTCCCCGCGATCCCTTTTCTTTCATGATCTCCGAAGGGCCTCTCAGCATACTTTGGGCGGTCACGGCTTATCAGATTTGGATATTGAGGAACCAGCTTATCTTCTTAGAGGATTTTATTTCTTCACATCGCTTATGTGGAGGATTAGATCTTTGTCAGCGGACTGTGCCCATGCTTTTCATGAGGTTGGTTCTGACTCTTCTGACCTCTGGGGATCCTGCTTCGGCAGTGAACCGGCATACATTTTCATTTCTTAGGAGCCCCCCACCAGGGTTTGTCAAAATCAACTTTGATGGGAGTGTCCGTGAAAGATTTGCTGGTTCTGCATTCATCATCCGAGGGTCTTAGGGTGATATGTTGGCAGCGGATGGATTTGGCACCCTTGATTCCTCGATCCCTATGACAGAGCTTTATGCTGCGTGGGCAGGTATTTCCTATGCCTCTCAGATTCTTCATGCTCATAGGTTTGTGATCGAGGGTGATTTGATGACGATTATTCGGTGGTTGAGAAAGAAGAATTTTTCTGCAGCCCCCACTAACCCTATCCTCAGGGACATATGGTCTATCTATAGAAAGTTGATAATGTCCAGATCCGTCATATTTACCGAGAAACCAATTCGACGGCTGACTGGGCAGCGGCTTAGTGGCTCAGCATGCTGGTTATTGGATATGGAGGCTGGATGACCCCTGCCCTACTATTTTGCAGTAAATTTTGTATTCTAATCTATCTAGATTGATTCGCACTAGACTAGTATGATTGTCCGCTTGTACCAAAAAAAAAAAAAAAACTATCAAGATCATCTTCGCTTTAGAAAGCATACACTCACACAATGTATCAAGTTTTGATGCATGCACTAGTGTCTTGTTAATCCACATCAGATATAAAATTATGGGCTTCCTTTGCTCGCAACAGGTGCGGTCTACGTTCGTGCTGTACAAATATTTGCATGCACTCTCGAGCAACGAATAGAATGGAGATGCAAGCACAACCATTATTGACATCGTGCACCTGTAAAACATTATTAATTGGGAGAAGACATTTTATTTATTCACATTAGATTACATAATTGCATGCACCCCACTTCACACCTAAGGTACCATTAGGTGGCGATCCGTGAGCCATGGTATATCAATTCATCCACTTGTAGCATTATTTATTTATTGGTGGGAAATAAAAAAGAGTTAGAAAGAGAAGATTGCACCACCAGAGAAACTAGAAAAATCGCAGGCTCCAAATATATGAAATAGCACATTTGGCCAATACCCTTGCAAACGAATTCCTAAAATAAGAAGGGAACAGCATAGGACCAGTGCAAGTCATGATATGCAGACATTAAATTATTTACCAAAAAGCAAACGCTAAATTAAAGAATTTACAAAAGAATAGCTCACACTGCACCCTCTCCTCAGAGGCATAACAGAACAGATCATCAGCACAAAGCGAGACTAACAAGAAAACAGTGACACAGACTGTTGCAAACCCCTGATTCCTCTCGTGAACTACCCAAACGACAATAATTTTACAAGATCATGTCACCAGCTCGTGGCGTATTCTACAAATAAATCAGAATCGTGGCATATATGCTGGCATTCCCCTGAAAATATAGAAACTTCATTCTTCAAAAAGAATATATTACTCTCTAAAAGTGCTGGAGGGAAGAGAACCTGACAATCAATGCAGCTCTTGCAGAAGAATATGCACTGAATGAATAAGAACTCCCTACATCACTGTGCAGTTGCACTTCGATTCCAGCTTCGGGGGCTTTGCACTGTCAACCGTGTTTGAAATCTCTGAATTGGCAGGAGGTGTAGGCTCGGAGTTTTTCAAATCATTTCCCAATTCTCCAGAAGGTAATTTTGTCTCTGTCTCCAATTTTTTCCTTCGGAGCTTTCCTGAATTTGGACTTCGTTTATTAGACATCTTGTGTGAGCCTTTATGATCAGCAATAAATTTTCCTAATATTGTAACACTGGGTGGGGAACCTCAGGTGGACCCAACTCCTTTTCCATCCCAATTGTTGCAGCCTTAAAGGCCAAATCATGAATGATAGAACTGCAGAAGAGTATGGTATCAGTTGCTTCTTCCAGAGTTAAGCTTCTCAGCATTTGTCTACTTGAACCTTCAACCACAACAGTTGGTTCTTCTGTCGAAGGCAAAAGTGAGTCAAAATAAAATCATCAGTTTAAAAATTCCTCCTTTTGATAAAATAAAATAGATTGATGATGGATAAGCAATTCTGATGTGAGAGATCTGAATCTTGGAATATAAATATGTGGTTCCTATTTGTAATGATTAGGGCATGATTACAAAATCTTATAAGTGGTCCTCACTCTGTAAGATTTATTGCTGCTAAATTAATCTCATGAATTACAGACAGTGTGTCATTCAAATCTCACGCAACCAAATGATAGGAGGTGCTTAAATGTACAGCAAAGCCTCTGTAATAGAAAAGCTAAGTCCTCTTCTAGAAACATGCACCTCTTGATGTACGTATTTGAATCTATTGCTTATCAATAGTACATGTTAATCTATTGCTTATCAATAGTACATGTTATAAAGCAATATCACAGGTCCACTTGTTGAATCTAACTATGAGTTATTTGAAAATATTGGTCACAGAAGAACTTCATTATGCAAAAACAACAGGACACTGCATATAATTTCAAATAATTTAGAACCTACCAATGTCTTTTTCTCCAATTTTCACTCAAAATAGTCAACATTTATTAGTATTTACTTTTCATCCCAACAAATGAGATCCTTGCCTCGTATTACTAACTCATGAACATTGAATTAGTAAGAAACATCTAGGCACTTCCTACATTATAAGTACAATAAGTACTGACAGAATGACTTGAAGAAATCCCATTTATTGCAAACAAGTGCGAAAAACTTAACAAAAACTTAAACAGGCTGCAGCTGGTCCTGGCTGAATCAAATGCACCAGCATTCTGAGCACCTACATAAAGAAATAGATTCTGATTTTCATTAGGTAATAGATTCGCTCTAATTTTGTTCACTAGAATTAAGATGTCGCTGTGGTATATAATAATCAAAATATAAGTTTGTTAACTGATGTGTGAAATCATGACATGGCATAAAACTGAAATTAAAGAAAGGTTTTGAACAAGGTTGGCAGAACCGAATGCCAGTATCAAACCAGCATTGGAACAATAGAGTTCAGCATCGAACTGAACGAACAGTGTACCAATGGTTTGGACCAGTATGCCCTTTCTCCTTTTTTTAATTATTTTTCATTATTTTTTGTTTTTATATGGTATACGAGTCTAAGAACGTCCCTTGAGTTCTCATGCTCTCTTCTCTTTTTATTTGCATTTAAAATTATTTAAGTAAATATCATTCTCTCTCCTCTTTCCTTTTCATTTACTTAAGATTTCTCATGAAAATAAGAAACATACCCTCTATCTGAATTCAACAGAAATATTAAAAGAATAATTTGTACTTTCAAATGTTGAGTACCCTAATGTAAACAAAAATTTTCTAAAATTCTCTAAATTTGTTCTTAAGAGGAAGAATTAACTTTTTATTCTTAAGAAATCTTAAGTAAGACATTTACTTAAATGATTTCAAATGCAAATAAGAGAAAGAAGAGATAATGAAACTTACAGGATGCTCTCTCAAACTCTCCTCTCTTTTTAAGTAAGCTCACAAGAAACTACATCCCATCCATCCTACCCTCCAAACCATCTCACATCCAAACCAAGTAGTGCGGCATGGTTCGAACCAATTCACAGGCATAACCGAGCCAAATGCTATTTTTGAATCAATTTCTAACCAGTTCAGTTCAGTCGGACCGGTTCGGTTCAATTCCACCAACCTTGGTTTTGAAAAATAAGAACTAGGGATTGATAGCATAAATGGTGCAGTTATAGGGGAAATAGAAATGAAAGTGAGGCACCTTATAAAAATGATGGCCAAGAAATATATCAATGAATCAAGAGATATGTGAAGACATTTAACAGATTTAAAGTGGCATGAGAGAATGATAGAAGTGAAGAAAATCAGGGTACAGAAAATGGATCAAAGTCATGATGTTAAAGATGATCAAAGGATGTAACTACGATGAGGCATATGAAACCTCATTTTACCCCTTGCTTATACCAAGAACTACGGTTGCATAATTCCCTGATTTAGAATCAAGGACAAAATTGAGTTACCTGACCCCATTTGTAAGCTCAATTCATTGTGAACCAAGCTGTAAGGCCCAATCCTTCGACCAGCCTTATTTTGAACCAAATCAGGCCTGATCCACTTGACTGCCTAGATTAGTTAACAAAATAAACAATAATAAAAATAAAAATAATAAAAATAAAAATAAAAACAAAAATAAATATATATTAGGCTTAGGCCTAGGCTTAGTCTAAGCCTTAGTCAAATAAGGACCGGGGTCTTATCCTCAACCAAGGTGGTGGAGACTCCTGATCGAAGTTGAGGTCTCACTGACCCCTAATCGAAAAGGGACTTTGACTCCCAATAGAAAGCAAGGGAGAGGACCTAGGACTCCTCTACAAATGTACTTCCCATAGTCATTGTTCCACTGATGAGTAACTTGGAAGTCGATGAAAAGGGAGTTTCTTAAAGCCTTCATTCCCAAAGATAACCATCATAGGCAGGTAACTTCTCCCCTTTTTTCGCCTCCACATTGCCTAGCATGCACCGGCACGCTGTTGATGACAGAAGCAGGTTGACACCTTGCTTCCCTATTTCTTCAATGCATGACTAAATCATGGCCATTAGGGAGGCTACTGGAGAGCTTGGTTTACCTAATGGTCACCAAGAGAATGTCTGACCAATGGAGCCTTGCACGAGCCTCCTTCCACTCTCCATTGAAATAACCCTGTTTTTGAGCTGCTCTTGCATTGAGAATTACTATCATGATCAGTCACTAATTTCATTGCCAGCAAGGTCTGTGATGTCAAGCCCTCTTCCTTCCATTCTTGGTCAGCAAGGAGTGATGAGCAAGAGATGAGGGCTCTCCCTTATTTCAAGAGAAAGAGGGAGACCCATGTTTCCCTCTTACATTCTCTCTCCTCTTCCTTTGTTTTCTCTCTCATCCTTCACTTTCTCTCTCATGCTCTTCTCTCTCTGTTTTCTTGGGTTTCTCTCTCTTACTAGCATTAGGACTCTAGTTTGGTCGCACTTTGGGGCTTTGTACCCCATCTAAGGATGACCATAAGGCAAGGGTCCAATGCGTTGGCCCCCACCCTTGTCTTGTCATGTATCATTGGATCCCATTAGTGCCAAGTTTCCTATTAGACTTGATGTTCCTTTTGCTATAGTGGTCCTTGCTCTGAAAAGGGATTTCTAAGACCAATAATCTAAATTGGTTTAGGGTGTTCGGGCTTTAAGAAAATATGTTGTGAACTCTGATATTTGATTATGTTTCTTAATTTATGAATTGATACATTATCGACTTATGATTGATATATCATCGTGATTATCAGAGCTGATTTAATGTATATGAATTATGAATAACATAAAGCATAAATTGATTTCTGAAATTCTAAGGGTAATTGAGATTCCAATGCAAGCTATGTCAGATATTATGGATGGCAATGAGGCAAGATGGGTATGGGAAATGGTACCATCCATACTCATACCCGTCAAAAAATTTTATACCCATACCCGCCCCATACCCACTTGAGTATAAAATATTGTACCATATCTATACCTGTGGGGATTATGTAATACCCATACCCACCCCATTACCCATGCGTACTCACCCCGTTACCCATACTCATACCCACCAACTATTTTTTAAAAACTTTATTTTTAATTTTTTTCTTGAATTAAATAAGTTTAACTAATTCCTAACTATTAGTTCGAATAAATTTTTTTCCTTCAAATTTCAATTCCATTCCAAAATGGGCTAGGCATGAGACAATCGTCTGTTGCTTTTTTTTCTTAATTCAATTTTAGACCAATCAAATGAACTAGGCCCCAAAAATTATAGTGTATGGCCTACTAACCCATATTAAAGAAAGATTTTTTTTTGCTGAAAATTATAAATAAGAATACTTAAGTAATTTTACTAGCAAGCGTAATGGGTATGGGGTAGGGTCTGATAGGGCGGGGCGGGTACATCGTTACGTCCATACCCACCCCATACTCATGACGGATATTGCCACGTGTCCCTATATTTATACTCATACCCATTTTTTGACCTTCATTCCTGCTCCAAATGAAACAAAAGTGGGCGGGTACTCGCGGATTCAAAAACAATTGCCATCCCTATCAAATATCTATGGCCAATGGGGATATGCATTGGTCAAGTTTCTACCAAATGAGAGTTAAGCATTGACTAATACCCATAGCCAAGGAAAGATATGCATTGGTCAAGATCTTTACTAGTAGGGTTTAAATATTAGCTAATACCCATGGCCAATAAGGGAATTGTATTGGTCAAAATCCTATCAGTGGGGCCTAAACACTTAGTAATACTTATGGTCGATGGAGAATATGCATTAGTCAAGAACCCATCAAAGAGAGTTAAACACTGATTAATACCCATGGCCAATGGAGGATATGTATTGGTTGGGACACTACCAGTGGAGGTTAAATATTGGTGGATGATGAGATGATCTTGAGCATAGTCGAATTAGATGACATGTTACATCATGATAAATTTATATGATGATAACAGGAATCCTGTAAATTATGGAATTATGCTTGTTATTACTTAAAATGATTATATTGATTGTTTGATTCATTTGATACTTGAGAAAATGTATTTGAATATTATTAACTAATTTTCTAGTAGACGTGATCATTGCTTACTGGATTGTTGTACTCATTATCCTATTGTTTCTTTCCTTCCAGATTTTTAATCAATAGATGTAGGGAAAGAATTTCGTAAGCAAATTTGCGTTAAGATTTATGATAACCTTTTCACTCAAGTTGTATATTTAAATAATTATGATGTAATACAGATCTTGTATTTTTGTTCTGGACATGTTTCAACTATAGATTTAAATTTTTATTTTGCTACATAGTTACTTATTGATATCACATGAATACCTTGCATACTTGTAAGGTCGCATCCAATGGGTTTCCAGTTGGCACATCCTTAGCTCAGGATCTTGGGTTGGGGGTATGACACAAGGTTGAGATGTTGGGATTCAAAGCTACCCTAAGCATTGGATGAGGCTTGATCAACAAAATAATCTTAAGCAAGGCTTATGTGGTTTGACTCGTTCAAGCTTATCCCCTTGAATCAACAAGATTCAAGTTTAAAATCAAATTACATTTCAGATAGCCATTACATATAGCATTAAGTACTGGCAAAAGATGTTTTGGAATCAATTAATTACATGGATTTCAATATTAAAAAAATATACTCAACCCAACTCATCTAAGCCTTTTTCCAACTACATGGGGTACATGAATCTACTCCCTCCACTCTACTCTATTCAAACTAAATCGACATTCAAATTACAAATAATTATATTTTTTTAATTATTTCTGTTCATGTTAGTTTAGGTCTACCTCTACCTCTATCCTTACCATGGATTGTTAAAAGATCACTCTTTCTAATTGGAGCATCTAAAGGTCTTTGTTGTATATGTTCAACCACCGTAATCGATTTTCTCTTATTTTATCTTCAATTGGGGCTACTCCTATCATTTCTCTTATATGTTTATTTCTAATTCTATCTTTTAAAGTTTTACCACATATCCATCTTAACATACACATTTCTATTACACTTAATTTATCACATATTGTTTTATTATTGCCCACATTCTGTTTCATATAGCATAGCTGGCCTAATAGCGGTTTTATAGAATTTTTTTTTTAATTTTAATGGGATGCATCGATCATACAATACTTCCGAAGCACTCCTTACTTAATTCATCTTGCTTTAACTCTATAATTCACATCTTCACCTATTTCACCTTTTATTGGATAATTGATCCTAAATAACTAAATTTTTTACTCCTTGGTATCTCTTGACTTGCAATCTTCATTGTTTTTTCATTTGTATTTCTACTTCCACTAAAATTACATTTCATGTATTCAATTTTAGTTCTATTAATCTTAAAACCTTTAGATTCTAAAGCCTCTTCCAAATCTCTAGCTTAGCATTTACTCCAGATTTAATTTCATCAATCAACAGTATATCATCTGCAAATAACATACATCATGGGATATCATTTTGAATATGTTTGATTAATTCATCCATAACTAATACAAAAGATACATACATAAAGTAGATCCTTGATGTAAACCTACCGTAATTGAAAACTCGCTAGTTTTTCCTATTGTTGTTTTAGCAATAGTATTGCTCTATCATACATATCTTTTATCAATTCTATGTACCTTTTGATAACTCCTTTTATCATATATATTTCTTATAAATGCCACGTTATTTCCCATGGGCTTTGCGACTGGTATCATATAAGCTACTCTGTTTGGCAAAATAGCTGGACTGACACAAAGATAAGCTCCAATAACTGCAAAATAGTAGCATAATTGTTACGGTGACACATAAAGACGGATTTGAGTATGGGTCAATCCCCACAAAAATCATATTACTCAGTCAGCATTGAAAGTTAAGAGAGGAGGATTAAGCATTCTTAAGCATAATCAAAACACAAGATAATTTGAAGAAAAAAGCTGCTCAGCAGTATGATAACATAAATAACGTGACAAAGTTGGTAGGAAAGCCACATACCATGGTTAGATAGGGATGTTCGGCAGTGTTAGATTCAGATGCAGAAACCAACAAATCCTTATCTGATGCCATGGAGATACGACCTTCATGAATATCCTCCATGTTACTTGACATTTGGGACAGTCTGCACTCAATTTGTGAGTCATGAGAGACCACAACAGAAGAGCTTCCTGTGGCAGCATCAGAGATGTCATCTCGACAGTCAGTATCACATGGCATATGATCTTCCACACTGATAGAGCAATCTGGACTAGCAAGTATTACTTCCATGTTCTGGATGCTTCTGTCCTTGTTTTGGCAGAGAACTTCATCGCATTGTTGGAAGAGGTGCATTCCTCCTCATTGAGGTCATCTGCTGATAAAGTCTCCAGCATGTTAACACTCAATGGGCGATTCAACGATTGGGTGTCAGATTCACTCAATGCCATGTAGCTGTCAGCATGGACAGTTGCATCTCCATCAACAACAGCTTTTCTAATAGATGAATGTTCCATGGCACTAAGCTCTGCATCTTTAGAAGAGTTGTCACATTCTTCGGTGGTCAAAATATTTGTTGCTGAGCCTTATTCTCTGTACTCCCAATAAAGCTATCAAAACCTGTTACAGTTCCACTTTTTGGGAGAACTAGAGCTTCAGAGACATTAATTGAAATATCTGAATGTGACCCAATACTTCGAGTGCTCGAGTTAAAATCACTTCTCGCATGGTCCATCTCACCCTTCCTGCTGCTTAATTGGCGCTGAACACGGACCTCCATGTGTTTAGAGGATCCCAGATCGACAGAAGATGAAGCTGAGATACTGTCCCTCCCAATGCTGCGTTTCATGGCATTGATATTATCTCTCACATATGAAGGCTCAGAGCAAAGAATATTTGTAGCAGAGAAAGCTCTACCCTGCACAACGGGCCATTTGTTGCTACTTGATCTTTGCAGTAGAAGCACCGAAATACCTGTACCTTCCTGATTGTCAACCCTGAGGCTTGAATGGCTAATGGGTTGTGATTGATGGGACTTATTTTTATTATCAGGTTCAGGAACACTCATTTCACTCTGGTTGTCCATATACTGTGGAGAAAGGTTTAGCTCCTTCTGATCCTTTGCCAACTGAAATGAAGAACTCTCTCTCAAGAAATCAGGCTCTTGTTTACTGTTCCTTCCATGTTGACCAACTATAACTTCACTGCTGCTCCTTTCAGGCATTTCAAGCACCCCTGTTTGAAGCTGCACTTCACCATACAATCTATCTTTAACAGTCAAGCTATCCTTTCCAGTTGAAATGTCAGCCTCAACCATTTTATGTTGAGTTACAAGAACATCGGTCCCAGGATCTGCAGAAGCTAAAGTTACAACCCCATCTTTTGCAGCGCATTCTTCACAAACAACCATGTCAGCATCCACCTCCATGACACGGAAGCGTTTTCCACATTTAGAACAAATTGTCATCATTCCATGACAGTCAACCTCAGATTGTTCATTGGCAGCATTTGAGGTTTGAGAAGCAGCTGCCACACTTGCTGCCACACCAACATTATTCATGAAATTTTCTAACTCATGCAAATCCATTTTGTTAGTCATAGCTTCATTGACCATACCTTCATCAAAATTTTCATTACTGCTTTGAAGCTTACAGGCATCAATATTCTGACTTACATCTTCATTTACCTCATCCACTTTATCAAACATAAATACTCCCTCTTGAGTATCATGATTTTGTGTCTTTTCCCAATCACCAGCCAGATCACCCTGCTCATGGTCGCTATCCTCCACATCAAGAGCAACACTGGCTCCCTGCTCAGAACTTGCATTGCTGCTTGTTGTGAGTGATGAATTCCTAGAGAGCATAGGCCGGTGCATACTGTTTGCTTTTCCCACATAAAATATGGTTGCAGGGACGCTTGATAGAAGTGGCCTGAACATATTTTGTGGAGTTTTCCGATGATCCTAGAGAAAATGTAAAGCAACAGAAACTTAGTGTGAATGTAAGAGGCACACACTGATTAGCTTGTTTGCTAAACTTATGACTGGACAATGAACACAGGAATAGAATAAATAAGATAACAGAATGCAGTTACTAAGACCTTGATATAATGAAACCAAAACTTGTAGTCATCAAAACTAGACTGAAAGAAAGAGCTACAGAAAAATGAGCAGTTTTCCGATGATCCTAGAGAAAATGTAAAGCAACAGAAACTTAGTGTGAATGTAAGAGGCACACACTGATTAGCTTGTTTGCTAAACTTATGACTGGACAATGAACACAGGAATAGAATAAATAAGATAACAGAATGCAGTTACTAAGACCTTGATATAATGAAACCAAAACTTGTAGTCATCAAAACTAGACTGAAAGAAAGAGCTACAGAAAAATGAGCAAGTGCAAGAGAAAGTTCCTTCCAAGCCTATATATGTATCTAGTTCTTTTATATATTATCATCTGTAAAACACAAGAATAAACTTTTACAATAGACAGCACCATTAGTGAGTTCTGGATGGCATAAATAGTAAAATATAAAGGTGATTCAACATATATTGCAAGATTTTATGAGATTTTCATCTTCCAAACAGTGACATTTTTAGTGTGTTTTTTTCATAGTAATATAATGTTATAACCAGAACAGTACCACCATATCATCATTCAATAGAACTCTAGTTGTTTTCTCACTTTGATTTACTTATCTCATTATATTTCCTTGATCCCAATGAGAAACATTATATATGTCAAATTTGCAAAGTCTCCTCAGCAGATTTTTACAATAAAAAAAAGTAAAATGTTTTTCTTTTCTTTTCTTTTTTGAGTGTTTAATAGGTGGAGTGATTCACATGAATCTCAGGCCAGACCAGGCTAAATTAACTTAGCCTACTGTAGAGTTGCAACCATCGAGGGCCAATATCTCATAGCTTAAAGAGCAACATAAATTGTGAGAGGCCCAGCTTAGTACTGTTTCTTATGTCACCTGGTCATTACCAAGATACTCATATCAGGCTCCCAAAATCCATATTGGATAAGTATCTGAGTCAGTCACTTGGATACTTATGAAACTCTATGGTCGCCATTTTTAAAGATTGCCAGAGAGTTGAACTCTTCCAATAATGAGCCTATCCCTGCCTTGTCAACATAGAAGCAAGTAATCATTAAAAGTGAGTAGCCATTCTTTTTAATGATTAGCCAAGGATGTAGATATTGAAATAATATTGCAAAATATTATTTTTTATATCCTTAAATTGATTAGGAAGTTTGAATAAGAATATATATATTGAAATACCTTAACAAACAATATCTTATTATTTTTAATATTTGAATCAAGATCTGCAAAATTGATACTGATAACTTTATCAACACATTGCCAGTATGGTACGGTACTCACTCCATACCAAGATAGAGTACCAATACTTTTCTTAGTTTCAATCATAATACCATTCGACATCAAGCAGTATGGGTCAGTACTGGATAGTTTCACTCAATTCGAACCAGTTCGGTTCATACTAAATTTAACAGTATGGTATGGTATGGTTGACTTGGGTCAGCACAGTTAGTATGATGGACTTGGATTTGAATCAATCAAATTAAAAGTATACATAATTTAGTTAAAATTATAATTTATCCTACATATCTTCATATCTCTGTTTTCCATCTTCTTGAGATAGACGCTTGGATACATGTCCAAATCCAATTCCTATATCCATGTTTGCACAACACTACTTGTGGGTCCATTTGAAAGTTCATGAAATAAATAAGCCCATATTGCAAGAACCATATCAGGAATCTATATCCCTTCAAATAATCTCTCTTTGCAATCGCAAAAGATGTAAACAGAAGAAAGGTTACAAAATAGACAATAATCAGTACATATGTATCTAGGAGATTTAAGCAATCCAGAAAATACAATACTAGGAAAATATACGCACATATTGGAGCCCCAAACATAAAATCACCATTTTTATCTTTCTTGTCTTTGGGAAACCAAAAACCATAGTCAATATATTAGAACAGATATAAGAAAGAATGCGATAACAATATTTCAAGAACCACAAAATGATTCTTCCAATAGAAATCTATAATCTATTTGGGGGAAAAAAATCTCCTTTCCATGGCAGACCTCTTTCTTTATCTTGACTTATCAAATCTCCGATTGTTTCAAGATTGAAAGTTCTCTTGGACTTCCCTTCACCCATAAGCTTTCAAGTTGCTCCTCTCCCATATAGTATGATCACGCAAGAGCACTTAATATATATAATCATTTTTTCTAGAAGATTTTTCCATTTAATTCTCTTCATATATAATTATTCAAGA
Organism: Calamus simplicifolius; assembly: GCA_900491605.1. Lineage (NCBI taxonomy): Eukaryota > Viridiplantae > Streptophyta > Magnoliopsida > Arecales > Arecaceae > Calamus > Calamus simplicifolius. Next base: position 850,557 of record UESW01004224.1, on the reverse strand, counting down.
TACCTATATGATGCTGAAGCATGATGCCATGCCAGCATAACAAAAGCAAAGCATGACCAAATTAGCATTTGTTATTCTAAAAATGAATATGGATACAATCAGAAATAAATTGTTAAGTTCACTTTGAAAACTGAATTCAGAAAACCAATTGACAGAAAGGTGCATAGAATAAAAAAATATTTTGAAAAAAATAAATTTGTGGCATGGTTGTACTTTGCATTTCTGGTAATCCGGCACCATATTCTGCAGGTTCTCAGCTTGTTATTTTTTCATTTTTAAAACATAATTATATGATATTTAATGTTGAAATCTTCTCAAAATTAGATTAAATTGATCCTTGTCTACAATACTTGCGAAGCTTTGAAACTTGAAATAAAGAAACCTTTTTGTCTGGAGATTCTTGACCCAGACATTAGCTAAGCACATATATGAGCTGCTAAAACCATTTACATGGCATATCATTTTATGGTGTGCGTGAGCCAATGTGTACAAATAAATGATGAAACTTAGCTAATAATTTTTTATTGATATTTATACAAGGTTATAGGATGGTTCTCTCTTTTTGTTCCTTCCCCCTTATGACCCTAAAATTAATGTTACAACGGGTTACATCCTAACGAGAACACATTCCATCTGGTCTTTTGTGTTATTTGCGCCTTAGAGATGAATACAACTTTTCCTTTGTCTAAATCTTTTCAAGTTTAGAGGAATTTTTAGAGGGTTGTTCCTTGGTTCAAAAGGCTTAAAATAGAACCATTGTGGTATATCTCCTTATCTATCAAGTAGCCTTATAGGTTTCAAGGCAGGCCTTTTCTTGCATAAATTTACATTGGCCTGGAATTTAGGACCAATTTCCAGAGAGATGATGTCAAAAGTGGACAACCAGTCATAAATTATGCTCAATCTTTCAACATGGCCTTGTCAGCTTAGAGTTTGTTATACGGTTAATCCCATAAGCGATGGGAGAAATTTTGGACAATGAGATGATGATTTAAAAACTAATATCACAAATTAACAATTTGCACACTGTAAGAACTATCCCTCAAAAGAATATATTATGAACCAGTTAAAACTTCTGCAGAACATTTTCAGTTAAAGCTTATATTGCTACATTAATGTTCAGTGACCAAAACATATTTGGAGAGATTAATACATCCAGCAATAAATGTTCTCTTGTTCAAGGAATTCCCTAGTCTCAGTGGCACAGCATAAAGATTGAAGGGTGACTCAATTGCTAGAAATTAAGATTGGAAATTAAACACAAATTAAAAACTAAGTAAATTGAAGAACTCTTCAATAGATGATGGATTTATTGTAACGACCCGGCTCTGGGCCCGCAGCACCACGAACCCGTTTCGTTACAAGAAAGCAAAACGGACAAGGTCCACACCAACTTGGCTACCACAGCCCAAAAGGGATCCAATTGATACTTTTTCATTTTCCTTAACTGGTTATAAACCAAACAATCAACTCTCAATTTTTCGATATAGGACTATTAGAAGGGGCATCACAATCTACCCCCTTACAGAGACGACGTTCGCGTCGCCAGGGGCAAATATCACAACCACCAGGCAGGCAGGATTCTAGAGGTGGCACCCATAAGTTCAAAAGATGGCTCCCATCCCTCATGGATGTAGCACTTTGCTCTGTGTGCACTTAGCTCCTGCACTTCCGACTGGTGCCTAGCTCTGATGCCATATTGTATCGACCTAGACCCTGGGCCCGCAGCACCCACGAACCCGTTTCATTACAAGAAAGCAAGGCGGACAAGGTCCACACCAACTTGGGCCACCACAGCCCAAAAGGGATCCATTGGTACTTGTTCATCTTCCTTAACGGTTATAAACCATACAACCAACTCTCAATTTTTCAATATGGAACTATTGGGAGGGGCATCACAATCTACCCCCTTACAGAGGCGACGTCCTCATCGCCAGGGGCACATGATCATAACCACCAGACAGGCAGGATTCTAAAGGTGGCCTTCACAGGTTCAAGAGGTGGCTTCCATCCCCCATGGATGTAGCATTTTGCCTTGTGGCACTTAGCTCCTGTACTTTCGGCCGGTGCCGGCTCTGATACCATATTGTAACGATCCGGCTCTGAGCCCGCAGCACCAATGAACCCGTTTTGTTACAAGAAAAAAAGATGGACAAGGTCCACACCAACTTGGGCCACCACAGCCCAAAAAGGATCAATTGTACTTGTCCATCTTCTTTAATTGATTGTAAATCATACAACCAACTCCCAATTCCCGATATGGGACTATTGGGAGGGGCATCACATTTACTCTCCTAAATTATTTTATTAATACATCAAAATGCCATCATACAATGTAGTAAAGTATATACATATCACAATCCCTAACCCTAATTCACATACTAGATCCGGTACAGAATTATGCTAGAAATAGGACTCGATAATAAAGGAATATGATAGAATTGTTCAAGTACAAATACCATCTCTAATGAAAATTTTATAGGAAACCATGAAAACCTCTAAATCTGCTCAGAAAATAAAATCAAATATTTGCTTGTCAAAATCTTCATCTATTAATCTGCTGGCTCCCACAAAGCTCAGCATAATTCAGCTGGTCATAATACTTGTTGGCTGCACCATGTGCTGCATCACTCAAGGAACATAATATGGGAAGGGCACAGAATAAGCTTTCTAGAAAACGGTGTATCCAGTGCCAACATCACCTTCTAGACATTGTGTTTCTTTTTGAAAGAAGAAGAAGAAAAGGACTTGGAAGGCCCCAAAGTTCATGTTATTCATGGATAGTAGAGACAACTATGAGTTGAATGCTTATGGAATTTGAAATTCACCATATTTTGTGATGGCTAAAAAGGTAATCATTTTTCCCCTTGGTTATTACAACGTGCAATGAAGAGTGCAATAAACTACCAACTTGGCCATAATCTTGTCTTGAGATTTCTCTTTCTGCTTGCAAAATGTTGCTTAATGGTGATTTCACTTTTCTAGAATGTTATTTGGTTTTCTATCTAAATTGTACTCTGTCCTTATTTCTCCTCTAATGTTAGTATCTCATGTCTAGTATTGCATTCTGCATTTACAGCTAAGAAAAAAAATGAGGATGAGAGCGAAGGTGCAGTCTATAGAATTGAAAGATGCAAATAACTAAAACTTAGTTGAAAAGTAATATATTGAAAGAAGCTCACAAGATTGGCTATTTGATAATGAAGTACTGGTGAGCACATTCAAATGCTCTAGGCATGGGTAAGAAAGGCTAGAAATGGCACTCATATTGAAGGGGCTCGAATTTCTGTTTAAGTTTTATGGAAGATCTAGCAATTTAAAACCCTGACTGAAAATTGCAAGAAAGAATTTGATAAATTGTAGTCATAGAGACTATAACTCCTGATAAGTACACGCAAGAAGTAATGTTATAAAAAAACTAAGGCTAACAATTGGGATCAGGTATAGTTTACCAAACCAAGGGGCTTGCTTCTATTAGCCTCACTAAGCTGAGGTTGGCCATGCAAGCACTAGGTCTATATTTGGAAATAACAAGTCACAAACTTGATGATTTATTTGTCATGCTCAATGCAAATAACCATTCTTTCCCCCCTCCACCTACACCCTCCCATCCAATATCAGTTACAAGTCCAAGAAATTCCAGAGACCTAATAAGCATACCTGGCCATTATCTATGCACAAAATACAGCCCAACATCTCCAAACAGAAGTGAGATTAAGGCAGGTTCTAATGCAAGTAGTTCAGAGTTCTGTCACAACTTTAGTCAGCTATACAAAAATGAAACAAAGATGACTTCAATAATTATAATAAGGTTCTAAGTCCTGAGAGAACAGAGAGTGTCCCAGCCATTTCAGCCCGTTCCTCTAAGAAAATGAGACGTGGTGATACTCCAAAACCCATCAACACAAGGAAAGAAGAAGAAAGAAGAAAGAAAGAAAGAAATGAAAGAAAGAAATAAAAGGAGAAGGAAAAAAATAAACGAAGGAAATAAAGAAGTACAAAAAGGAAAGAAAGGAAGGGAAGGAAAAGGAAGGAAGAAAAGAAGAAAGAAGGGAAACAAAGAAGGAGAAAAAAAGAAGAAAGGAAAAGAGAATAGAAAAAAAAGGTAAGAGAAATAGCAGGTACCTACAAGATGCTCTATCAGGAGGGGCATCATGGGTCTAGACAACAGGAACCCATTTCATGGAGAAACTGAGGCACTTTGAATTATAGCACATGCAATTATGCGGGCTCTAATGGGTAGTCTTTAAATGGAGGTGAGGTTAAGGATGCCTAGGAACATGCAAAAGCAATTTTTTATCTCAGAATGCAATATTCCATTAGCCATCATAAACTGAGAAGCTGAAAAATAAAAGATTTGAGGTTCATTAATAAGAGTCTACAAGGACAGAAACCAGAAATAGATAAGACTAGTTAAAAACAAGAATGGGAGACATGGTTAGAATATTCTTGTTGAATAAAGGTTTGTTTAAAAACTAATGACAATTTCTGTAGATCAATTGACCAATCAGAGGACTCAAGTTGCTCTTATGAATATAGTACAGAGACTTATGAAGCTAATGCAGAATGCCAGAGACATATCAAGCAAAATAATCAAATATCACATGACTGTTTTAGAATATATTTTAAATAATAGTAATAATAAAATAGTTATGGATAAAGTTTACCATCTGTCGAAGTGCAGAATCTAAAGATCTTTTCGGGAGAACTTGCGGATGGTGTTCTGGATGGTTTCTTAGAGAATGCCATAACTCTGCTATTCACTGATGCTCCATTTTTCCTTGCTATGGAGTTGCCATATATTCCTCCGGATACAGAGTGCATTGAGTCCATGTCATCTTCACCAGAAGAAGCCTTACTATAAGAGCTCAAGCGATCTCGCTCTTGACTATGTGATGAGCTGGCACTTCTTGATACAGATGGTGATATTGACTGCCTACGGAATTTTGATGACAAATCCCTTCCATTTACAGAGGCTGGAGATAAACCTCTCACACGTGATGTTGACCGATCCGATAGAGAAGTTCGGAGGTTTGGTGGTGCATCTGAGGAGAAACCTGGGAGGTTTGATTGCCAACCTCTCAATTTTGGGGAGGCAGAATTACCACGAGTTGATTTTACTGGGGAAATTCCCCTTGTTCCAGAGGAGAATGCCTGCCCATTTGAACCAGTGCTCATCCTCCGCAGAGTGGGTGTTAAAGACCTCTGAGTAGGTGTTGATGGCTTAGTTGGAGGAGTTGATGGTCTTCGTGAAGGTGTTGTTGATCGTAAAACAGGAGGTGGGCTAGAGTTAGGAGCTGAGGATGGCCTTACTCTTGATTGAACTGCACCATAACTAGATCGAGGGGATGGGCTTAGTCGATGCGGACTGGCACTACTTCTATTTGTCCTATACGCCTTCTCACCCTGTGACTATAGATAAAATATAAGGGACACTCCTATAAAGGTATCAAACACTAAGAAGTAACTAATTGCACCACATGAAGCAAGAAGAATGATAGAGAAGTAATGCTTACCATGGATGATCTTGGTATTGAAATAGGTTGACTTCGTGGCCTGCCCCTAGGGCCTGGGTTAACTGCTTGAGGCTTGTCATCATCCAATGAAGGAAAAAGAGGAGTATCAGGAGGAGTTAATAGCCTGTTTCATAGCAATGACAATAGCGTCATATGGTTAACAGCTACTAACAACAGAGAAACAAGAAAAATATGGAATCAAATAATTGTCTAATTATAATATCAATGCATCAGATGCAAAACTTATGCAAATGCTGTAAAGAATTGGACAGTTGTAACAATCCTATGACTTCACTGGTTAGCTGCTAACACTAATTCTTACAATTCACAAATTTCCAACATCAACAAAAATACCACATCAGCTGAGTTTATAACAGACATGTCTCCAAGTTGTCCATGTGAAATTCAACATGAACAGAATTTTTTTGTTTCGTGATATAAAAGTGTAAAATGGTATAACCTGTTTTATCAAGAGGACTCACCAATCATAATCATTTTTCTCAACATCCACACTCAGTAGATCACTGCTCTCTCCTCGAGCTGGAACGTTGATGCTGAGCTTGAGATCTGAGACGTATCTCAATTTAGCTAATAACATCATGAAAAAAGAAAAAAGTGAGTGGCAGATACATAATACTTACGTATTTATCAATAAAGAAAAAGACTATAGGGCAACGAAATCTACAGATATAAAAACAAGGGTGAATAGGAGCATTACAGATAGAGTCATCAAAATCATCTGAAGTTTGGAGCAAGAAGTTTTCGCTCTCACGATTCTGCATCTCATTGAAAAGTGCAAGATCGTCGTCTTTGGCTTTCAGTGTTAACCCACTCTCAAAACTTTGGCCCCTCCTGTGTATTTTCCATTTGACGGCCCCTCCCAGGAGAGCACCTCAATGCAGGTGAAGGAGGCATCTTTGCCAACCACAGGGTCCCCTCTCACAGAAGTTCCACCCCTCCCTCTTCCTCACGCACCAAACTGACGACTCCCATGCACCCAAAGAACGCATGATATGCAATCTTCCATCCAGAATGAGTTGGGCGGCAGTTCTACCTCCATAGTCTGTGATAATTTAAAAAAAAATCATAATTACTGTCCTATACCGCAGAAAACAACAGAAAGAATGAAAAGGGAAAGAAAAAAGAAGCAGCGGCAGGAAAATACCAAGGCAAAAAGAGAGAGAAAGACGCAATCCACAACCAGTTCAGGCAGTCGGCCACTCAATTGATATCTTAAAATTCTGATAGATTTAGATAATTATTGACGTGGATTAAAAAGATGGCAATGCTGCATTATGATCAAAGGCACGCTAACTTCATCAGTTAAACCTAAGAAAAGGGAAAAAAAAAAAAAAAGACTTTGCACTATCCTGGAAAATTAAAAAAAACTAAAATTTTGCAACAGAATCCAAAACTTTCACGACCTGGCACACCGAGCAAGCAATCTCTTCAAAACTCCGTAGAAAAATAAAAGGAAAAAACATATAAAATCTTTAAATTATCAATCTACATATCACGTCTTACCGTTTCCACAGCTCAATTGGCCTCTGATCTCTTCCCCTCGCGACCCCTCCCGCTAGGGCTTCTCCACCATCCGCGAGATGTACTACGAAACGGTCTTCTCTACCTCTCACCTTTCCCCGGAGGGCGGCATTCGGCGCTTGGAGAGGAAAATCGACTCGCAGACCGGGCGGCGAGGGATTGCAGCGAAGAAGCCCTAACTTTCCCGGAATCCAAAATGCCAGAGCGAAGAGCAATCAGATCGAACCACGAGGGACCGGAAGGGAGAAGAATCGGAGAAGCCAACCGACCTCTCTAGGGTTTTTTTTTTTGACGAAATTTTCTCAGAAGCAAGCCTTCTCGTCCTTCTATTTCCTTGTCAGTGACCACCCCAGCTTAGCTCTCAGCTCTCTCTCTCTCTCCGGAGTAGTTTTCGCCATGATTTTTTTTTTTTTTTTTAGCTCTGTCTCTCTCTTTTGCTTGGAATTGACGGGAATGACACTGGCTGAGAGAGAAATAACAAAATTGGGAGGGGAAAAAAGTGGTGGCTAACTGCCGTCAACGTCCGCCCCTCTGCTCCTGCCTCCACTGTAGACGCAAGTGGTGGGCGCATGGGACAAGATGATGGTGATGAATGATGATGCTCTCGTCAGCCTCCATGGTGCCGGACCCATGTGGCATGTCATGGGCAGCCAATGGTCCTGTTCCAACTTCGAGTAATGGTTTCTTGCGAGATCGAGCAGGTGGCTCTACTGATTTGTTTAGTAGTACTACATTGATCGCCCTATCAAACTTGTCCTCCTAGAATAGTTATATGGCACCATTTTAGGGTTTTTTTTTATTATAAACGATCAGATCGTTCTGGTGCAAGTTGAATGAAAGATCAAAGTACATAATTTGCTATAAAATAACAAGACAGAGATCATAATATATCATTTTCACTAATCAGGATATCGAGCAGCAATAAAGGCAATCCAATCAGCCACATCGTTGGCTTTTCGATAGATATGGTGGATCAGCGGTGCACAGGTCGATTGGATAGAAATCCAAATATCGCATATCAGGAGATTGTGAGGGGAGCGAAGGTCCACATCCTGTCTAATCCAACGAACTATCGGCGAAAGCCCAAATGACGGACCGCGTAGATGATACTTGCCCAAGCAGCCTGAAGCTCAGCCATAGGGACCGAAGTGTCGAGAGAGCCATGTCCATCTGCCATGAGCAACACTTCCTTTGGCCCCTAATAACAAACCCGGATCTAGCAAGACGACCCAAAATATAACCATCAAAGTTCACTTTGACATAACCCGAAAGTGGGGGCTCACAAGAGATAAGGACCGTAATACGGTGCGCTGCCGAAGCAGCAGGGGAGTCCTAACGGCTGGGTCTATCTGAGTGAATGCTAAGAGCGAAAGTACTCCATAGCGAGGAAGACAGCAGTACAGGTGACTCTTCCATAAAATAAACTGGTTTCGGATCAGCCAAATGTGATAAGCCATATAAGCAAAAAGGACACCCTGAGTGCGAGGACCACGCTGGACCGACAAACGGATGACATACAGAAATGAAAGCCAAGTGGGTTCCTCCTTCGGCATCCATGGGGCATAATGAAGCTGCTGCCAAATCCGAAACGCACGAGAACATGTGAGTAAGACATGTTTAATCGTCTCAAAAGCCCACATATAGGGCAAAGAGGCAAAATGAAAAGATCGTAATCAACCAGAAAAAAATAATTAGGAAGGCGATCCCGCACCATTTTAGTTAAACAGCCACTTTATGAAGCAAGTCTTGGTAGTACATCCCCATTGATGTGGCATGTATTTTCCATATGGATGAAACTATGCATTTTCCATATGGACAATTAATGTTGTGATAATGAATGTTATATATTGATGTGTTATGGTTCTGCTACCTTATTCAATCATAATATATGATGAAGTTAAAAATGACATGATGCAATTGATTAAAATAGCTTATGCATTCGATGAAGAAGAAAGTTGTGAACAAACAAGGTTTTCATGAGATCCATCAGTTTGTTAAACATTTTTTCCATCCAAAACAGATGCCAATTTGAATAAAAGTTTACCAATCCATTTGTAATGAGCACTTCCATTATAATCGTCTTATTCAAAATTAAGGTTATCAAAGTTAATTATTAATAAATGACCAAATCCTAGATGATTCTACAAAATGCTTACACAAGCAACCTTGAATCTTTTTTAGTTGAAGTTTTGATTGGCTTGGACAATGAAGGGTTTTTCAAAGTTTTTCTTTGAACCCTCTATATATATATATTTCATTTCTTATAGATACATAGAAAACTCAACTAAAAAAGTACTCTACCTTTCAAATGAAGACACATCTTATCTACTGATATATATAAAAAAAAAAAACTTTGAACATCAACATGTACCTTAAACTTATCCCCTAAAGTGATTTGTTGCATAATTTTATACTGTTTCTAGCCTTATAAATTCTAATGCTATCTTATTTGAAAGTAAAACAAATAACCTAGAAGTAGAACGCAAACAAACGACTACAGTCTTCTTTTAGACAGAGGAAAAAAAGTTTCTAAATATTATTAAAAAAAACTTGGGCCTTCTTTTAAATTGCATTATTCTGATGCTAAGAGTTTATGGTGGCAGAAAAAAAGCTAAATAAATAGATCTTATTCAAGCTAAAAAGGTTATGATTTTCTAATTTGATGTGTTCATGTTTTTATTTTACGTGCATTTTAAAGCATAGTAAATTGCACGATCACATCATTAAAATAGGATTAAAAAAAAAGAAGAAAAAATATCAAAAGCTCAACTCTGAGATTTATCTAAAGGAAAAACATGGTGCATATGGCTAGAGAATCAAGGAATTACTGTGTTACAAAAAAGAGAAGAAAAATGATTTACTGCTCCCCAGAAGACAAACGGTGCTACTAACATCCAACAGTTTGATAAACTAAAACTACAACCACTAGGCTTGATATATAGATTGACCAAATAATTTAGCAATGATATATATATATATATATATATATTAATGTTGTCATAATGCTGTTCTACGGTATCTTTCTACAGTGACCGAATATTCCTTTTTAACATTACTTAATGCCCTTTGGAACTGTCATATAACAGCCATTTATTTAAACTGCATTTTTTTTTTTGGGCAGATACCTAAACTGTACCATAAATAATGTTTTAGCGTTGGAGGAACAAAAACAGTACAAGGTGTAAGGAAAAGCACTTCAACGCATGGCTGATCCCCCTTCTTCATCACTGGTCCATGGACCCCATTTGAAAGTTGACAGTGGGTGCATGACAACCCTCGAGAGGAGAAGACATTGGATAATAAGCACATAATATATATAATAAGGTATGAAAATTATATATAAATCTGATAAAAAAAAACTATGCTACAACACATTGCATGAATCCATGCAATATATAATATCAATAAAAAGTTTTCTATTTTTTTTTTATCTTACAATAACATTAAACTATATCACTATTGTATTATATAATTTAATCTAATCATCATCATAAGTTTAAATTGATTCTATACTAAAGAATATACATACAATTATTACTATCGATCCGATCATTAATTAGCACGTCATAATGGCTGATCCACATGCCAAACAGTATATCATTTTATCGCATCTTTATGACCTATGCTTCGTGTGCTTAGTTTGCCATTTGATCCACATGCATGGCTACGTTAACGTGGTGCAATCAAAGACAATTGGTTTTAACCATCTACATCATCCATATTTATTAGTGGAGGAATGGAATAGATACACTGGACATTTCTTGTGATTCGAGGGGTAATCTAATTGAGTTGTAAAGATAACATTGAGATGGACGTGCAATATAATTGAATGGTTGGATCAAAAGTTCTGAGATTTGATTATCCAGCACTTTGACATGAGTCCCCACCCATTTCTCGGTGGAACTCTTCATCATCCATGAAATAGTGCCAACAAACTTGCCAAGCTAACAACCTTGGCACCATGCATGCATCTTTTTCTATGTCACCTTTCTCTTCAATCAATACCAGAATGATATGTTGGTATTATATTACACATGTAGCCCGGAGAAGACTGGGATCGCAAGTAAAGCAAGAGAGATAGGCGTGATGTTATTGATGGAGTAGTGACCGTAGCGCTGGGCAGGACCACTTTTTTGCGGTAGCTGACATGCACGTATTCGATTCCAGGCGGTCATTATTACTTGTCACTTTTGGAGATTTTAGCGCTAGCGTTGGGGTTGGTTAGGCTGCTTTTATCGATGGACTTTTGGTGCGCACGATGGAGACCTTAGATTTGTTCAGGAAAGTTGACGTCAATGCTGTTAAAATCCCAGCTGAAAACTACGCCGCGGCAATTAACAGGAGTTGTCTCCTAACCCAAAGCCCAGAGTTGACCGCCAACCACTACCCCGTTGAGGTAACTAGGATGGTTATCGCTATCTAGCGCATTTGGGATGGTAAATTTACCTGATCCATTGGGACCATCTATATATTTATTTAGATAATAATGTTTGGTTTTTAAAAAATTATTTTTAGATAAATGTATAGAATAATATCTATCCAAAGGATAGTTAAAAAAATAATTATTTTTTTTAAATAATAATTTTATCATCGCAGAATAGTTTTAGTTATTCTTAGATTTTTTAGAAAATAAGTTCAGAGAATAATTCATGAATTATCCCTTTTGATTAACCTTTTTCGTAGTTATGTTATAGCTTTTGGAGATAAAAAGGGATATTCCCTGGATATCCTTCTTATTTCCTATTTTAAATACAGGCTTAGGGTGTGTTTGAAATAGAAAATAAGAGGATCTTCTGAATATTTCTTCTTATTTTAAAAGTTATAACTACGAAAAATAAGTAGAAAAAAAGTATAACGCATGTTTAACCATGGATTATTCTCTTTAGGAAACGAAAAAATTGCTTTTTTTTTTATCTGAATTTATTCTTTGAGAGCAAAACTGTTATTATAAAAAGCTAATTTTCTCGGCTATCCCTCGAATAAACTTATCCAGAAATAGCTATTTTGCTATCAAACATTACCTTAAATATTTTATTTTTCTAATATTTAATATTTACAGATATTTAAAATGGGCCTTTGAAGGTGATTTAAAATTAAAAAGAAGGATTGGAGCGAACGAAATGTTAGAGAAGCGACCAACGTTTTATTTGGATTAACTGTTAGGTAGTGTTTGATAGAAAAAATATTATCCATGGATAAGTGTACGGGATAGAGTTTATCCTCTGGCTATCCCTAGGGATATCCCTTGACTATCCCATTGATCATATCAAATGCAAAAAGGTAAATCCATAGGATAACTTTTTTTTTTACTTTTATTTGGAGGGATAACCAGCTATTCCTGCATTCTCTAGGGAATAAATTGAGGGGATATCCCATGGTTAACCATGATTAACCATGGATTATCCCTTTGGTTAACTTTATTCCCAGCTATCCTTTATAGTTATGGCTTTTGGGAATAAGAGGGGATATCCAGGGGATATCCCCTCTTATCCCCTATTTCAAATACTACCTTAAGGTACCTTTAAAGGCAGCTAATAAGTTGTTGGGCAAGGATTAATTTAAATAAATCTTAAAATTATTGTCCAGTAAAATTAAAAATGGGATATGAAAAAGTTAGGGATGGAGATAGGATGGATAAAAACTGATCTTACTATGCTTCATTGCCATTGCTAATACTATAATACCTAAAATAAATAAATAAATAGCTTTATATTGAATAAAAAATAAAAGTTAAAAATGTCAAGTTCATATATTATTAATTAATTTTTACTTAAATTTTTAAAAGTATATGGTTTTGGTTTACTAATGAATTAATTGAGCATGTAAGTTTGACCTTTGCATTATAAATAAAGAGATTGTATATATATAAAAAAAAACTAGTGCCACACCGAATATGTAATATTCTTTTTGTATTACAAGGAAAGTGATTGTAATAAAAAAAATAAAATAGTTTCATGTCAAGAGAGAAATAAAAGTTTTAAATGCCTATATTTATGTACTATTAATTAAATTTTATTAAAATTTTTAGGATCACATAGTTTTTATCCGTTAATAAATTAATTAAATTAATGAATGAGCTTTAAACATTATAAGTATATTTATATTTAATCAATATATTAGTGCATTGATACGGAAGTCAATAGAAAACGACTCCAAGTCTCCCTGGGAGGCATTCAAAGGGTTGGGGTAATGCAGGTGGCTTAGCTGCTCTTCCTTTCTTCTAAAATTATAATCTTGAAAATCTAACTAAAGCTTTATCTAGTCGTTTGCGGAAACCTTGTGGTTGCAAGCATTCCAGAATTCTATTATTAAGAGCATGGTCCAGGTTGTTTAGTTTTATATGTACTTATAAAGTGATTAGTTCTTGATTAAAACTTTACAATAGTCGGAAAGGCAAGGCGGTGGTAACTTTCTCATGTGCTATTAAACATAGAACAGTGAATTGAAAAGGCAATCACATGACCATCATAATGCCGTTTTATATTGCAATAAATTCAACCTTTAGTTTAGTTTGTCCAAAGTTCCAAAACTTAGTTGTGAAGATCTAGCATTAATGGGATGATGGACTTATAAGTAAAAGCTAGTGATTCAGTGGAGATTTTGGTTTGTAGAACATACTTGTGAATAAAAAAATGATGTCTGATATGGCTAATCAACTGTCAGGCGAAACGATAACACCACACGATTTTTTGAGCAATTACCGCTAGTTTAAGGCTCAGCTGTAGCTCCGACCTCCAGCTTCAGCCTCGGATTCGGCTCGGCCTCCAGCTTCGGCCTCGGATTCGACTAGGCCTCCAGCTTCGGCCTCGGCCGACGCGGCCATAACATTCTAGCACCAAAATATTTATGGCCTCAAAGGCCACACGCATCCACTTTAAGGCATTTATCACCTTATTCTCTTCCGTATTAAAGCACTTATGGCTGCCACGTTGGCCACAGCACTTCCTCTCGGCTCCAGATCGGCTCATGGCCTAAGCCTTGGCTCTAGCATCGGCTTCTGGCCTCGGCATTAGCCTTGGCTCCAGCATCGGCTTCTGGCCTCGGCATTGGCCCCGGCTCCAACATCGGCTTCTAGCCTCGGCATCGGCCTCGGCTCCAATTCCGGCTCCGATCTCAGCCATCGACGCAGTTCAAATCATGAAGCCGAACTTCAATGTTGAACAGACTTAAAACTACGGCGCGATCTACTGGCTTACCTTTTACCAAGATCACGAGCAGTTACAGGTGCTGCGAGTTACCGATATACGCGGCATCCATTCAGCAACGGCTCACATGCCCACCGTTCTTGGAGCTCATCCTAACAAAGCAGATTCAACGAGTAAAGGTGACCCCTGGATAGGTATAAAAAGAGGATCCGAGCTCAACGCGAAAGGGCTCTCTTTTCGACCTCTTTCTCTAGCACTGCTCTACGACAAAACTACTATTCTATGAGTTCACTAACTTGAGCGTCGGAAGGTTCCCGTCGGAACCACCGACCCGGGACTTCTTGCAGGTTTCCGAAGGAAGAAGGTAATCTTTTCCTATCCTCGGAGGCCCTCGAAGATCTCAACACGCCCGATGCTCATCACCAGTGACTTGGCAGTATAGATGTATTAAGAATTTATTATTGCATGGGTAATGTAGTGGTCATCTTGATTGGCACCTATTTTTCATTTGAAATATGTGATATTAAATTATGCAAATCCTACATTGCAAGATAAAAATGTAAATCTTAATTATTGTTTAAAAATATAAAATATAGTTAACTAAACAAGCTATCGAAATTATTTTAAATAAAAAAATTTTAAAAGCACATGTTTGAAGGATATCTTTAAAAATATAAGTTGCAGTAATTTTTTGATTGAATAATTTAAGAATTTTTCTTGTTAATCATATTTTACATGTGTTGAAACATGTATAGATATTCTCTTTTTTTCAAAGGAAGCGTAGCCTTTTTGTATATTAATTTTTATTCGTGTTACTATATATAAAGATTTACATTTTTTGAAATCACTTAACTTATAATACTAGCATGCAAAGGTGCCTTGTAACCATTGGATCATTGATAACCCATCAAAACTACCATCCAAAAAAAAGAGCATACTTTGGAATCATTAGCAATGTCTAGGCATCCAAATTTTTTTAAATATATGACTAAATATCTGTTTACAATAATCGTTACATATTTTTTTAAACTTAAATATTAATATTCTTTTCAAAGAATAAGATAAATTAAAATAATAAAAAAATTAATTTGCTCTTAGTTAGCAATGATAAGGAGCATGATACACATTGTTTCTGAAGTTATAAATCGAATCTATTTTAATACCATTTATAATGATTAGAATGAAAAGTTAATTAAAAGATTATTTGTGCCAAAGACACTAAGCAAACTCAGAAGATTTAATTAATTAATCTCATGGTTTAAAGCTATCATGGCTTTTGGGTTCTTCGCGCCATTCCATCCATTCCATTGGCCATCCTTGGACGTCGCATGCGTTGACCAATCCCCACCACCAAAAAAGCCACTCCACCGACCAACCTCGTTCTGCCACGTAGACAAGCGGTCCCCACCAAACCTTCTTTTAACGCCCAGCCCCGTTCTCTACCCCACACGTGTCTAGATGAACGGTGATAAGCCCTCACTGGGAGGGAGACGGTTGCCACTCGCCCTTCCCGCTATTTCTCCTTCCCTCTCCCCCCACTCCTTTGCCTCCCCCCACCACCTCTTGCCTTCTCAGCTTCGGCCGAGATCGCCCCTCCGCCGGTCGCTCCTCCCGAAAGGTTCAAATCCTCCATAAAAGGAACAAAGCCAAATTATTTTTGCTTCATTTCTGATCTCCAATACTAATAGTAGTAATGATTAATCTTTTTCCGATGATCATCGACGACCGGGCTTGCAGGCGAAGGGCGTGGAGCTTTGAAGAAGTTGCATTACCGCATCGGCGTCATATTTGAGGAGGATAGAGAGAGGAGGACCCGACCGGCGCGATAGCGATGGCGGGCAAGGAACCGGCGTCGACGTCAGGGGTGCCAGTCCCGGGGCTGTTGTCCGGGCCGCAGGGAGGCTTGACACGACGGCCGTCGAGGAACACCACCACGATGACCTTCTCGATGGAGGTGTTCGATAATGAGGTGGTGCCATCGTCGCTCAGCAGCATTGCACCATCCTCCGCGTTGCCGCCGAGATCGAACCCGAGCGTCCCCGCGTCTCGTATCTCTGTGAGTGCTGCTTTCTTTCATCTTTCCTCCACCATCGATCATTTTTTCATCAAACTTAGATAGAGAACGACACACGTACGTTCTTCCATGTTTGCACCTTTGTTTTCTTATTTTTTTCTTTTAAGAAAAAACACATCATCATCATCATATATATATTTCTTTGGTGGATGAAGGTCGATTTTATGCATTTGAGAAGGCCCACAGATTGGACCCCAGCTCCAATGGTCGTGGAGTCCGGCAGTTCAAGACTGGTCTCCTTCAGCGCTTAGAGCGGGTGAGACGCCTTTAGCTCCCTTTTCTTTAAACTACACTGCGTAAAATAGTTCTTACCACGTCTCAGCTGATATCGGCAGCCATTGCCGACACTAGTTCCGGTTCGCTTCAACGACTTTTCATATAACACCTCACAAGTTGTGCATATCTACTGCACGTTCTTCAGGGGCTTTTATGTAAGAAACTTGTTTTGAGGGCGCGGCTCTCCATTTTTTTTTTTTTTTACTTACTTATATTTTTTACGTTGGGAATTTTTGACCCCCCCTTTTTTTTTTTCTTTTTTAGTTTTAGAGAGAAAGGGGTATATTTATCAGAAAACTGGAGTAAATTTATCTTTTATTATTATTATTATTATTATTATTATAGCGTTACCACCATGAGGAAACCATCTTCCCCAAGTCCTAGGGTTGAATCCAGACCACCACCTCGGTGGTGAAACGCCGTCGCATTCTCCTCGTCAACATTATATATATGTGTGTGTCTTTGGGCTGATTTGATTTGGTTTTGATTCAAAATTTGGTTATTTGGAATCGTGAATTCTCTGAATGGTTTCAATGAATCATTTATCGTTCAAATAACTACAAAAATCGCATCGTTATAGTTTTCAGATCTATCGAATATATTAGATAAATGCGAGATCTTTTTTGAAATAAGCTACTCTACATTTTAGGTTTTTCAACGGCGTTTCTGATTCTCAACCCTGTTCATTTTTTCGACTGATCTTGTTTGAATTTTTAGCTTTAAATTCATAGCATTAAATAAATAAGAACTTAGCTTTGGTTGAAAGCATATCCCTTAAAAGATGGATGCTAGAAATGTATGCTAGAAGTTAGAAGCCGAGAGAGTTGTGGTTTTGATGCATTAGTTGCAAGCATGAGCAGTTTGAAATCCAGGTGCTGGCTATCCTTTTTGAGGGGACGTCTCCCATGTGGTCCCACATATGTGTTAGAGTCTCTGATGATTGACCAGACCAAGGGAATGCTAGTCTTAGACCAAGGATTCTTTGTTTCTCTTTCTGAAGCTTGTAAAATTTCAGTTTTGGTGCATTCATGTTTACCTTTGAAGGAAATGCTTCGCATTGCAACATAATTGACCAGTGGAAGAAACAGTCTCATGCTAAGTAAACACTTGACAACCAAAGAGGACAGAATCCAAATGCTTTGTGACCAGGAGAATAATTTGGATTCATATCACAGGACAATACACCAAGTCTTGCTAAGAGGGTAAAGAAGAGTGATGCACGAGAAATAGAGAGCTTTTATCAGCAGTACTATGAGCACTATGTGCGTGCTCTGGACAGAGGAGAGCAAGCAGATAGGTGAGTTTGGGTTGTTGGTGTCTAAATTTCAAAGTTATGATTGCAGCCTCCTCAGTATTTAGAGATTCATGCTTCTGTCCATTCTCATTTCATTGACAGGGCTCAGCTTGGAAAAGCTTACCAAACTGCTGGTGTCCTGTTTGAAGTGCTCTGTGCTGTTAACAAGACAGAAAAAGTCGAAGAAGTTGCTCCGGAGGTTCGTCTTCTTGGCATTGGTTGCTAAGAGTGCCCAATGATCTTCTCTTTTTCCATCTCACTTGCATAGTCATAGTGTTTATTCATCTCATATTTAAAGCGAGGACAATGCAATTCTATTTTGCTTGTGTTGTCCAAGTCATTCTCTTATTTGTCTTCTGGGTGCGTGCTGTGCAGATTATTGCTTCTGCCAAAGATGTCCAAGAGAAGACAGAAATTTATGTCCCATATAACATCCTGCCCCTGGATGCTGCTGGGGCTTCTCAATCCATTATGCAGCTTGAGGAGGTATAGCATATCACTATGGCATATCACACCTATGTTGTCTCATGGAAGTGTGACTCCTGGACTACATATTTGAGGTCTATTCATGGGGTCTTGTTAACTCATCAACTTAAGGATTAGTCAGTCAGTGGAGTAAGCTAGCAGTGAACAAGTGTTTTTCTACTCTTTCTAACATTATGCTTCAACAGATTAAAGCAGCAGTGGCTGCCCTGCGGAACACACGAAATTTGAACTGGCCATCTTCCTTTGAGCCACAAAGGCAGAAAGCTGGAGACTTGGATCTGCTTGACTGGTTGAGGGCTATGTTTGGGTTTCAGGTCTGCTATCTACATATAAAAAACTCATAGAGGAAATTATTTAGTGCTATTCATTTCTTGAGGGATCTTTGTCTCATTTATTTGAACTATGCTATCTTGTTTCCAGAAAGACAGTGTCAGAAACCAGAGGGAGCACTTGATTTTACTGCTTGCCAATGTTCATGCGAGACTGAAACCTAAACCTGAACCTATTAACAAGGCATGTCTCACTCCTTCCTTTTAAGTTGCAGTGACTAATTATTTGTTCACTCTGGTTATCTTGCTCGCCACTAATATGATTATGATCAATTAGTGGTTAGTTAATGATGACATTTATTTTTATGTTCATATGAGGTGTATTTGTAAGATTATATATAAATTAGAGACTATATGTAATTTAGCAAAATTAAAAGAAAATAAAATAAAAGATCTTGACTATATTAAATGTATTAAGGATGAAGATGAAAGAGTATTAGTAAAAGAAGAAGAGATAAAAGAACGATGAAAAAGTTATTTTAAAGAATTATGAAATAAAATAATTTGGTAAATTTAAGGGTAGAAGGATGTGATAACTTAGGAGTAACAAATGAGCATAAATTTTTTGTAGATTTAGCATGCTTGAGGTTAAAAAGGCTTTGAGTAAAATGAAAAATGCAAAGGCATTAGGACCAAATGCAATCTCTATTGAGGTTTTGGAAAGGCTTAGGAGAAATTGGAGTTATGTGGTTAATCAATTTATTAATAGGATTGTAGCAACTAAAAGAATGCCGATTATTGAGAAAAAGCATATTAATATCCGTATATAAAAATAAAGGAGATATTCAAAACTGTGCAAATTATAAAGGGATTAAGCTAATGAGTCATACAATAAAATTATAGGAGAGAGTAATAGAGAATCGATTAAGAGCTGAAACTTTGATGTCAAATAATCAATTTGGATTTATGCCTGGAAGATCGACCATGGAAACTATTTATTTATTAAGAAGATTGATGGAGAGATATAAAGAAAAGAAAAAAGACCTTCACATGGTCTTTATTGATTTAGAAAAAGCATATGATATAGTACCTAAGAAATAATATAGTGAATTTTAGAGAAAAAAGAGTTACCAAAAGGTACATAGAATTGATAAAAGATATGTATGATAGAGCAATAACTATTGTTAAAACAACAATAGGAGAAACTAGTTATTTCAATTACTGTAGGTTTACATCAAGGATCTGTCTTAAGTCCGTATCTTTTAGTATTAATTATGGATGAATTATCCAAACATATTCAAAATGATATCCTATGGTGTATGTTATTTACAGATGATATAGCGTTGATTGATGAAACTAAATCTAGAGTAAATGCTAAGCTAGAGATTTGGAGAGAGGCTTTAGAATCTAAAGGTTTTAAGATTGGTAGAACTAAAATTGAATACATGAAATTTAATTTTAGTAGGAGTAGAAATACAAATGAAGAAATAGTAAGATTGCAAGCCAAGAGATATCAAGGAGTAAAAATTTAGGTATTTGGGATCAATTATCCAGCAAGAAGGTGAAATAAGTGAAGATGTGAATCATAAAGTTAAAGCAGGATGGATTAACGTGGTTAAAGCAGGATGGATTAAGTGGAGGAGTGCTTCAGGAGTATTGTATGCGGCGCATCCCATTAAAATTAAAAAAAAATTCTATAAAACTGTTATTAGGCCAGCTATGTTATATGGAACAGAGTGTTCGACAATATCGAAACAATATGTGAATAAATTAAGTGTAACAGAAATGCGCATGTTAAGATGAAGATGTGGTAAAACTTTAAAAGATAGAATTAGAAATAATATATAAGAAAAATGATAGGAGTAGCCCCAATTGAAGATAAAATGAGAGAAAATCGATTACGGTGGTTTGAACATATACAACGTAGACCTTTAGATGCTTCAATTAGAAAGAGCGATCTTTTAACAATTCATGGTAAGGATAGCGGTAGAGGTAGACCTAAACTAACATGACAAAAATAATTAAAAAAGATATAATTATTTATAATTTAATTGTTGACTTGGTCCCGAATAAAGCAGAGTGAGGAAGCAAATTCATGTAGCCGACCCCATGTAGTTGGGAAAAGGCTTAGATGAGTTGAGTTGAGTTGAGTATGAGGTGTATTTGTAATTGACTCCATAATTCATACAGAACTCTATGGTTTCTTAAAGGTAATAACTACTTTATGTGATTTGTTCTCTTATGAAAATGGCATTATGTTTTTTAAAATTGGACATTGGAACCTTATCATATACAACAAGACTATCTGTTTGCTATTAAGTATGCCCATCCTACTATCGTGTACTGCATCATTATCTGAATTAAATCATCTCAAGCTCATTTTTTTCATCATGCTAAATAGGTTCATTAAACTGCATTGAGAAATTTGAAGGCTTTACATATATGAATTAAACTTTTACGACAGTAATAGCAAGCCAAAGATTTTTGTAATTCAAAACTGTTTCTACGTCATGCATCTTTGCTCCTGTTCTTTGTTAATCTGTGAAAAATATACTGTATTGAAGCAATAGAAAAATCATATTATTGTTAGAGAAAATTCTTTAATGATCTCAGAATTGTCTACTGATGAACCAATGCAGCACTTTGTCATATAGGTATATTATAGTACTGGTTATGTTGTTTATACATAGGTTGCTGTATTCTTGTATCTAAGAATATTAAGAATCCAAATGTTGTGATTGCATAAGTTGGGAGTTCTATCTGCTTGTTTAATAAATTAATATAGTTGAAATCATTTTGTGTGCTCCACCCTACATTCTTGTTTTCCTAATCCAGTTCCTCTGATACAGCTGGATGAGCGAGCTGTGAATGCAGTTATGAGTAAATTATTCAAGAATTACAAAACATGGTGTAAATTCCTGGGCCGGAAACACAGTCTACGGTATATGATGTGACCTGTGCTCCATTTATTCTTTATTCTCAATACCTATGGTTGCATAGCTTGACGCCATTAATTTTCTATTGACTTCAGGCTTCCTCTAGGTGGACAACCACAAGAAGTGCAACAGAGAAAGATACTCTACATGGGTCTATTTCTTCTTATATGGGGTGAAGCTGCCAATGTTCGCTTTATGCCAGAATGCCTAGCCTACATTTTTCACAATGTGAGCTCACTCTTGGGATATTATAATTTGACTATTATTGGCCTAATAGTATTACTCCAAGTATAAGTTAGTCTCTCTCTTAAGCAAAATCTCCATTGTTTAGATGGCATATGAGGTACATGGTTTGTTGGCTGGAAATGTCAGCATTGTGACTGGAGAAAATATCAGATCTTCATATGGTGGGAAGATGAGGCCTTTTTGAAAAAAGTAATAGCTCCCATATATCGTGTAATTGAGAAGGTAAGCTTCCAATGAAAATCTGCACTCCAAATAAAACATTGTACTTATTCAATTTGCAAGCTGATGGTGTTAATTTGTCAGGAAGCCAGTAAAAGCCAGAATGGAAGAGCCCCTCATTCTGCTTGGTGTAATTATGATGATCTGAATGAGTGCTTCTGGTTTGTAAAATAGAGTTACTTGTCACAAATATTTCATTCAAATCAGCTTTTCTATCCATCCGTTAACCTTGATTATTGTATTTAACCGCATACTATTCAGGTCAGCTGATTGTTTCTCTTTGGGATGGCCTATGCGTGATGATGGTGATTTCTTCAAATCAACACGTGAATCCAGGCCCATAGTGCATGTATGATGCAAAATTTCTTATAGTCAATACCTTTATTGTTGCTGCCTCCCTATAGAATGTCATCCCGCTATAACTGATTTGCAGACAGGACGTTCATCCAAGGAAAATTCAGGCAAAAGTACAGGAAATCAAATTTTGTCGAGACCAGAACATTTTGGCACATCTTTAGAAGTTTTGATCGTATGTGGACCTTTTATGCAATGGCACTACAGGTATTAAAATTAAGGGACTAGGATCATTTGACTATCTTTAGCTCTATGAAATAATCTGATTCTGGTAATGTTTTAGGCAATGATAATCATTGCTTGGAAGTTAACAAAGGATGATCAGAACAATAAACCACGAGATTTAGCACTGAAGACAATTTTTCAGAAAGATATCCTTTATTCTGTAGCAAGCATTTTCATGACAGCAGCAGCCCTTCGTTTCCTCCAAAGTATGTGCTATTCTGTGACTACTTAAATTTTGGATGCATCCTCATATTTTGTTTATCATGTTTAGCATCTCTGAGCATCAAATCATACTTGACGAAGATTGGCTTGGTGAGCTGGTATAAGTCATTTCTTCTGCATGATATCCTCCAAGCTCATCCAAATACTGGATAGCATAATCTATTATAAAATTGCTTTATGAAACATTCTCAACTCAATTCAACTCAACTCATCTAAGCCTTCTCCTAACTATATAGGGTCGGTTACATGAATATGCTTCCTCCATCTGCTCTATTTAGGACTAAGGTAACACTCAAATTACAAATAGTGCTTTATGAAACATTGCTTCTTTAAATATAAGAGGCCTTCCACTTCTCTAATCTCAATTTTCACTGATCATCCTACTTCCTAGCCAAGCCAATGGCAATAATGTTCACTTTGTAAAGTTTGTATTCTGCTATCCATTTGCAGAAAAATAAAGCAAACTAAGACATCCAACTTTACCTTATGTTGGCAGAAAATTTCCTTGCAAGTTACCAGTAAAATAATAATTAAGAAATGAGTAATACCTATTCAAATAGACCTGCAAGTGATGCAAAATGATAACCATGTAAGCGTTCATAATAAAAACCCTGGCACTTGGAAACACAAATGTTTCTATCCTATGCACAATAATTCTAACTCTAGATGAATAATGTTTATTAATACTTACCCTTAGACTCTATTTCATCTTGAGCTTTGTATTGACTATTATCAAGACCAAACGCACTCAATTTGGACATGCTATTTTTAGATATTGACAAATTAATGCAATACTTGGATAAAAGACCCCAAGAAAGGTAAAAAGTTTTTGTGGAACTTATTTGATGAGAAGCTTCTTTGCATGGTTATATTGGTTGCATAGACCTAAGGTTTGAACAATCTGTTCATACCCTTTGGAATGATGAAATGTAAAGCCTTTTGCAGGCCATCCTATATGGAAACTCAACCATTGCTTCTTTTTTGCTTTTTTGATTCAATATTCTTAAATTTTGTTATATCTGATATTTGAGAATGTTTTCTGCATGGCACAAACCCAAAAAAAAAAAGAAAGGAAGAAAGAAAAAGAAAAGAAAGTTGGTAATATTTTTAGCTTTAAGCTCTCAGCATGATCTGCATGACTATCAAGTTTATCTAAGATGACCATGGCAAATATGAAGTGTTATAGAATTTATAAATTTGCAAACCAACCTAGCTCTGAGTGTTTTAGTTCTTTGTATGGCTTTGTAATATTTCTATCTTGCCTTACCTATCTATATTAATGACAGGTGTTCTGGACTTTGTTCTGAATTTTCCTGGTTATCATAGATGGAGATTCACTGATGTTCTGAGGAATGTTCTGAAGATTGTAATCAGTCTTGCATGGGCAATTGTGCTGCCTTTCTTCTACTTTAATAAACAAATTAATTTACCATTAAAAGATCTGACAAAGTGGCTTCATCAAATGAATGGAGCACCTCTATATATTCTTGTCGCTCTGTACTTGCTTCCAAATCTACTAACAGGGGTATTGTTTGTATTTCCAATGCTTCGACGATGGATTGAAAATTCTGATTGGCATGTAATCAGGCTTCTTTTATGGTGGTCTCAGGTAAACCCCCACCTTCCTCTCCAGATCTTGCTTTTATTTATGTCAAGCTTTAGTTAAACAATTTTAAATTCATTTGCTTTAAATTAAAGGTTCTAGCTTGGTTCACTTAGACTTATGCATAAATGAGTTTTGGAGTCTAAATATGCATGAATATTGGGCTTTGTAATGCTTGATTTGTGATAGGACATATTTGTTCTGTATCAAGTAGAAGTTGATCCGTTATTTTGATAGATGTTATGCTGCCAAACTTCCTTTAGCTGTCACTTATAGTCACGCTAGGTGCATTTCTACAACTGGTGATTGCTAGGGGGTCCAACAAAATTCACCGGCAGGCAGGAGAATTTCACAGAATCATCAGGAATATTGACATGCCTGTTTGTAAAGAAAGAGGCACTGTTAAGAACGGTTGGCAGAGTAGCATCATCCTTTTCTATTTCATGTTGCTTAGATGGAATGAATTGTTGGCCTTCTTTCGGTCATATTAATCATTCACTGCTTTAGAAGACCTTCATGGTTCCAGCCTTGCTGGCATATAGCTGATTTAGAGTAATTGGCAATCTAAATAAGCTGAACTGGTGATATCTATAACCATAAACTTTTGCTTTTGTTGAAGTGTATGCATCAGCTTGAAGGTCCAACACTCTTTGTTCTTGTTGCTATAACTTGCATTCCTACAAGTTTGCTATTATCTTATTTATCCTCCTGATTTCTCATGCTCTAAACAAGTCCAAGAAATCCTACTTAATGGTATTGCTGCTACCTTTCGGTTTGCATGATTAACATCATGGCTATAATATCTTCACAGAGTCAAAAAGTTTCATGAAAGGATTTGTAGAACTTTGTATCAGTTGTGAACATAACATCAACCCTCTGTGTGGGTATCAAACTGCTGGCTGTGACAGCTTGGTGCGAAAGAGACTTGCCAATAGGGAGACCAAACTTATTGATCAATTGAGGGGCATTTACTAAATTTTCACATGCTTGGAAAGAGTTCAAATGAAGAGGGAAGATGACAAGGTTTATAAGCAAGCATGTTTGTCTTTGGGAAAGAAGACTTTTGAATGAAAGATAAAATTGGAAGACAACCCCATGAAATTCTCATTTTGGGTGCTTGTCTCTTTATTGCCCAATATCAAGATTATTGATTCATATAATAATGCCTATTGCTGCTTTTAATTTTCTTAGACTAAGCCTACTCACTTTATAGTACGAAATATTGGATATTTAGAAAATTACATATATATGAGATGGATGCGTTTGAGATGAGAATGTTGCGATGGATGTGTGATAATAAAAGAACAGATTAAATAAGAAATGAAATTACTTGTAAAAGATAGAGATAGCATTCATTAAGGATAAATTGAAAGAAGTGCAACTTAGATGGTTTGGATATTGCAATGTCAATCTAGGGATGCATTGGTACGAAGGAGTAGTTATATAGAAAAAAAAATAATAGAGACAGACCAAAAATTATATAAGAGAAAGTAATAAAGAAAGATTTAATATATGTGCATTTTACAGAAAATATAATGTTAACCCAAGTAAAATAGAGAAAAAAGATTTATGTAGCCAATCTCAATTAGTTTGAGATTATAGCTTTGTTATTGTTGTAAGCCTCAAAGCTTAAAAGTGTATATAAATTTAAATAATACTCAAGGAAGCCTTTTTCTATAATCCACCACATATATTTCTTGGCCATCATTACCATTGGAGCCTTATTTCTTTTATATTCTTGGTAAACTGCACTGTATTTTGCATATTTTATTATGTTAGGCAGGCTAATTTTATAACATTTGACTCCAAATTCTTCCTCCATTGTTCCAATTAGGGATTTGCACCCAGTCTATTCTCATAAATTAATAGTATATGTACTAACAAACAACATTTTGATTATTTTGGGAGAACATCGATGGTGCCTTCTAAATAACAACATTTGCTTCAGCTAGAGTTAGGGATGGGAAAATTAAACACGACATGCAAATATGAGTCAAACCCAACACGAAATGAGTAGATTTTGATTGACCTTAAATGGGTTCGGATCGTTAATATGTCAATATGATTATGACACAAAATAATTATGTTGTGTTGCGGGTTAACTTGCCGACCTAAAAATGACCGATTTAGGACTTATTTAGTTGATAACATATTAAGCGAGTCATGCTAAGCATATTATGTCTATTCGTGTTGAGCAAGTCATGTCTATTCATGTTAAGCGAATCATGTCATGTCAATTCAATACGATTTATTTACTAAATGGGTTATAAATGTCATATTGTGTTATATGTATAATAATCTTGTTGTGTTGTGTTTGGATTTTTGATATGATTAATTAATCATGTCGTATTCGTGTTGACCTATATACTGTTATATCTTAGCTTCGATATGGTATGAACATGACACTAAAACACGAATTGCCAACCCTAACTAGAGTACTATACAAGTGTGTGTGGAAACAGTTCTTTGTGCATGAAAATAGAATCAAGTTTTTCTTGCTTCAAGTATTCTAGAAGCATGAAATGTTGTACAAATGTTTCACCCTTTCATGCTGACTAGCCTAGGTTTCTGACTATCATGCATTATTCTCATTGTTGTGCCTTGATATTGTATTCACGTATAAGTGTACATAAAAATATTATAGATAAATGGACTTAAAAATGCTACACCTGCCATTATGATTGCTTTAATGCTTTAAATCCATGAATCACATAATTGTGCGCTTTCTGTCTTTTTTTCCTTTTTTTTCATTTATTGGCATGTGTTTATGTTATTGGTGAATGCATTATATTCTAATTGCAGCCAAGGATTTATGTTGGACGGGGTATGCATGGAAGTCAGTTTGAACTTTTCAGGTAAGTTTATGCAGGAAATTTAACTATCATTTTGTCATTCATGGGCTTTTTTTTTTGGCTCAAATTGCTGAATGGCACTTTATTCCCTTAAGGTACACTTATTCTGGGTGTTGCTGTTGGGTTCCAAATTGGCATTCAGTTTCTTTATCCAGGTAATCTAGAAAGAAATAGCATTAAGCAAGTCAATGCAATCATTTTCTTACATGTCTTGTATTATTACAGATAAAACCTCTGGTGAGACCAACAAAAGATATAATGGGACTCAATAAGAGATACGCAATTACCCATATTCAGTATCAATGGCATGAATTTTTCCCTGACGGTAGTGTTGTCCTGATGATTTTCATGGATTTACCCATTTTAAATCGTTCAAATTATTGATTTTCTGGTCTGTGCAGCTCCATACAACATTGGTGCAGTTGTCTCACTCTGGGCCCCTGTGATCTTGGTATGTTTAGTTGTCACTTTTTTAAATTATAATAACTTGTGGCTGGTTGACAAATCATACATTTGACCTCAAGTAAGTGCCATGCATGACCAGGTTGGATATTTTGCAGGTGTATTTTATGGACACTCAGATATGGTATTCAATTTTCTCGACCTTATATGGTGGCGTTATTGGAGCCTTCGGTCGCCTTGGAGAGGTAAAAATTAATTTGAAAATTTCTATTACTATGGATTTTCTTGCGTCTTTCACATTAGAATGCGAAGCTTGATTACTAGCCTTCTAGGTTAAGTGATATGCCGTGCCACTCCATAGTTTCTTTTTTCCATTATACCAAAGAAGTGGGATTTAACGTTTGTATTTCCTGTCATGTAATAAATCTTGATCAAGAAAATAAGATAGTATGGTTATTTGTCTAAAAGGGCCATCAAACATGCTGGCAAAGTCTCTAAGGGTTGTACCAGATACCCAGGATTGGTTCTTGCCATTTTCAGGGTTTATAGGTCTTAGGAGCATCGGAGAGAACTTTCCCCTCCCGTGTTGCCCAAATTGCCCATCTGCCTCATCTCCAAAGAATAAAGAAAGAAAGAATCTTTATTAATTATTCTTTTTAATGTATTTGAGGAATTATTGTTGCATTTTCTATCACTAACATTAAAGTAATATAGTTTATCATCTAAAATCTGGTATTTTTCTACTTATAGATACGGACACTGGGCATGCTAAGATCACGATTCCACTCTCTACCTGGAGCCTTTAATGCATATTTGGTTCCATCCGAGAAGAAGGCCCGCAACAAAGGATTTTCTTTCTCAAAGCGCTTTTCAGAGGTTGCCCTGTGACTATTGTTTTTTCTCTTGAAATGTTATATACATAGGATCACTCAACTACTAACATTTTAATCTGAATAAAACTTTTAGGTCTCTGCAAGCAAGAGAATTGAGGCTGCTAAATTCTCTCAGTTATGGAATGAAGTGATATGTAGTTTCCGAGAAGAAGACCTTATAAGTGATAGGAAAGGCTTTAAAGTCATTTAGAAACATATGTTCCACTATTCTCTTTTATTTCTTTTGGTAGGCATCTGCAAGAATCAAACTTTTTCTATTTGTCTGCTTGTGTAATTCAGGGAAATGGATCTGTTGCTGGTTCCTTACTCATCAGATCCCAGCCTGAGGCTGATGCAGTGGCCTCCATTCTTGCTGGCTAGCAAGGTCTTTATCAACATTACTAGGATGCTTCCAATTCTTATTACATGCTATCTTCCAGTTGTGAATTCTATGACTGTTTTTGCAGATACCTATTGCTCTGGATATGGCAGTTCAGTTTCAATCCAAGGACTCTGATCTTTGGAGACGTATCTGTGCCGATGAGTATATGAAATGCGCTGTCCTAGAATGTTATGAGTCTTTCAAACTTGTTATTAACCTTCTGGTAGTTGGAGAAAATGAGAAAAGGTTTGTTACAGATTCTTTGTTCCCTTTTCTGGAATTTCTCAATGAAATTATTATCCTGCAAATTTTCAAAACTGTGGTCCAGTTCCATTACTAATTACATATTCAACAAATTCAGACATTCGTTCGAGGTTTTCAAATGCTGTTGCTTTTGATTTTAGGTTTTCTAGTGTTAGTAGGTTGTAGAGGGAAAAGTTATCCATGAAATCGTACTGTGGTGATATGATAAAAGCAATCATTGCTATTTGCTAGTGTTATCATAATCTTTGACCAAAATAAAAGCACATACTCCTATGTTTATTTAGAGGATCAGAGTCCATTGAAATTATAAATACAGGGATTCTGCCCTTAGAATTTAGAGCATTCCTGCAGCTGTCCATTCCAACCTCACTCCTCAAGTTACATTGAATTTGGAGTTTGTTCTGAGTTCATTACAGATGTCAGAAAAAATATAAAGTACATGTTTAGCTTGGTCTTAGCCGAACTCCAATGTTTGATGTCTATATAGCATCAACCGCTCTGTGGACTTTACTCTTTACTGGCTGCATTGGCCAGACCAGTGGGAACCTGGTCATTGGCTGTTGGGAAGCTACCGTGGACCTCCTCAATTCTTGCTGTCTCAACCAGAATTTCTGGGCCTCATATTATACCTCATGGTTGGTCTAGTAGTTGTCTTATAAATTATCTATAAGTTCTCTATGATAATTAGTAAATTGCTTTCTCACTTTCTTGCACTTGCTTTAATCCCTAATTCAAGGCTTCTTGTCTATTTCTCTTATCTTCTTCTGTAGGCAGATGTCTCAGATGATATATAGTATTTTTTTGAAGATGATTGCACAACTAAACATGGAAACATCTAATAATGTTTTGTTGTGACAGGATTATCAGTATCATCATTAAAGAAATTGAAGCTAACATTGCAAAGAATACATTTCTTGCAAATTTCAGAATGAGTGCCCTACCAACCCTATGTAAAAAATTTGTAGAGCTTGTGGGTGTCTTGGTAAGTTATATGTTAAATTCTATTTATTTTATATAACCAATTCACTTCAAAGAAGAGAAGAATAATTTCAATATCGTTTGTTGACTCCAATATCTATGTATGGCTTGACATCATTGTGGTCTGAAGCAAATGGTACTTATTTTTTCCTTCCATGGTACAGAAAGAAGGTGATGCATCTAAGCATGATGCTGTTGTGTTCCTGCTGCAAGACATGTTAGAAGTGGTTACACGTGATTTGATGAAAAATGAGATTCGGTTTGTAATCATGAATATTTCCTTCATTATATGGTTGCAGTTGTAAAAATATTTAGAGAAATAAGTCCTCATGTTAGTGTTTGATTTTAAGTTTGTATTGTTGTTTTTAGCGAGTTGGCTGAGCTTGGTCATGGTTGTAAGGATTCAGTCCCTCGAAGACAACTTTTTGCAGATGCAGGTTCGAAGTCAGCTATATTGTTTCCTCCTGTGGCTACACCACACTGGGAAGAACAGGTGGCATAGCAACCAAATAATTTTCTATCTTTTGTAAGTGACAAAACAAGCTGCTGATGCGTATACCACATTGCAGATTAAACGCCTGTACCTCCTATTGACTGTAAAGAATCTGCTGTGGATGTGCCTACAAACCTTGAGGCTCGTAGAAGGATCACATTTTTCTCAAATTCTCTATTCATGGACATTCCACGTCCAACTAGAGTTCGCAAAATGCTTTCATTCAGGTTCACTACTCTATTCCTGTTTTCAAAATGCTTTCATCTGGGTTCAGTATTCTATTCCTGAAAGTTACCATTGAAATGTTCCCATACGGCGATATTAATGAATCTTTTATCCTTTTGGTGAAGGACTGTCATGGGTATGTCAGTCTGGGATTACTGAGAAAGTGAAAACAGAATAAAATGTTGCGCTTTCTGCTGGCTGTCCCTTTATATTTACTAGCATGGAAGCTTTGTAAAACTAAACAAACTGGAAGAAGCTTTAAAAATTCATATGGGGATTAGATGATATTCCTAAAATTAAGGTTCGAGCTGAGTGATAAATTTGTCAACTTCAATATTTTACAGATCATTAGGGTTCCTAGAATTTATATTGTTCAATATACGATTGTCTCACTTTATCCTGTGTAGCAATGTTATAAATTGTGGTAGAAGAACTGTTGAGTAATGGCAATTCTTTTACATCATGACTAACCACATAGTGATATGTCTGCACAATGATTTGCTCGGTTGTTGAATATTAGTGCAACAAAAAAACTAGTGTAGTATTAGTCTAGTGCCAGTTCTTTGCACATAATCCTTCACATTCCAGATTTATGAGAATCTTTATTTTTTAGTTTCTCCCTCACAGATTTTATCAACATCAACCATCACATTTAACTGCCTCCAGTATCATATTGAATACATCAGTACATATTCTCATTGTCTATGATACTATCATTGTACAGTGGTGGCGATCAAGTATCAATTTTTCTTTTTTAAGAAAAATCTATAGACATCTTGCAGTGTTCATTTATATGTCTCCTATGAACTTGGCAGCGTCATGACCCCTTATTATAGTGAGGAGACTGTGTATTCCAAAAATGATCTTGATCTGGAGAATGAAGATGGTGTATCAATCATATTTTACCTGCAAAAGATCTTTCCAGGTTTTTAAGCTTCATGTTTTCTGGATATCTTATAGTTTAACTTGTTTTCAAACTGAAGTTTGTGCTCATTCCCCCTCGATGTAATTATTTTGATTAACAGATGAATGGAACAACTTTATGGAGCGAATTAATTGCAAAAAAGAAAGTGAGGTTTGGGCAAATGAGGAGAATGTCTTACAACTTCGTCATTGGGCCTCTCTAAGGGGACAGACACTCTCTAGAACAGGTAGCTGTTTAATTAGTTTTCTTTTGTTCTTTAATAACAGTTGCTGAAGCTGCTTCACTAATATTTCTTGTGGCCCAGTTAGGGGTATGATGTACTACCGAAGAGCATTGAAGCTACAGGCTTTTCTTGACATTGCTTCTGAAAGCGGTATGAACACATTCTTATTTCCCATTTCTTGTTAAGTATGCGTTCTCTTTTCCCACTTGAGGTTCTCTTTAACACTTATTCTAAATTCCTTCAGAAATATTGGAAGGATATAAAACAGTTACTGATCGAGCAGAGGAAGAAAAAAGGAGCCAGCGATCTCTATCTGCTCAACTTGAGGCTATAGCTGACATGAAATTCACATATGTTGCCACTTGCCAAATTTATGGCAATCAAAACAATCTGGAGATCGCCGTGCAACAGACATTTTGAACTTGATGGTTAAGTATGTTAATTATTCCATAAATATTAGTCCAGGCCTTGACATTCTTGCTCACAATTCTAGTTTTGTCATCATGCTCCACAAATATTATTGAGACTTGAGAACTCCAGTGTCCTTTGTTAGTACTTGCAACTAATATGATAATATACTGTTCAGTTGACATGAAGCTATAGTAATCTGATTTGGTAGTTTCTGAACTGAATGCTTATTGCTTTTTCAATGAATTCTAGCAGAATCAATTCTAAAGTAGAAGGAAAAACTTTTTATAGTGACTTTTTTCTTTAATAAAGCATTATCAGGTAAAGTGTATTATATCCTCTCATTGTGATTCTGTGAACAATATTTCAAAGCACATTTTGATTCCATCCTATCCCAAGCTGAGAGGCTGTGGCAGTTTCAGTCACATTTTCCATGGTTTTTCAGCCACTATAACAGTGCCATTTCCAGTCCCAAGCGAAATGAGAACAGTGAAGCATTGACATTAGGTTGATAACTAGTTATGAGAAACATGATAAATTATGAAAAGCTACAAAGGTGATTGCAAATGGTTGGGATAGACAAGGCTGGATTGTTATGCTTGTGGATCTAAAACAAAAGCTAAACAGCTATTTAAAAATAATCAAATAAATTAAAACATGATAAATAATTCAAAAAATGCAAGTTAGAAAGAAAATAGCAAACATTATAGGATAATATAAAATATTGCATTGTGATAATCTTACACACATTCTTGTCTTAATATTGAAATTGCATGAGAACTGCATGGAAAGGAAGATCATCCAAAATGTCTTTGAATTTCAATTTATAAGAAAGACTATGTAACAAGGTTCATGATGTTGGTATATACCATCATATACCGGTACTTAATTGAGACTTTGTATGGGGGCGTACTAAGTCTCAGTATGCCACCAACCTGCATATCGAGCGTTTTGGCACTATACCAATTGGTGTCATTACAGGATTTGGTATTGAGATTGTAAACCTTACTATATAATATTGTTTGTCCTTTCAAACTCTAGCATCAAGCTTTTAATTTGTAGAGCTCTCGAGTATAAATAAATAAACTTAAATTACACATAATATGAATGCTCACACATATACATATGTATTGCATGACTTGGTTACACTCAAGTGGATTGTCTATTCAGATTTAGTGAAGTCTATGTTGGACTATATCAATGATCCAAGTTATTGGATATAGTTTACTAGCTCTAAAATGCTTAAATATCTAAAATCATGTGATTCGGTGGCCCTTAGCCTATGCATCAAATGGTCCGAAAATTGGATGGTTTAGATCGCATGAAACAATTTATGTTTTTCTAACCTTTTGATGCCTAGGTTAGGAGTCTTCAAATTATATGGAATTTGGCGTGTAAGTATTTTATAAGTTGTATATCACATCCAATTGTTTGGATCATTGAAATGGGACTCCCACGATCCAAATCTAGACCTAATTAGACTTGAACTAGGATCCTTTCAAGTGTAGCTAAATTAAGCATGCATGCTCTCTCTCTATCTCTCTACATTATTTAAACCCAAAGTTATAGAAATTTACTGTAGGGCTTTGTTTCCTAATTAAAGCTATAGTTTTTCTTTTGATCAATCATATTATGCTTATAATATGTTGCTTGCAAAAAAAAGAACAAGTGCAATGCATTTTAAACAAAATCATGCTAAGATGTTGGCATTTCCATATCATTCTCTTCAGCACCTCACACTATTAATAGAATTTCACATTCAGTTTTTTAAGGATAAAATTTGAAAGAATAATTAACTAGTGGAAATTAATGTCAAACATTTGAATTTGATGCGAAACATTTCAATCATCTTGGCAGAATCTGATTGGAGTTGTTTGAATTTGAGCTACAAGGCCAAGTGGAGTTAACTATTTAGGGCAAAACTAAAGAAGAAGAAACTTCAGCATTCTAAACAATTATCATATACCATACCTTTTTATCTGCCAGATTATAAATTCTGTTCCAGAAACTAATATATATTCAATAATGCAGTTATCCTTCCCTGCGTGTAGCATATATTGATGAAGTTGAAGAAAGAGATGGTGACAAGGTACAGAAGGTCTACTATTCTGTGCTAATAAAAGCTGTTGATAATCGTGACCAGGTAATGATACTTCCGATTGATCTAATCTGTTTCAAGAACTGGATCCAATAATACTAAGGTGTTCTATCTTTAACTATGAAAGGAAATATACCGTATAAAGCTGCCTGGATCTGCAAAGATAGGTGAAGGAAAACCTGAAAATCAGAACCATGCAATAATCTTTACTCGTGGAGAGGCTCTTCAGACCATCGATATGAATCAGGTATCTGAAATGAAGCTTTGGTGTCACTTCAGATATGACTCAGGCTAGTTGTGATCATTTGAATGGTGATTATTTAGGATAACTATTTGGAAGAAGCTCTTAAAATGCGTAACCTTTTAGAAGAATTCAATGAAGATCATGGAGTACGACAACCTACCATCCTTGGTGTCCGGGAGCACATTTTTACAGGAGGGTAGGATCAGTTTCACAAGCCATAAGACATTGTAGCTTTATACCTTGTCTAGAATGGATATATTATCTAACATTTCAGTACTTTTCTGTTGTAGTGTATCATCTTTGGCTTGGTTTATGTCAAACCAGGAGACAAGTTTTGTCACAATGGACAAAGAGTCCTTGCAAACCACTGAAGTGAGTTTCTAATCTTGCATTGCTGGGTCATTTATGGATTTATGATACGCTCTATGCTTGTTGAGGTGTCTACAAGTATGTCTTAAACTTTGCTGTTGCAATATCTTCTTATAGTCAGGAAAGGTTATCCAAGCACCAAATTAATTAGTATGACTTGATTGAAAATAAAACTGTCATTCCTCGATCTGATCTCCTTTAGGAAAGTTTAGTGCACGTTTTGTAGCTGAAAGGATTTTCCGCCCTGATTTGGGTCTTGTAAAACAATTTAGACAGTTCAACCACTCAATATGTGTTTTCTTCCATTTCTCAGTTTTTATTGTGATGCGTTGTTGTCAATAGCACTTAACTGCACATAATTAGTTTAGCCAAAAAAAAATTCATATAATTAGAATTTATTTCTTGAAAGTTGAAACCAAAAGGGAACTATATATTTTCTCCTCACTTATCTATTATCTTTTAATATAATTTTTAATTCTTTTATGCCTGCTATCCTTGTCCATTCCCCCACCAGGCTCCCTTTTTGGTGATTTCTTCTTCTTTAGCCTTTAGGTAGCATGGTTGGTGTATCCATAATTCAATCATTAGCCTTATCAGTTGTTTAAAAGTGCTTCCTGCACTGCATACGAGCATGGACGCAAGCGTTGTCTTAACCAGTTCTGTCACTGCCTGCACTGCGTAAGTGCTCATCCAGGTCTTGGGCACTCCTCTGGCTGTCCTGTTTATAGCATGACCACCTAGGTAGCAGCCCCAATTAGTCGTTTGACTTTGTATTGGATACCTAAGTGGCCCAAAAGGTTGGATTTGGACTATATTTTTAAGGTATGTCAAGTATCAAGTCTGTTAGGCAGAAAGATTATAATGTTGGATCCATGATATTAAGCAAAGGCAGAAAGTTTTGCATGAGTTTATGATGTAAAATCATTATGTACCAAGATGCCTACTATGTTTCATGATCAGCCTTCTCTTGTTCAAAATATTTGCTTTAGGTATGTAGTCAGCATCTAAGCAGCACCAGTTTAAGCAGTTGGTATCAACTTGAGAACTAGTTGTGTGAAATGTTCTCAGACTTTGTGGTTCATACCCTGATCTATATATCATACCTCATATTGGTGGGATTAGGCTTGTTGTTAAGGTTAAGCATAAAAGTGGTGAAATCTTACCATAGTGAATGTTGCCTTCTTTCTGGTATCATATAGCTGGTGAATCAGAATTGCTAATGGACCAGCAAAGATTGCATATTTCACAGTATGTATGCTTTTGCTACCTGCTGGTTCATTAAAAGTAATCTTACTGTAACCTAACATTTTTAATACTTTTGTTGATCTGGATAGGGTTCGATTTCACTATGGTCATCCAGATGTGTTTGATAGAATATTTCATATCACTAGAGGTGGCATTAGCAAGGCCTCTAGGGGAATCAACTTGAGCGAGGATATTTTTGCTGGTAATTTTCTTTCCATTTATTTTGCTTAACTTCCACAATCTGTGTATTTTGCATAAATCTAAATATCTACCAACTCTCAGGCTTCAACTCAACATTAAGGCGTGGAAATGTCACCCACCATGAGTACATCCAAGTTGGGAAAGGACGAGATGTTGGGCTTAACCAAATCTCACTTTTGAAGCAAAAGTGGCTTGTGGAAACGGGGAGCAAATACTCAGCCGAGATATCTATCGCATGGGTCATCGGTTTGACTTTTTCCGCATGCTATCATACTACTTTACCACTGTTGGATTCTACGTCAGCTCAATGGTAACATCCATGCCCTGCTTTTAAATGTCTGACTAGTATCTGCCAGAAACAGGAAAAAAACTGCTAGGGCCTATAGGATATGGAAATAAATAGAATTGGTTAAAATTTCACTAATATTTTGATGAACATCGAAATTATCTTGAAATGCTATAGTAGAAGGAATGAATCAGAAAATGTCATCTTTCCTTTTGAACAATTGAGGAATTTGGAGAATAACAATGGTTGATATACTTTGCTTCTTTTTTTAGAAAAAAAGAATATAGTTGCAATATTTACTCTCTTTTTTTCATCTGCCATGCAGCTGGTTCTTCTTATAGTCTATGTTTTCTTGTATGGAAAACTTTACCTGTCATTGAGTGGATTGGAAAGTGCAATTATCAATAAGGCACGGATGAGAGGGAACAATGCTCTTGAGGCAGCCATGGCATCTCAATCTTTAGTCCAATTAGGTCTATTCATGGCCTTACCCATGGTCATGGAGATCGGACTGGAGAGAGGGTTCAGAACTGCCCTTAGTGACTTTATCATTATGCAGCTTCAGCTTTGTTCAGTGTTCTTCACATTCTCTCTGGGAACAAGGGCCCATTATTTTGGGCGCACTGTGCTGCATGGTGGAGCCAAATACAGAGCCACAGGACGTGGTTTTGTTGTCCGGCACGTAAAATTTGCAGAGAATTACAGAATGCATTCAAGGAGTCACTTTGTTAAAGGAATGGAAATGATGGTACTGCTGCTAGTTTATGGGTTATTCGGAGCTGTCGCAACCAGCTCAACTGTTTATATTCTTCTCACAGCATCTATGTGGTTCCTGGTGGTTTCCTTTTTATTTGCGCCATTCGTTTTCAATCCATCAGGCTTTGAATGGCAGAAGATAGTTGAGGACTGGGATGATTGGACCAAGTGGATGAGCAGCCGGGGAGGTGTTGGTGTTCCAGCAACCAAAAGTTGGGAGTCTTGGTGGAATGAGGAACAGGAACACTTGCAGTCCACAGGGTTCTCTGGACGCTTCTGGGAGACCGTGCTCTCCCTGCGCTTCTTCATCTTCCAGTATGGGATTGTATATCATCTAAATGTCGCCAACAATGACAAAAGCATCACTGTAAGTCTTCAACTTAACTCACCTTTCCTTTTATAGCATGATATGGTAGATGACCCGTGGAAACCATTACATACCCTTGTAAGCCTGGAAAAAAGCACATGACCTATAAAATGATGCGCCGAGAAATGCGCACTCAAGTGGAAAGATGAGGGCATTTATAACTATACTTAATAGGTTGCTTGTGTATTTTTCTGCTTCGAAGCCAAAACACAGTTTTATCCACTAAATGCAGCCATGCAGCAGTGACAAGACTGCTAATGTTGATGTTACGGTGATGTAGATATTTCATTCAACACATATTAATAACCTTCTATGATCAGGTATATGGTCTTTCCTGGCTGGTGATTGTAGCAGTGATGCTAATTTTGAAGGTCAGCTTGTTAACAGTTGCTTTTTTGTTCCCAATTTTGCTGCTTTCCTTTGCTGAATTTGAGCTCCTTTCTGCAGGTAGAGTCGATGGGTAGGAAGAAGTTCAGTGCTGATTTCCAACTCTTATTTAGGCTTATCAAGCTCTTCTTGTTTATTGGGTCCATTGGAGTTATGGGCAGCCTCTTTAGATTAAATTTAAGTTTCAGAGACATTTTCATCAGTCTCCTTGGCTTCATGCCGACAGGATGGGCACTGCTTCAGGTACCTCTTTTGCTCATCTCCAGTGATATATCAGTCTCCTATTAGCTGAAAAAGGTTGCTATCATATAGCTAGTTTACAAACTGTCCTGTATTATGGTTTGGAGGTGATATTTTTCTCCTAGATGTTTGTATGAGGGATTTAACAGCCCATGCTGGTGTCCTTGGGCAGATATCACAGGCATGCAGGCCAGTGGTGAAGAAAGTGGGGCTGTGGGGTTCAGTCAAGGCACTAGCAAAGGGATACGAGTATGTTATGGGGTGCGTGATCTTTGCACCAGTGGCTTTCTTAGCATGGTTCCCATTTGTTTCTGAGTTCCAGACCAGGCTGCTCTTCAACCAGGCATTCAGCAGGGGATTGCAAATTTCTCGAATCTTAGCTGGTGGGAGAAAACAAGCTGAAGTGCATAGTGGTGGAGCCATGGTGTTTTTCCCATGGGGGCACAGCCAATGAACTAGTTGGAAGAATATGATAAAGCATCAAAAGCGGACAAAGGCAATTACCTTTGTGTTATGATTCAGTTGAAAAAGGCTTTAAACCTGCTATGTTATTAGTGATTGTAAAACCAGTCTTTATCCTCTAATAAAGGGAGCATGACTGTGTCAATCGTTTTCCATGCTTCTGAAAATAGTCTTTTTCTTTTTCAATGGATTTTTTGAGCCAAAGGTGATTATCTTCCTCTAAAAAAGTTCAAGCAATAGAACATATGGTTTGTTTAGATTGGAAACCAGCTAATGCAAGCAGTACAAATGTAACAGAGGTGGATGGAAGGAAAACATGCATTATTTTATAATCATAATAGAAGGTAAATATTCACCCTTATGATTGTATGATTACAATAGAAGGTAAATATTTGCGCTCATCATTTTCCTCCTAAGATTTTTACCCAATCATTTGCTGAAAGAAAAATGTGCACCCCTCTTTTTTATTATATTATTTTTTTTTTGCATTTCTGTTTGACTTGTATATCTAGCCTAAGTTCTATGTATATATATATATATATATATATATATATTACCAAAATAAAAAATAAAAAAGCAAAATCGTTGGGTAGAGTTATGATTATTTTGGTGCAGAAATTTTTACTCATTCATAGTGATGATTTTGCTCTTTATTGCGCATCCCTTTCTTTCTTGCCAATATGAACGTTGGATGACAAAAATTATTTTAATTCTATAAATAATTTAAAAAATAATATAATTTAAAAATATTTTTTAAAAATATATTATTAAAAAAACTCAATAAGTTGATCAAACTTCATCAGAAACATATTGACATTGGTTATATATATAAAGAGAGAGGAAAAAGTAATTCGATTATATTTAATATAATTAAGCTTAAATTCAATCATTTTTTTCTTAAATTTATATAAAAAATTTAAAATAAAAAAAATAAAATGACGTTAAAATTTAGGTAGATTAAAAAAATAAAAATACTGACTAAATTTAAAATTCAGCTACGGTAATCAAGTCGAGCTCTCATTTTATTCAAGATTTGATCTTTTTTTATTTTTAAATTTATATTCATGAATCTGATGAAATAAAAAGCGTGGATAGCCTGAAATTTATGTGAAACCCTCTCTTTATATATATAAAGAGTTAAAAAAGCCCTCCCCCCCTTCCCTCTCTCTCTCTCTTCCAATCCCTATTTCACGATGTTGGCGACATTGCGATCGCGAGCTCTCTCGGCCGCCCTCTCCCCTCCATGGAAGCAGCTAGGGTTTCTCTTCCGCCCGGCGTCCACCTCCGCCGTCAACGAGAAGCTAGGCATCCTCGATCTTGCGGAGGTCGAGAAGGTGCTGAGCGACGTCAAGGCCGACGACGTCCGGGTGATCCCCGTCCGGGGCCAGTGCGACTTTACGGACTACATGGTCATCGCCACCGGTCGCTCCACCTGGCACGTCAGGAACATCGCACAAGCGTTAATCCACAAGGCAGGTTGATTTCATCTCTCCAATGAGATTAAACTCGCCTCAATCCTCACTCAGTTGGACAAAATTTCAAATTTCTGATGGTATGGTATTCTAGGTTTTAATCTTTCTTACTTATGACTTCTCGATTTTCTTGAGAACAACATGGAAAGGTAAGTTCGGCGGGTGAGTGTTTGAATTTATGCTTAATTTAAAGGATTCTGAGTGAGATGAACCGAAAGATCCTTTTTTTTTTTGAGTAAAGTTGAAATTTTGCTTATATGACCCTGTTATTATTATAGAAATTTAAACGACTACGAAACATGGATGTTCTCTCCTTTGAATGGAACCTAATATGCGAACTCGGGTACTGCATTTCACTCAAACAAGTAGCAAGAGGGTTATAAGAGAAGCAAGTGGATAATGTTTGATAGTAAACAGTACACTCACTGATGAAGTGAAGCTATTTTCATGAAAAAGGGGACGGCTTCATGTTCCTAGAACATTTCTAATGAAACAATGTGTAAAGACCCGGGTCCACGGGCCGTTTCGTTACAAGAAAGCAAGACGGACAAGATCCATACCAACTTGGGCCACCACAGCCCAAAAGGGATCTAATTGGTCCCTTGTTCTTCTTGCTTTACTATATATAAACCACTCAACCAACTCTCAATTTTCTATATGGAACTATTGGGAGGAGCATCACAATCTATCCCTCTTACAAAGGCAACGTCCTCGTCGTCAGGGGCAATTGATCACAACCACTAGGCAGGCAGGATTCTATAGGTGGCCTCCACAGGTTCAAGAGGTGGCTTTCATCCCCATGGATGTAGCACTTTGCCGTGACACTTAGCTCCTGCACTTCCGATTGGTGCGTGGCTCTAATACCATATTGTAACGATCCGGGCCTATGGGTCCGTTTCGTTACAAGAAAGCAAGACGGACAAGGTCCATACCAACTTGGGCCACCATAGCCCAAAAGGGATCCAATTGGTGCCTTATCCTTCTTGCTTTACCACATATAAACCACTCAATCAACTCTCAATTTTTCGATGTGGGACTATTGGAAGGGGCATCACACAATGCCTTGGTGTCAGGAGGTATAATGAAGCACCTATGTCCATGGTCAGCATCATTCTGCATGATTTGCATCATCTAAGGTGCCTAGAAACAAGATTTTTAAGTGTCTGGAAGTGGTCTTGAAGTGAATAGTGTTTTAGTAGTAGTACAGATGTTTTGTTTTCATCCTCTCTTGCACTTGTTGGCCAACATACAATTTATGACATGTAGAACACAATGAATTATGATAATTATCTGACCCAGTTGATCCTAGACCCATAATGGTGCAAGTGATAATCATGTTAGTTGTACCCTAAAAACATTGGAGCCATTTGAGAAAAAGAAAGATAAATTCTTTTAGGTAACATCTGCACAATATATATAAATATTTCATTGTTGAGTATGACTTAGTGTTTTGTTCTGTGACTACTCAGGTCAAGCTCCAACTAAGCTTTTATTCATCCCTAGCTATGCTGAAAATCCTTCAATTACTCTTAGAGAAGTTTTTCTGCTAATGATTTGACATCAAGTGAAAACTGTCTATTTACTTAGGCAATGTTCCAACTTTTGATTGATCAATATTTCAGCTTAAATTAGTAAATAAAACGTGAATTGGCTGATAAGACCATATGATATTGATGTCATTTTCATACAAAACAGGCAAAGATGAACCAAAATAAATTAGTTAAGATCATATGATAGGGCTATAGTACTGGATCTTTCAGATGCTGATTGGTTGCAACTCATACAAAAGCCTAATCTTTGGATTGCTGCTTATAGATCCTGAATCAAAGCACAAGCCAAAAAGGATGTGAACTGCCCATAAACCTTCGATACATTAATAAAGATAACTTGTTTCTTCCACAGGTGTTTTGGTTTACTTGGCTAATGATGCTTCTATGCAAATATGATTGTTCTGAGGTAACACTTAGGAATAGTATAAATAAGGGGGCAAAATAAAATATCAAGCATGTGAAGATCAAAAGATAATTTAATTACTTGGCCAATTTCTTAGATCAAAAGATAATTTAATTACTTGGCCAATTTCTTTTCTGGATAGGTTGTAGGATGATGAAATGAGACTTTTTGGGGTGTTTAATCATTTGTTTGTATTCATACTTTTGCATGCTGCCATGACATATTCATTCATGTAATGCAAGAAGTATATTTCATGAGTATAGTTTGCTTCATCCATGTCTCATGTCTTTGAAGGGCTACATCCTCCATCAATGCAAGCTAAGCAACACAAACTTAATCAAAGTCACTCATCTCTTTTTTTCTAACTTCTACTCAACTTGGAGTTTGTTGTCATCTTTTGGTTTCCATTGGACTTAATTATACTGCATTTATCTGCCTCTCATATGTTGTCCTCTAACTGTGCAACTCTAAGCAACCATACTTTAATATGATAAAGTATGTGGTGAAGTCCTTGTTCTTAAGTGGTGACACGATGCTTTAGAGCCTCTCCATCTCATCTTCATTTCAGATGCTGGTTAGAGGGTGGTTAGGTGGTCGTTATTAACTTAACCAGCCAAACAAGTGCAAAAAATGATGTGTTAGCTCTATTTGGTCAACACCTCAAAAATTGTCTCAACTGGGTTAAATTTGTTTCAAGGAGGAGGTAAAATAAATTTGAGCATGGAGCTCCCTTCATCACCCTCTTTATGTTTTTACTCTTTTCCCTACCTTATCCCCCCAACCTTCAAATATCAACCAAAGAAGGGATGTTATTAACCTATGGATATCTTACTTGGGGGCGGTCACCAATGGTCAAAGGTATCTATCCCCCAGTTAACTATTTAGGAATCAAATAGAGCCTTAAATTGAAATTACTATCTAAAGCTTTTCTACCTTTTGCTTCTACATTTTTTTTTCACAGTTCAAATTTTAGATTCACTGTGTTGTGAAAAGTTCACAGGTCAAGGCTTCTAATTCTACTTAAGCTGACAACTTCTTGTAGTGAAAATTTACATCCCATTAAATCCTAGGACATTTGAGTGACGATCATATTGCTTCTCAAATTAGTGATGAACATGATAAAGAGTGATATTGGTTGCTAACAATATACAAACATTTTTAGCTAGCCAATATCCAACCAATGTTGACCCAAAATATCTTGATCATTAAGTTATTTGGCTTCTGTAATAAGGACATTGATATTCCAGTTATTTATATGTAACCTATTGATATTTTACAGAAACCCCTTCATTCAAGGCACATTATGTTCTTCAAACTAAACCCTTTTTCCTTATTGGCAAGGGTTGTACTTTAAGTGTACTTGGACAAATTTCTATGTGCTGGATTGTATTGGCTGGTATATGGTGTACCATTACAAGTAGGGAAGTGATACCCTGTACATCTCTTGTACCAAGTGTCAATGCCAAGAGATGCACCATTATTATGGCATTGGAGATTTTAAGAGAGTTCTTTAGGGTGACATTATAGTTTGCTATAACCTTGAAGTAGCTGCTTGGTTTATTGATAATTATGTTCTTCTAGGCTGCAGTTATTTCTAGCTGAGCAGACAGTTAGACAATGACCAAAATTTCTTAGGTGCTTCTTGTTATAATTTTGCTTCTTAAACAATTTTCTGATTTGTCAGATATCCTTTAACTACAATGTTAGCCTCAGTCTTCGTCATTATTGCAGAAGTTTTTCTCATGTTATCCATTTTGATTTGTTATTTGTTAATGAACAGGTAAAACAAAAGCAAAAGGGAGTTGAGCGAATGGTGCTTCCAAGCGTAGAAGGGCATGGAGGAGGAAAGTGGATTGCCATTGATTCTGGTGAGTTCCTCATTTCCAAAACCATATTTAGGAGCTGATGTCCTTTAATCATTCGTCATTTTCTGCTGCTGATCACACATTAAAAGTGAGTGGTTAACAAAAAAATAGTCTACCTTTGTTATATAAAGCTTTTACTTGATGTTTTGGTTTTCCAAGAAACCATTGCCAATATGTTTTCTTCTTGTTCAGT
This sequence comes from Calamus simplicifolius, assembly GCA_900491605.1. Taxonomy (NCBI): domain Eukaryota; kingdom Viridiplantae; phylum Streptophyta; class Magnoliopsida; order Arecales; family Arecaceae; genus Calamus; species Calamus simplicifolius. The sequence continues at coordinate 805,988 of UESW01004224.1, read as the reverse complement.
AAGAATTTATAGTTTTTGTTATATTAATATTTTAGTCGTCTGTCTTTCACTGACTAGCCTTTTTGGTTTGTACTGTTCTCATCATTCAGGTACTGTTATAGTTCATGCACTTGATGAGAAGGCAAGAGCTTACTATAATTTGGAAAGTCTTTGGACAACAGATATGCCTTCCAAGGGACCCAACCAGGTTTGCTTAGAAATCTGTACTTGTATTCAGAATGCACAAGCGCAATAGATAATTTTAATTTAAAAAATTAGTGCTGGGTTCATTAATTTTCTGCCTCAGTTTAGTTCCCTGTATTTAAAATGAAATTATCAAAGTGCTGATGGAAGCACATGGTCCAAATAGTTACCATTTTTGCTTAAAAAAGAAAAAAAGGTGTTGACTTTATTGGTCATGCTGCTAGAAAGTGTTTTTCTGCTAGAGTAGAAGGCATTTTCATATTCCATGGTACATCGAAATCAAGTGATGCTGGTTTAAAACATTATAAAGCAACATGATGAAAGGATTTCAGGGAATCGCATAATTGGACAGATGGCCTGCAGATGTCATACAGAGGCTACTTGCCATTGGATTGTACGAATGGGAGTTGGTAGGTTCATGCCTAAGGAGTTGGTAGATTGAGTTCACGTCAAAGAGACTCATAGGGGACTAAAGCATCAGCAACACATACTTGGGAATTGACATGTTGCAAGGACCCATGGTCGACCTTATGGTAGGGTGCAATTACAAGAATTTTGTTGAGACTCAGGAACAGTGCATATCACTTGATTATGCAAAAAGAGTCGAGCTATGAGAACTGGTAACACTGCTAAGAGTTATCTATTTCATCTTGCTGGCTTTAAAATAAACTGTTGCACTACGCCTGTGCACATTTGTCTATGCTAGCTACCAGATATTCTTGATCTTCTTATATCATATTGCTCTGGGTGAAATCTGCAATTCAAAGTCCTGTAAAATAGACTTAAAGAATAAACATTAAGAAATGATTTCTGGCTGTTAGACATCGTGCAACCAGCGTACACATTTTCTTCTTTCTGCTAGTTTGTTTTGAAATTTGCCTTATGTTACTGGCCGGTGCGCTTTATTTTGTTCTGCACTTCAAAAGAGTAAGAACTAGACCAACTGAAGTGTAGTTATTAAATTTAGGAGTATCTATAGAAATTGTGAAGAGCAAGGATTTGCAGGCAAAGAGTTTGTATTATAATAGTGAAGAACTGCAAGTTCGTTGGTGGTCCTAAACGTTAATTTTGAGTAGCCAAGTTGTTTTATGTATGGTATGCAACTTGAAGTGCCTCCACTTTGGCTGCATGCTTATCTTGTATCCCTTAGAGAAAGACCTAGATCAACAAGGGTTGCTATGACAAATTGTAAGATATTTTCTGGACGTCTGGGTTGTGGTTTCCGGCTTTAAACAACCTTCTCCTTTGCAGTGCTTTTTATTCCTCTTTAAGGAAGGTGACTTGGTAGGAAGAAAATGTCTGTTAAATGAATTTACTGATAAACTTAATCATCCTTTTGTTTGGTATCCTCATTTTAGAAGCAAAGCGCAAAGCAACTGAGCCAAAGACATTGCTAGTTGGTGTACACTTTTTTGATGATGCCACAACTTCACTTTCCTTACATGTTCCATCCTGATTTAATTTGGACTTCCAAAAACTAATAGAATGTCCATTTTTTTCTCTGCAGGATCTGGAGAAAGCCATTGTGAAAACTAGACGTAGGAACAACTCAAAGAAACCAATGAAGAGTGTTCAATGATCTAATCTATTTCAGCTGTGAACCAGTTGCCCAACTCCAAGAGGCTTTGATTCCAGCATCCTGGTGAAGTTCTCTGGTTAGAAGTGTATTTAGCGATCCTTTCTCAATTATTGTGCTTAGCTAATGGATGCTTGTTAGTTTCTTGTATATGAGTCTAGTGGAACCATATTATGGTGTACAATTACTGTATAATTATATTGTTTCCAGGGGAAAGCCTGACATCAAGAAGTCCTCTTTGCTTGGTGGCTTTTTGATTAGTAGTCATATTGTCTTCTTGCTAACTTGTCTGAACCCACAGTAAGTACAGTAGGGTCTCAAAAAATTTAATCACAAGATTTGTTTGTTCCAGTTGTATTGATTTGTCTTATTCATGGCTCGCCTTCTTTCTCTGATCTTCATACTCTTCATAGGCTTAGTGGAAGAGAGTAGATTTCTTCCAGATAAGTCTGTGAGCATGGTTTCATTTGTTGAAGTCCAACAACAACTTCATAGCATTTGCTTTAAACAGGAGACTTCATGTTCTTAGCATGTTTTCTGAGAAAGTAACTTTTATCTGTAGTTACTCTTCTAGCATTTAGATTAATAGGTAATAGATGGATATAGTTTATACCAGGGCTGGATAATCTATTGATGCATGGACTATTACTCAACAGGGGAATGTCTCATGTGATAGATGTCTTGACTTTCTGGCAGGAGAGTGAATATTACCTAAGAGCATCCAGCCACCAGAATAATTTGAACAAGTTACTCTGAGGAGTTGGTTAAAGAGGACTAGAAAAAAAAAAAAAAAAAGGAAAGAAGGATTTGGTAGATAGCTGGTAGAGCATCAAGGATTCTGATTGCTTCTCTTTGCTGTTGTTAAATTAGTTGTGCAGGTACCTAACTACCTACCAAAAAAAAGGTGGGAGTGGTGGGGTGGGAACTTCCAGAATGTAAGTATTCAAGCAATATCATTTCATTGGATCTGGCATGGAGAGGTATATCAGAAGCTAGCTAACCACACCTGTCATAAAGAAGAAAAGGAGATCAAGGGCTGTCAGAAAAGTCTTGCCCATGGGGAGTGTTGTGGAGGGCGGAAAGTGAATGGAATGAGGATCTGAATGAGATAGTGGATGTTGTGTGGATGTTCTAGAGAGGCCTAAAATGGAGAGTGGAGAACCAATGAAACAATATGAGGTGATGGTGATTCAACAGAGGCCTATAATAGACATGTAGTTGGGGTTTGCCCACTTCTGTACTTGTTGTGAAATGCAAGAAATTGCTGGTTCTATTGGTCGGGTTTTAACCTAATTCTTAAGCTTCAGAAAGAAAATAAATAAACCTAGAGATGATTCTCCCGTACTTCCAGGGGGCAGGAACAAGCAATGATGCCTTCCCAGGGACCTGCTGCTGTGACAGAAAGGAGCACCTTATCTAAGGGTTGCCTTGGGGAGACCTTATCTCGGGACAAGGTAGTAACTTCTGTCCCGACTCAGCCTGCGGGGCATAGCCAGGACTTGGCTCTCTTTCGGCTCAAAGGAGCCATCCTAGGGCAGGAAAAGTCTGCTCTAACATGGATTTGCCCTCCCGAGAGGTAGACACCATTGAAGTAATGAAGGCTACCCAGGTCTTTGATTGTACTGGACAATCGCTGTTGGTAAACCTTCTGATGATGATATGACAGAGGATCAGGTTGGGTCCTAATCTTTTCCAACCACTAAATGAAGATTCTCATATCGAATATTCGAGGAGCTTAGAAACCTTTGTTTCGCTCCTCCTTTGGGAGACTTATGCAGCAACATAGTTTTGATATCTGCGTATTATTGGAGACCCGATTGTCGGATGACAGTTTAACCCGGTTTAGAAGATATGTCTCTAGATTCTGGTCCTCCTATGCTGTGGAGTCTGTGGGGCTTTCTGGAGGTATTTTGGCCCTATGACGCAACTCCATGATTCGAATTGATGCTTTCAACCCGTGCAACCAGCAAGTTGCTCTTGTTATCACTAAGGGATCTTCTGATTCCTAGCTTCTCTCAGCTACTTATGCTAGTACGGACTTTCATGAGAGACGCGTGCTTTGGGCAGAGATTCTTGACCTTCTTCATTAGGGTTACCCATCTCTTGTTGCGGGGGATTTTAACTGTATAGTTGGGGCCCATGAAAAGAGAGGGGGCATGTATCGAGCCGGGTCGGGATATGTCCGAGTTTAGAACCTTTATTTCTGAGGCAAGCTTGATGGATCTGGGGTACTCAGGCTCTCAATTCACCTGGTGTAACAATCGCCGGGGCTCTGCTAGGATATGGGAGAGGCTAGACAGGGCTGTGGCTTCAACATTATCCCACTGCCATCGTTACTCATCTTCTGAGGATTGCCTCGGATCACTGCCCTATCATGATCTCTACGGAGACGGAGACTCATCAGCGGAATCTGTTCCGCTTTGAGCAGTTCTGGACCTCCTATCCATCAGCAAGGACTATTCTCTCAAGTTTGGCGGATACCAATTAGAGGCAGTGCCACTTACAGGCTATCCAGACGTCTTCAGCTCGCAAGATGTAGACTCTTTAGATGGAACAGAATGAAGGTTGAGGACATTACCATAAAAGTAGAGCCGGTGGAAGCTGACATTGTTACCCTTCAGACTATTGAAGACTAGGAAGGCGGTCTTCCTGAGTCTGATCTTATTTCCTCCGTGCTAAGCTGGCCCTTCACCACTTTCTTCTTCTGCAGCAGGAGATTTTCTGGAGACAGAGGTCTCGGGTCCAGTGGATTAAAGAGGGGGACCGTAACATCAGATTCTTTCATCAAGCTATATTAAAACGCCGTGCAGTGAATAGGATCCAGCGCCTTGCTGACGAGGAAGGGAATTACATGAGGACATCCAGGTTATTAGGGATCACTCCTACATTTCTATCAGTCTAGATGGTCGGAGCGTAATGGGGATGGATTCCCTGTCCACCCGGTTCGAGCTCCAAGAAACTCACTGCATATGAGAATGATCTTCTTACTAGAGCTATCACAACGGAAGAGATTCAGAAGGCTTTATGGGATCTTGGGCCTGATAAAGCCCCTGGGCCTGATGGATTTTTGCCTTTTTTCTTTGCTATTATTGGAACATTATTGGTCAGGATGTTCTGCAAGCTATCCAGCTTATTTTTAGTCCAAAACTATTCAGCAGATTTGAATCGGACTTTCATCACTCTGGTGCCGAAATGATCAGATGCTTCCACTCCGCTTCATTACCGTCCTATTAGTCTTTGCACCACTCTGTACAAGGTCTGTGTGCGGATCCTTGTCTCTCGTATGCAGATCATCATTCTCGAGCCGGGTCGGCGGATATGTTCGAGTTTAGAACCTTTATTTCTGAGGCAGACTTGATGGATTTGGGGTACTCAGGCCTCAATTCACATGGTGTAACAATCACCGTGGCTCTGCTAGGATATGGGAGAGGCTAGACAGGGCTATGGCTTCGGGGCTGTGGCTTCAGCATTATCCCATTGCCACCATTACTCATCTCCCGAGGATTGCCTCGATCACTGCCCTATCATGATCTCTACGGAGACGGAGACTCATCAGCGAAATCTGTTCCGCTTTGAGCAGTTCTAGACCTCCTATCCATCAGCAAGGACTATTCTCTCTCAGTTTGGTGGATACCAGTTAGAAGCAGTGCCACTTACAGGCTATCCAGACGTCTTCAGCTCGCAAGACGTAGACTCTCCAGATGTAACAGAATGGAGGTTGGGGACATTACCAGAAAAGTAGAGCTGGTGGAAGCTGACATTGTTACCCTTCAGACTATTGAAGACCAGGAAGGCGGTCTTCCTGAGTCTGATCTTATTTCCCTTCGTGCTAAGCTGGCCTTCACTACTCTCTTCTTCTGCAGCAGAGATTTTTTGGAGACAGAGGTCTCGGGTCCAGTGGATTAGAGAGAGGGACCGTAACACAGATTCTTTCATCAAGCTACATTAAAACGCCGTGCAGTGAATAGGATCCAACGCCTTGCTGACGAGGAAGGGAACTACCATGAGGACATCCAGGTTATCAGGGATCAGCTCCTACATTTCTATCAGTCTAGATGGTCGGAGCGTAATGGGGATGGATTCCCTGTCCACCCGGTTCGAGCTCCAAGAAACTCACTGCATATGAGAATGATCTTCTTACTAGAGCTATCACAACAGAAGAGATTCAGAAGGCTTTATGGGATCTTGGGCCTGATAAAGCCCTGGGCCTGATGGATTTTCGCCTTTTTTCTTTCGCTATTATTGGAACATTATTGGTCAGGATGTTCTGTAAGCTATCCAGCTTGTTTTTCAGTCCAAAACTATTCCAGCAGATTGGAATCGGACTTTCATCACTCTGGTGCCGAAACGATCGGAAGCTTCCACTCCGATCCAGCTTGTTTTCAGTCCAAAACTATTCCAGCAGATTGGAATCGGACTTCATCACTCTGGTGCCGAAACGATCGGAAGCTTCCACTCCGCTTCATTACCGTCCTATTAGTCTCTGCACCACTCTGTACAAAGTCTGTGCGTAGATCCTCGTCTCTCGTATGCATATCATCATTCCTTGCCTTATCGCCCCTGAGCAGGGAGCATTCATTAGAGGGCGATGTATTACTGATAATATCCTTATTGCCCAGGAGTTCATGCATGATCTTTAGAGATCTTCTCATAGTCAGGGCTTATGGCTGTCAAGCTGGACATGGAGCGAGCTTATGATAGACTGAGTTGGGATTTTCTGTATCAAACTCTTTAGGAATTTGGGTTTGATACTCTCTTTATTGATTGGATCATGGCTTGTATTCACAGACCGTCATTCTCTCTTCTCATTAATGGAAGTCAAACGGATTTTTTCCACTCTGAAGTGGGTCTGAGGTAGGGATGCCCTTTATCCCATTTTCTGTTCATTCTTGCTACGGATGATATGTTTCACTCGCTCTCTCAGGCTCAGCTGGATTTAGGTATTACCCCATTCTCTGCGGGGCCCCAAGGGCCAACAGTCTTCCATCTCCTATTTGCTGATGACTGCATTTTGCTTGGGAGAGCTAATGTCCACAATGCAACCTCCTTTGCTTCAGTGATTCAGCACTACTGTCAGGCCTCTGGTCAGAAGATCAATTTTCAGAAATCCTATATCTGCTTCAGCCCGCAGATCTCTGATACTACTAAAACAGCCATCAACCGCACCTTGGGCATTACTAAACAGACTGATCGCTTATTTTATCTAGGAATCCCTATAACAGGTAGACGGCCTAGATGTAGTGACTACATTGACATTGAGCGCCAGATCCGTGATCGTCTTGATGGATGGCAGGTCATTGGGTTATCTATGATGGGTAGGGTTACCTTTTTACGGTCTGTCCTCACCTCTCTTCCTCTTTACCTTATGTCTAACTCCATTGTTCCACTGACGTGTCTGAGGAGGATTGAGAGGAGCTGTAGGGACTTCCTTTGGGCATCCAGACAAGAGGGGCATGGTATCTACTTGATTGATTGGGACACTGTTTGTTTGTCGATTTCTGAGGATGGCCTTGGCATTCAGTCGCTGATTGTGAGGAGGGAGTCTCTGATTGCTAGGCACGCTACGCGGTTCCTTCTTGATCCGCACTCATTATGGAGCTCCTTTATGCGAGCCAGATATGGAGACTGGTCTCCCACTATAGATTTTCAGTCGGTTCGGGGACATTCTTTCTTTTGGAAGGAGGTTTGCTGTCATGCTTCAACTATTTTGGATAACATCTCCTGGTTGATTGGTGATGGCTCGTCGGTAGATGTTGTTCAAGATACATGGATTGCTGATATCCTTCTTTCTCGTTGGCCTACCTTTATCAGTGACGATGTCCCCTACAGTTTGAGAATTAGTGATTTGATCTCTCAAGACCGCTCCTCTTGGCACCTGCCCACGGTGACCCGATTCTTCGGTATTGAGCTTGCTCGTAGGATCCTCTCTGTCCCTCTCACTTCGGGACCCACTACTGATACTATATTCTGGAAAAGATCCTGTCTCCCCAGTGCTCCTACGAGGGATCTTCTAAAAATCTACAGGCCACAGGCTCAGCACAGGATGGATGTGGCATGGATTTAGCGGCTTCCTACCCATCCTAGGATTCAGTTATTCATGTGGAAGCTTGCTCAGGACTGCCTCCCAACCTGCTCTTTGCTCTCTAGAAGAGGGCTTTCTATCCAGTCATGGTGCCCTGTGTGCGGTCAGGAGGAGGAAACTACTGATCATGCTATCTTTTCTTGCCCCAGAGCTAGACATATTTGGCACATTATTGGCTATCAGATTGGGTAGGATAGCACTACTTCTCAATGTGCGACTCTTTTCTATGATATTTGGAGAGGCACTCAGCAGCAAGCTGCCACCTGAACTTACACAGCTTACCAGATCTGGATATCGTGGAATCATCTTGTTTTTACTGATGATCGTGCATTTCCACACATGATAGCCAGAAAAGCGATTTCCTTATCTACGGAATACACTCACCACTGCTCTACGTCGATTTTTGACAGTCCTGGCCACTGGGGTCCCTCTTTGCTTTGGCAGCGAACCGCCATACGGTTTTCATTGCTTGGGAGCCCCCCAGGGTTTGTTAAAATCAATTTTGATGGCAGTTCGGGTAGACTTGCTGGTTCAGCCTTCATAATACGTGGTTTTGATGGTGCTATGCGCGGCTGGCGGCCTTGGTCTTCTGGATTGTTTGGTCCTGCTAGCGGAGCTTTACGCAGCTTGGGCGGGTATCTTCTATGCCATTTGGATCCTCCGTGCTCATAGTTTTCTCATTGAGGGAGACTCTCACTGTTATCAGATGGCTTCATCAGGATAAAGGTGATCCGGCTGTATCTAATCCTCTGCTACACGATATCTGGGTCACCGTTCAAGGAGCTCACAGAGTCTACATTGGTCATGTCTATAGGGAAGCCAATGCGGTGGTTGACTGGATAGCAGGCTCGATGGCTTATCATTCTGGGATCAGGATCTGGAAGCAGGGTGACTCCTGCCCTTTTATACTTAAATATATCTTATATTCTGACTTATCTGGACTGACTCATACTAGACTTGTGTGATTAGTGTGATCATCCATTTGTACTTTAAAAAAAAAATTTGATGCCTTCCCAATGGGTAAAGGCTTAAAGAAACACTTCTTGAGGAGGAAAAAGTAACAGGAAAGATTCTTTGAGGAACAAAGACTTCGAACATCAAGCAGTTTTTGAGAGGCACGTTATTCTCTACCGCACTAGTCTTGGGCAGATAAAAAGGAATCTGGAATTGAACACCAGAAAGTAGGCCACCAACCTGGCTGCTGAAGTGAAAAAAGGGAAGCCATCTCTTTGATTCTTTCTACATGAGGTGGTGGTTTTGGAGAATTTTTTCCAGGCACTTCGTATAGAAGCAAAAAAAAATATAAAAAAATAGAATATGATAAAAAATTATCGATTATGATAATAAATTAGTTAGAACAATTATATTTATGGAAAAATAATAGAAAGGGTTTGAAACTTTGCCTGTTTTTGATCTTGGCATAGCTTTCGCCCCACCAACGGCTCACGTGCAATGTGGCTGAGCCGAGGCAACTTTAAGGGGCACAACTTTCTCTGTCAATTAAGGCCTATGGGTGCTTAGCCACCAAGGCATGGTGTCATGTTGAGATTGTTAGGTCCAATTCACCATCACATATGAAAGGAAGAAATAAAAAGGTTGTACCCAAGAAGAATAGCGAGATCAGCTCCTCTTCGTTGTTTTCTTGACGACAAAGTAAAGCAAGAGGCATGAATTGAGAGGAATTTTAGTTCTGGTAGTATATTTGGCTGCAGGAAAAGGCCAGCTTGAGGCTCTCCCAAATGCCAAAAGGGTAGAACATGAAATGATATCAACAACCTTAAAAATTATTTAATTTGAACTTAATCAAAAGGGTGCCCAAGAAATACTTTCATTTTAGCTATTTTAAATGCAGTTTAAACTTATTTGTTGGCTGTACTCGTGCAGAGAGCTAGTCTCAAACAAAAGCATTATTGCCCTTGGCTGAATGTGTGACACATAATCTACGGACGTCGAAAAATGAGATGACACATGTCCTCCATCGCATAAACAAGGTGGGCCGGTCATGCATCTAAAGATGAGAGTATGATATCACCATTCTTGCATCCGCGTGTCTCAACTTTTTTTTTTTTTTAATCCAAGCCGTACATTGAATTTGGAATTAAATCAAACCAAACCTAACTTGAATCGATAAATCTTGCAAGCTAATGCGCAGATCTGATATTTATATCGTACCATATCTGATCTGAATTTATGTTAAAGGTAGGCTAAATATGATTTGTAAAGGCAAATTGAAGGGTCCAGAATTCAACCGTACATTACCCTTAAATTTTGTCCATATCCACATAAATAAAAGTACTTTTAAATTCATATTTTTTGTACGAATAATTAATAATATAAAGGGTATGCATAGAATGGATCAGATCAGTTTATAATTATTTTAAAAGATAAATTTATTTAAATTAGTTTTTTTTAAATTGAAATTTAATTTAACTTTGATTTGATTTTTGATAGCTTGTACCTTGTCTAAATAATTATGAAATTAATTTTTATAGTAAATTTTATGTGATGAAATAGTAGATATTCATAATAAAAAAATATAATTATTACATAGGCTAATTAATCACATATGGTTTTAATATCTTAATTTTAATTATAATATAGGTGAAATTCATATAATATATACATACAGTCTACCTAATTTGTAATAAATTCAAAGTTAAATTGATATTTTTTATTTTGATATTTTGAACTTAAAATGAAACGAGAGAAAAGAAAAAAAAAATCAAATTCTCATCATTTTCAGCTACACTGGCAATAAAAAAATGATCACAGATGCCGTTTTAAAAAATTAATAACGCTAGGAGGAAGTCTACCATCATTTTGGCCATTTTCTTCTCATTGAAAGCGTCGTGCTGTTCTTGCCCGCATGTGACATGTCATTGAGGACTTTTCACCCGTCTGACGGGCACCGGCATCTTTTTCTTTAAAAAAAAAAAAAAGGCTTGTCAAAAATCTCTCAAAATAAAACATGCGATCATGACGTTGTAACATCCATCGCATCTAAGCCTCTCCTTTAATTTCCACCCATTGGCTGAAGTTGGAGATGATCCTAACCAGACCTTACCTGACCTAGAATGGAGCTACTTTGGCGAACGGAACTCCACTCCACTCAACTCCAAAGTCCAAACCTCAGTTCCAACTTTATCCAGCCTACGTGTATTACGGGTTAGGTTGGGCCTCATTTCTTAGGAACATTGAGCTTAAAAAAAAAATTTATGCATCAAATTTTGATACATAAAATGTGCATTAAACGATTATTAGTTGCATATTTGTGCAAGCGCATATCATGATCTATTAAGCCGTATATAAGTATATAGCTAATATATGCATTAAATGCACATCTTTATGCATGAGCGGTGCACAAAAACTTTTCCTTGAGGGCATGACGCATAATATTTTGTACGTAAAATATAGCAAGTTAAGGTAAAGGACTGTGATTAAGGAAGGGATAAGAAACGCATTCAAAGGAAATATATTTCTATGGCATCTGCTTTAAGATTAGTGCGTTCGGTTGTCTTCCTTTGATCTCTGGTGAGCTTCGTCGCCGGTCTTGATCGCGCTTTACCAGTCAATGGCGTCCTCTCAGTCTACTTCTCCAGTGGTCCGGATGGTGGGAAGAAGGACAGGATATCATGGCATTGTGCCGTTGACAACCGTTTTGTTTGGGTGGCGTCGTCTCCATCTCCGACGGAAATTTACAAGCTTGAGCGCCGCTTCCCGAAGGTGGTGCAAGTACCTATCAGAGCTTTGGAGGAGGAAGCTGATGGCTGGGGAAAGCTGGCGGTTATCGCTCGGAGCCTTTCCCGATGGGTGCCCCTAGAGGCTATCATCAGAGAGTTCCGTCGGGCTAGCATTTCCAGCGAGATAGAGGCTGTTTCTTTGGCTCATCGTCACTATCTCTTTCGGTTCACCGACCCCCTAGCGAAGGCTCAGGTTCTGGGGAAGCCATGGGTGGCCAATGGTCATATTATTGCTGTGATTGACTGGCACCGGAATTTGTGCCTTCGGAACAATCGCTGCTCTCGGCCCTGTTATGGATCAGGCTGCCAGTGCTCCCTATTGAGTTCTGGGCAGAGGAAGTTCTGAGCTCAATTGTATCAGTCGCAAGGGATTTCCTGTTTCTGGATTCTTCCACGAAGGAGAGGCAGCGTGGAGGGTATGCTCGGGCCTATGTCAGGGTCGATTTGAGCAGACCTTTTCGGCCGGGGGCGAGGATCCGTGGCTGTGGAGCTCCTTTATGGCTGCAGTTTATATACGAGCATCTCGACGGAATATGCGGGTCCTGTTGGTCGCTCCATCCCTTTGATTCTTGTGACTCTGCGGCGGCTGCTAATTCTCCTCCGGCTGCCCTTGTCTTCGGCCCGTGGATGGCGGCGCTCTGGCATCGGAGGGTCCCCCAAGCCCCTTCTGTTGCTTCGGGCAAGGAGGTGCAGGGGAGTCCTGGGCTATCCTCTGCTTCAGCTGAGGGGTGGCAGACCCCTAGGAAGATTACTCGTAGGAAGCCTAGGAGGGTGCCGGCTGCTCCTGTGCTGGTCATCTTCAGCGCTATGCCCAAGGGGTCTGAGAGCCCAGGTGTTGGTGCTGTGCCGGAGTTGCAGAGGCCGGCTCCCCAGGTTGGTAGTTCGTGCGGTGGCCAAGAGTCTGCTGCTTCCTTGAAGGTTCCAGTGCCGGGATGGGTGCGTGCCGGTCTGAGGCTGGCGTGCCAGTGGATGCAGAAGGCCCCGGTCTGTGTCCACTCTGCCTCAATTCAACTTGGACATTGCCCCTAACCCTTTTGTCCTATTGGGTTCCGACAAATGGGCTGGTCGTCCGAAGGTTTGGTCGGATGCCTACCGGGTTCACTTAAGCGGGCTCGGCCTATTGAAACTCCAGTTCAGAGGGTGGCCTCCAGGTCTACCAAAGGGAAGGGGAAAAGCATGGCCTCAGCTTATGATGGAGTGCAGTCCACGATTGTGTTCTCAACACCTGTGGATGTCTCTATGGAACATGATTCTCAGTCGATAGACGGGGCTAAGAACTCCTGTGATAAAGCAGTTTATGTCACTGCTGTTTGCTTCGAGGTTACTCAGTTGGCTGCGGAGGACAGGCTTAACCATGATTCTGCCATCATTCTCCTTAAGAAGGCCATTCAGCCGAAGGTGACGGGTGAGCTTATGGACAGTTCTGACCAGGGGTCCGCTGATTTAGTGATGTCAGGGGACCGGGGAGGGCCCTCCTAAATGAAGATTCTGATTTGGAATGTGAGAGGAGCCCAAAAACCATCGTTTCGCTCCTCTTTTGGGAGGTTTATGCAGCTCCACAGTTTTGACATCTGTATCTTGTTAGAAACTTGCTTGTTAGAGACTAATTTGGCTAGTCTAAGGAGGCAGATTTCTAAAGCTTGGTTTTCTTATGCTATAGAGTCTGTTGGATTAACTAGTGGTATCTTGGCTTTATGGAGGAGTGCTGACATTAGAGTGGATGCTTTTCACTATTGCTCCCAGCAGGTTGCGCTTGTCATTTCTGAGGGGATGTTGGTTCCTTGGCTTCTCTCGGGTGTGTATGCTAGCACAGACTTTCGGGAGCGTTGTGTGCTTTGGGACGAGATCCGGTCTTTGATTGCCCAAGGAGTTCCCTCTCTGGTTGCTGGCGACTTCAATTGTATTGTTAGGGCTAATGAGAAGAAAGGTGGTAAGCAGTTTGTTGAGTCCCTTGGAGTTTCGGAGTTCAGGACCTTCATAGCCTCTGCTAATTTACTAGACATGGGGTTCCAGGGGTCCCAATTTACTTGGTGCAATAACCGGTTGGGATCCGCTAGAGTTTGGGAACGCTTGGATAGAGTTATGGCCACCACTAACTGGCTTCGGTATCATCCTTCTACCACTGTTACTCACTTGTCTAGGATTGCCTCGGATCACTATCCCATCCTCATCTCCACTGATATGGCTGCCCAGCAGAGGAGACCCTTTAAGTTTGAGAAATTTTGGACCTCTTACTCTAGTGCCAGGACCTTAATTGCTCAGGTGTGGCATATTCCATTAGAGGGAGTCCTACTTATAGATTATCTAGACGCCTGGAGCCTGTGAGACGCAGGCTATCTAGATGGAATAGGATGGAGGTTGGTGACATTGTGCGGTAAGTTGAGCAGGTTGAGTCTACTATAGCCTCTCTCCAGGCTAAGGAAGATCAGTTTGGCTGTCTTCTTGATTCTGACCTTACTTCTCTATGTTCCAACCTGGCCCTCCATCACTCCCTCCTTCGGTAGCAGAAATTTTTTGGAGGCAAAGGTCTCGGATTCAGTGGGTCAAGGAAGGTGATCAGAACACTAGATTTTTTCACCAGGCCACTTTAAATCGCCGTTCGGTGAACCGGATCCGGCGAGTTGTTGATGAGGAGGGGACTGTCCACGAGGATATCCAGGTTATCAGAGATCAGTTTCATCATTTTTTCAGTCTAGATGGACTGAGCGGACGAGGATGGCTTCCCTGTTACTCATGTGCCGGATCCCTTTAAGGTCTTAGGTTCTGAGAACGACCTTCTTACCAGGCCTGTTACCTCGGAGGAGATTAGGATGGCATTATGGGACCTTGGATCTGATAAGGCCCCTGGGCATGATGGATTCCCCCCCTTTTTCTTCCGCCACTATTAGGATATTGTGAGCCAGGATGTTGTGGAGGCTATCCAATTGGTTTTTTGTCTAGATCTATTCCTTCTGACTGGAACCGGACCCTTGTCACCTTGGTGCCCAAACGTCCAGATGCTTCTATTCCTCGGCACTACCGGCCGATTTGTTTATGCACTATTTTATACAAGGTCTGCGCTCGTCTATTGGTATCTCGGCTGAGGCTGGTGATTCCTCGCCTTATCTCCTGAGCAAGGGGCTTTCCTCAGAGGTCGCTGCATCTCTGATAATGTTTTGCTAGCTCAAGAGTTCATGCATGACCTTCATCGTGCCCCTTCTCGTCAGTGTCTCATGGCAGTGAAGATGGACATGGAGAGAGCTTATGATAGACTGAGCTGAGATTTTCTCTATCGCACTCTTCAAGAGTTTGGGTTTGCTGATCTCTTTATTGCATGGATTAGGACTTGTGGTCACCGGTCGTCCTTCTCTATTATTGTTAATGGTGGCCAGACGGAGTTCTTTAATTCAGCTGTTGGTCTGAGATAGGGATGTCCTTTATCCCCTTTCCTGTTCATTTTATCTGCTGATGCGTTATCTCGGGCTCTTTCTGTAGCTCAGCAGGATCCCTCCTTTGTTCCTTATAGTGGGGGGCCTAATGGCCCTTGCTCTCTTATCTCCTATTTGCTGATGATTGTATCCTCTTGGGCAGGGTCACTACCTTCAATGCTTCTATTTTTGCCACAGTTATTCAGTATTATTGTCGGGCTTCTGGTCAAAAAGTAAACCTCACTAAATCCTTGGTTTGCTTCAGTCCGAAAACTGATCTTGCTGTCAGGGATCTATTATGCAAATCTTGGATATCTCTGTGCAGGCTGACCGTCTTTCCTATCTGGGGATTACCATCACTGGGAGACGGCCACGTAGTACTGATTTCAGTGACCTTGAGTGTCGTGTCCGGGACTGGTTGGATGGTTGGCAGGTCACTGGGTTATTATGATGGCTAGGCTCACCCTTATCCGTCTATGCTTACTTCTCTCCCGATCTACATTTTATCTAACGCTGCTGTTCCGATATCTTGTCTGAGGAGGTTGGAGAGATATTTCCGGGATTTCCTCTGGGGCTCCATGCAGGCTGGTTGCAGGCTGTCATGGTATCCACCTTATGGCATAGGACACTATTTGTATGCCGATTTCAGAAGGGGGGCTTGGGATCCACTCTCTCATAGTCAAAGGAAGGCTTTGATTGCTAGACATGCTTCACGGTTCCTGCTTGATCCGCATTGCTTGTGAAGTTCATTTATGCGTGCCAAATGTGGAGACTGGACCCCTTCTACTTATCCTCAGTCTACTCGAGGATACTCTTTCTTCTGGAAAGAGGTCTGCCGTCATGGCCCGGCCATTTTGTCTAACATCTCGTGGATGATTGGTGACAGTGCCTCTGTTGATGTTGTTTGTGATACTTGGATTGCAGATCTTCCCTTACCCGGTGGCCTACTTTTGTGAGCTCTGAGATACCCACTGGTATGATGTTACTGATTTAATTGCTCAAGATCGTCATGTTTGGCATCTTTCTTTGGTATCCTCTCTGTTTGGTGACGAGCTCTGTTGACGTATTCTTTCTATTCCTCTTATTTCGGTCATATTCCTGACATCACCTTATGGAGGAGATCCTTTTCGACTCGTGCTCTATCAGAGATCTTGTGAAGGCTTACATACCTCAACCCAGTCTTACTCTGGATGTTTCTTGGATATGGAAGCTTCCCATTCACCTCAGAGTTCGCCTCTTTATCTAAAAATGGCTTGGGAATGCCTCCCTATGTTCTTTGCTCTCTAGGAGGGGTATGTTGATTCAACCTACGTGTCCTCTTTGTAGGTTAAAGGATGAGACCATTGATCATGCTATTTTCTTGTGCGGTAGAGCGAAACTGATTTGGCAGACCTCGGGTTCGGTCTCTGGGGTGATGGGAGTGACCCTAGCCGCAACTCTTTTCTGCGATTGATCAGGCTAGACATTCGGAAGGGCATCTGAAGGTGGGTACCACGATTGCTTACATTACTTACCAGGTATGGTTATCTCGGAACCGAATTTTTTTTCTGATGAGGATGCTCCCCTCAAAGGCTTGTTCAGACTGCTTTGTCCTTTCTACGGAGTACACCATTCATCATACAGTTCTTGGTTCTAACGACCCTGGAAGCTGGGGCTCCCATGCTATCTTAGCAGCATACCGGCAGACGGTCTTTATCTCTTGAGAGCCCCCACCCCTAGATTTATCAAAATCAACTTTGATGGGAGTGTTCATGGTAGAGTTCTGGTTCGGGCTTTGTGATCCGTGGGGCGGATGTGTTGATGATAGCTACGGTGGTTTCGGCCTTCTTGACCTATAGGTGCCTTTAGTGGAGCTGTATGCAGCATGGGCCGTATATCTTTTGCCATTCGTAGTCTGGGGAGCCGCAGGATGATCATTGAGGGGATTCCACCACTGTTATTAGTTAGCTCTGTCAGGACTCTGATGATCAATGTTCTTCTATACCTCTGCTTTGAGATATTCAAACTATGCTTCGTCAAGCTGAGACCATCCGGATCCGATACATCTATCGAAAAGTTAACTCAGCGATCGACTGGGTAGCTGATCGGATGGTCCATCACTTTGATTCATGGATCTGTCATCGATGACCTTGCCCTCTGATTCTCTTTAAATTTTATTTTTGACATATCGATTTGATTCATCCCAAAATGATATAATCATTCGTATGTATATATATACATATATATATATATATATATATATATATATATATATATATATATATATAGGACTACGATTATATTTGGTATATACCAACCCAACTTAACCTCCTATTCCTAACCCCTTTTGAGCGTGGAAAGAGAGAGAGAGAGAGAGAGAGATTTTATCTCCGGCATCGACCGTGCCCATCCAATCAGCTACGCAGCAATCGTGCCAACTCGCCATCCACCATTTACTTCTTGTAAACATCTCCAAACAAACTCTCTCTCTCTCTCTCTCTCTCTCTATCCACCATTTTCTTTCTGTAAGCATCTCCAAACAAACTCTCTCTCTCTCTCTCTCTCTCTCTCTCTCTCTCGCCTTGCTTCCAAGGCTAAACCAACGGTTACGGCCACCTCTTGAACCATTGTTATAACGGCTAGAACATTATTTATACAAACCTATTCCGATTAATATCATATTAAAAATAAAAATAAAATCTTCTTTTCAACGCGAAAAAAAAAATAATACAAAGTTTTTATTAAAATATTTTCTTATAAAGATGAGATGTTGAAATTTAGACAAGCTTCCGTACATGCATCACTTTGCATTAAATGTTGGATGTTAAATATGCGGACATTTTACGCATGCATGTCAAGCTGTCAGCTTCGACCATATCTCAACAAAATCTTTACCACCCAACAGAATCTGACGCCATAAATCTCCTTCCAATCCACGTCCCTATCGATCCGTCCACGTGTCCGACCTCCTACTCCCCAATAATAGCAACCTCCAGAGCCCATCCACCTATCATTCGTCCACGTGTCCTGATCCTCGAAAATCCCCTCGCTTTTTCCCATGGAAAGCAATGATAACCACACTACGTGTTCTTCTTGGGAGCCGAGGCGGGACACTCCTCGGCTTCCCATTGGTCCGTTCCCTCTCGCCCGACACCGGCGCCTCCTCTCCCGTCCAATCGCTATCTCTTACCCTCATCTCCTTTCCTTCCGCCACGTATCCCATCCGTAATCGCTGTGCCCCGCATACGGCTGACACGTGCTAACGCAGACACCTGTTGCCTGTCCCGACGATTTAAGACCGCGCTTCCCCGGCCCCTCGGATTTCACCCATGGGGAAAGAGTGGCAGATCGAGAGGACGGAAGGGTGCTGCATCGCGAGTTATGGAGGAGGAGGAGGAGGAGGAGGAAGAGGGGAGTGCCGGGCTGACGTGGCGTGGAAGCTTGGCCGGATTATGCTGAGGTTCCGGCCGATCGCGCCGAAGCCAGGTCCGGCGGTGGGGGCGCCGCCGGTTACGGCTGGGGCCGCGGCGGAGGGGAGGACCTCCAGGAGAGCGAGAGGGAAGGCGAGCGGCGGCGGCGGCGGAGGGAGGGAGGGTAGAAGGGGAAGGAAGGCGAGGAAAGTAGTAATAGGGGCATTTAAGGAAGGAGAGAGAGAAGGAAGATCGCCGTCGTCGTCGGAGTCTTCGGCGGGATCCGGGTCGATGGTGACTCTGCCGCTGATGCCGGAGACGCCGGAGAGGAAGGAGGATGCGCCGCCGGCCGGTGTTGCGGCGATGCCGTACGTGATACCGGCGTGGCTACGAGCACGGGAAGGTGGAGCGGGTGGCTGCGGGGGAGGGGAGGTGGTGGCGCCGCGGCCGGTGAGGCCGGCGGGGACGTGGGTGACGGTGGAGTGCGTGACCGACACGTGGCGGGACGCAGAGGTCTGTGCCGGCGGCGACGGGGTCGTCAGAGCGGCGTTGGAAGCCGACGACGCGTGTCCGGGTTTCATCTCCGACGCGTTGGACCGGGTGATGTGGACCAACGAGGCGTACCGGAGGATGGTCGTGGGCCAGGCGGGGAGAACGGGAAGAACGAGGCGGTGGCGGTGGCGGCGGATGCGGAGGAGGTGGTGAGGGTGGCGCTGGTGACGAGGGGGATGATGCCGTTCCCTACGTGCCGGGCGTTCACCTGCCGGGTGCGGGTGCGTTACGCGAGCTGCCGTCGGGGACGGGGGTCGCTGACGGCGCCGTGCGACGTCTGGCGGCTGGATGACGGTGGGTACGCCTGGAGGCTCGACGTCAAGACGGCCCTCAGCCTTGGCTTGGGGAGATAAATCTAAGTAAAAAGAGAAGAGAGGACTAAAAATAAATGCCATAACGAAAGATATATCTCTTGGATGGAGTCCTCAGCTTTTAGAAGTGCGATGATGGTGATGTAGTCTCCGGCGAGGTAGAGAGTGGTCGTGGTTGGGGGAAGGGGCAGGTGGCACAGAGACAGAAAGAGAGAGAGAGATGTACTTTTCTTTTTTTGCTGTCTTTTGACGGGATGAGATGATGAAGCCAACTAAGTGTAGATTTGCTTTCCTTAAGAAAAGACGCTTCTATATTCGTGTGATTGTGGGTGAAGCATCCAAGTTGGGTGGTCCTCAGTTGGTCCTATTGGGTTTGGATATGAGGAGAAGTTCACAATCCATGAATAATTAGAGATGTGCATATTGGTGTGATGCATCATGCATGTTGCCGGAAAAAAAGAGGTTCAATATGGTTTACATTTTGAATCATCAATAGTCTCATATATTAATCAATTTCCAAGTATCATGAACATCATATGTAAGTCATATTTAAGTTGCTTGAATGAAATGATGCTAGAGGGCCTCATGACAAATATTTGGAGGAATAGATGTGAAGGTTTGGGAAGAGGGCCTTTTATTTGGCTGAGAGGTTACAAGGGTTTTTCACCTATGATTAATGTACAAATTAAGAAGAAAGATTATGTACCATGTCCGAGGGGAAGAAAACTACCAAGCAAGGATAGTACTTGGGCATAACTCTTTTAAGGCAAGCTTAGTGACTCTCATGCCTATCAAAGGTGCCCTTCATTTATGTGGCCCTACGCCAACCGGTAATCCTCAAAAGTATCTGTCATCCAAAATGATCTTATTGGTTCCTTTTAATATTTTTATTTTTTTAATGAGAATAGATTAAAGGAAGGGCTGTTTATGTAGTTTGAATTTTTGTAATATATACTTGATATATTAGTATAGATTAATAATCTGATATATGTAGAAAAAATAATAAGAAAATAAAAATAAAAATGATGAGAAGGTATTTAATTTTTGTATTTTATTAAAAATGATTCAAAATTAAATAGAATAAAGAAAAAGGTTTTGATGCTAGCTTTGTTTTGGATTTAGATTTGTAATATTTAAATAAAACAAATGATATTTAATACTAGTTTTGCTGAAAATTAATCATTTGAAGCAAATTGGATCGATCTGCTTACGTTTATATATTTATCTGCATATGGTTTTCATTGTGCATCTTTCATGTTCAATGATTTAAGGTTCACCTTCGTATTAATTAATCATCGTGTAACCTTCTGATTCTTTTTTTTTTTATTACAAATGGATGATCACATCACTCTGAAATGAGTTAAACTTAAATATAGAGTACATAATTTGCTAAAATAATAGGGCAAAGTCATCAAATATCATTTTACTGATCAGAATGGAGTTATAGTCGAGGCAACCCAATCAGCTACAGTATTGACTTTTTGTAGATATGATGATTAACGAAGAACAGATAACTGAAGAAAAGCTCATATATCATGATCAAAGAATTATGAAGGGAATAAAGATCGATATACTGTTTAATTCATGAATAATCACAAAGAATCTCTCAATAATTTCTCCTTTTTTTCCTTCGTTACTTCTTTCTTTAAATACTTTGTCGCATCATTAGCGTTATCTAATTTGTCTTGGTCGTCCAAGTCATCCTAGTGACCTCAGCAATGACGTCCACCATCCTAACATTTGACAGCAGGTAGACTATTGTGTTTTCCTAGTTGCATGCAATGGTATTACAATGTTTCCAGCCTTTTTCCACGTCATGAAAGCTGTGTTTAAGCAATTCCAAAAATATTGCATGTAAAATTAAGTCAAAATTTCATGCATCGATCAAATCTTTCTTCCAACCTTTATAAGTTTCATAGACTATGAGGATGGTCCGTAAAACTTATAATTGTGGTTAAACTAATTCAGAACTAGTCACCTCAATCCGAGGGGAACTCTTGGGGTCAAGAGCTTTCGTGCCATTTTGCGTATTATTTTTAGATGGCTGAGAACCTTTCCTCCACAAAGGGTAGGATGCAAAGACCGCATACGATTGCATATATTTAATTCCTCTAGCCATCTCGCTTCGAGACCGGCGCAATTTGAGCGGTTCAACAAGAATTTTGGGTAGAAAATTTTCATGTGACAAACTTGGGTCACTTTTTTAAGGTGCAAATTGCACTGTTCTCTACATTAAAAATAACATCTGATAAATACGCGATGCTTTTGTTTTTTTGTTTTGTTTTGTTTTGTTTTTTATGGAACTGAATGTAAAATTTAGAAACATTGTATGAAAGATTGAGGATGTTGAATAGTGAGATTAATGTTTAAAGCCCTGTTCTTCAAAGAACGGTAGTTAAATTCATAATATACATTATTATTTTATATAAAAAAATAATGCATTATTATTATTATTTTTAATGAAGTTGAGATTAGTTTTAAATGGAATGTTGATGCATGTTTCATTTATTAAGGAAAGAGCTCTCCTTAAGTTATCCTTTTTTTTTTTTTTAAAGAAATAGTACCACCAAGTAGAGGTTTGGAGGGATAAAGCAAGTGTATAAATGTATCTGGATTAAATTTAGATAGTTAGGTGTGATTTTGTAGCACTACATGTAAAATGCATGATAGATTTTGGGGGCGCAATAAAGATATTGATATGGATTATTATGAAACAATTTGTCATGTATGGTTCAAAAAAGAATGATAATATTTAGCAGAAAAAATGTACGGTACCATCTTTTTAAAATAATATGTAAAAGTTTTTTTTACTAATATACTAGATTAATTTTAGCTAACTATGATGAAACATAAGAAATATTATATTTTAAAATATTAAAATTAATTTTAATTCAAGAATTAAAATGAATTTTGAATAAAATTTTGAGGGTTAAACGTTTTTTTTTAAAAAAATTTTAAAGAATTTGCTTGCAATTAATATATTATGACACGTGTTATCTTTCATCTATGTGAGTCATGAAAGTGATGTTTATGAAAAAAAAAGAACATAACGGCTGATAACCTAACCTAAGCTTGTGGTATTCAAATTCTCGTTTCCTCCTTGCATGATATAAAATGAGTGAAATATGATATAAAAAAAGAAACGAGACAGAGAAAGACTCTTAATTTTTTTTAAATTACAAATGAGCAATTATTATTTTGGGATAAGTTAAATTCAAAATATCAAAATATATAATTTATTATAAATAATAAAATAGGGTCATCAAAATATCATTTTTATTGATTAAAATGATGGGCTATAATTGAGGTAACTCAATCAGCTACAATGCTAACTTTTTATAGATATGATAAATTAGCGGTGTATAGATAGGCCGAAGAAAAGCCTAAATATTATTTATCAAAAAAATTACAGGGAATCTAATCCAATGAATAACAGAGACTCTTGATTTTAAAGATAGCATAATATGATCCATGCATTCTTGCTTATCTCATCACCACATCACATCAATCACATCAAGACTCTTGCAAACGAATGAGATCCCTAGGTAGGAGGCATCAAACATATTCAATTTTGTCAGGGGTTTTCTACCATCAAGTAGTTCGCATATAAGGCTTGGATTGGAGGTGGCAGCGTCTTAGGCTCTTTAGTGGAAGTGGGCAGATGCCAGTTGGCCTCGCAATGGGAAGTGGGCAGATGTCAGTCGTGCTGCAGAATGGAAAGAGATCTGCATCCAGGCCACATGATAGCTGGGGCCCGGTGAAAGACATGATTGTGATTTTAGAGCTCTAAATATTCCTTCCAGCATGAGACATCGAATAGGGATCTGAAACATCAGCAACGTATCTATTCCAACCTCACAGCAAAGATAAAAGAATCCATCGCGTAGCAGATGCAATCTAGTAGTAGCTTTCGAGATGCGAGTCCGTATCTTCTACGACTTGAAACATGTGGCTTCCCATGTGGCCCTGCGATGATTGGTCCACATGGCGAGAAACACGTAGTTTAATGAGACCAATTAGTGATCAAAAAAGATAATGCAAAGGATAAGTGCTACGCGAGCCAGCTGGCCACATGAAAATAGAGGATAAGGTTGGCGTGCTTCACGGAACTGCCCTTTGATTAAAGTAAAAGATTTTGTACATCTTCAGTACAATAAATTTTATGTGAATTATATTTTTTTTATTAATTTATATTCATATGATATTTATTAAAAAATATTAAAATATTTTTTAAAAAAAATTTATTACATTCTAGTTTTAAACTTACGACATCGTAGTTAAAAAGTAAAGACAACCGTTTAGAAAGAAAAAAAAATTCACAACATTCTAGTTTTAAACTGACGACACCCTAGTTTTAAGCTTAAGACACCCGTTCAAAAATATGTTTATACATATTTCAAAAAAAACTGAACAGGTATTAATGCACGTCACGTCAAAATTAAATAGCTATTAAGAAAGAAAAAAAAACTTTACGATACCTTAGTTTTAAACTTACAACACCGTAGTTATAGAACTAAGACATCAGTTAAAAAAGCAAAAATACTTACGACACCCTAGTTATAAAGCCACAACATCGTAGTTATAAAGCCACAACACTTACTCTTCTGTATACAAATTTCAAAAAAAGCAAGTATTAATGCACGTCATGTCAAAATAAAGATACCTATTAAAAAAGTAAAAAAATACTTATGACACCCTAGTTATAAAGCCACAACACCGTAGTTATAAAGCCACGATACCTCACAAATTTAAGCTAGTATTAATGCACGTCATGTCAAAATAAAGATACCTATTAAAAAAGTAAAAAAACTTATGACACCCTAGTTATAAAGCCACAACACCGTAGTTATAAAGCCACGATACCCACTCGTCTGTACACAAATTTCAAAAAAAGCTAGTATTAATGCACGTCATGTCAAATAAAGATATCTATTAAAAAGCAAAAAAAAACTTACGATACCCTAGTTTTAAACTTACGATACTGTAATTACAAAGTCAAGACACCCGTTTAAAAAGCAAAAAAAACTTATGATATCATAGTTTTAAACTCACGACACCCTAGTTTTAAGCTTAAGACACCCGTTTAGAAAAAGTGTCTGTACACAGATTCCAAAAAAAGCTGAATGGGTATTAATGCACGTCAGACGGCTTTTTTTTTGAAAGTTGTGTACATATACCTTTTCTGAACGGGTGTCTTAAGCTTAAAACTAGGATGTCGTGAGTTTTTTTTGCTTTCTAAACGGGTGTCTTGACTTTATAACTACGGTGTCGTAAGCTTAAAACTAGGATGTCGTAAGTTTTTCTCTCGGGATGTCTTAACATTTTTTAATGGATGTCGTACGCATATGGACCAATAAAAAAGAACGGTGCAGCTCACGTAGGACTTGCTGCACCGGAAGCGGTGTACAAAGTCTTTTCCTCAATTAAAACGAGCTTTTACTTTGATGTTCTCTGCAATTAGGCATATATATTGAAAAAAAAAATCTTATCACATCCAAATGTAGGGAATTTCTATTTGCATTGCCAAGATTGCTCAGTGTACCCTTTAATTTATTTTTTTTAAAAAAAATCTTAAACTACGCTTAGCATTCATGTCTCCACCCTCCTCCCTTTTTCAGCACCAGCGCCTTCCCTCTGCCCCCCTCTCTAGCATCGGTCCTCGTTCCTTCCCTTCCATCCTTAGCACCGCCTTCAACCCATCCCCTCCTCTCGGCTTCTGTAATACCGGTTCTCGGTTCATGTGAACCAGGTTCGGGTTTGACACTGTGTTGTGCAACGCTTCTTTTTTAGCTGAGCGTTTCGTTTGCACAGACCTTTAACCCGAAGCGTTACAAGAGGGATTATATATGTGATGGAGGAGGGGGCTCCCTCCATCACCCTGGCATCCGTTTTCCCTTCAGGTAATTTTCCCGGATCCACTTAGAGAGAGAGAGAGAGAGAAATAGAGTATCAGGAGAAAGAAACAGAGAGAGAGAGCGGGCGTAAGAGAGAGAGACAGCGGGACAGAGAGATTGGAGAAGCCGGTTGATCCCGTTGGTTCAGGCCCGGCGGCATGCTCGCCGCCGCGCCGGGCCTGATACTTGGCCGGCGACCCCGCCGGCGCCGGGGGAGGCGTCCGGCGGGGTGGTGGTGGAGAGAGAGAGGAGAGGGAGGGCCAATTGGCCCTCCTCTCGTGCGGTGGCGGAAGCCGAACCGGCGTTCGCTTCCGCCGGTTGGTTCGGGCCCGGCGGCGTGCTCGCCGCCTCGCCGGGCCCGAGACTTGGACTGCCGCCTCCACCGGCGCCGGGCGTGCGTCCGGTGGAGGTCCGGCCGGCCAGGTGGCCGGCCGTGCCGCCGGCACACTTCCGTGCCGCGCGGAGGAATTAGAGAGAGAGTGAGAAATTGAGGGTGAGGGGGAATTTGGCGGCCGCCGCGGCGGCGGCCGGCTCTGGCCCGGCCACCGGCGGCCGGGCCGCCCTCAATTTGGCCGGCGGCGGCCCTGGCCGCCGGCCATGTGCCCGTCCCCTGTTCGGTGAAACAGGGGATCGGGAGGGAGATAAGATTGAACCGGCCGGCTGGGCCGGCCGGTTCAGGCCTTTTGGGCCGTGCAGTGAGCGAACTTCGGGCTGGAATTTGGGCCCCGTAACGGGGATTAGAAAAATAATTATATGGCTAGAATCTGGGTGAATTCTAGTTTCTTGGGGTATTTTTACTTTCCCAATGGGTGTGTATAGTGGGAGATATTCGAGCCCAAAGTAGGGCCCGTGAACTAGTTTGGGTAGAAATCTAAGGGTCATTTTAATATTCGTATTCTAATAAATTAATTGTGTAATGATCCTGTAGGTGCTCAGACATCTGACTAGCTGATATATACCTGTTGGATTGCGTACTGAGGTAAGTAAGCCAGTTATCAGTATTAATAATTATTTCAGGATATGCGTAGTTAATTTGTGAATTGTTATTGACTAAATTGTAAGTTGTATGATGTATGATGAATATGTTGTGCTGCTATATGAGATATGCAGAGATGATTTGCTATGCATGATGATGCTATGCATGAGATGATGCTATGCATGAGAGATGCAGTTTATGACATTGATGTGATATATTACATGCAATTTCAGTAAGTATAATCCACTGTTTATGCTAATATTGATGTATTGATATGTATTGCATGTGATGTGAGGTACTGTTATGTGTCGCCACGGTTCTCCTTTATCATGTCATACCACACACACGTCTAGAGGACGTGTTCTGGTGGATTTCGACATGGCGTCTCGACCTTTTAGTAGGGGGATACTTCTAGGGAATGGTACATTATATGTATCTGGTAGGGGGGATACTTCCTTGTTGTATTGGCGTGACCCTGGTATCTTGACCTTTCAGTAGGGGGATGCTTGTTGGTACACTATTGAGATATTGCAGGGCCGTGGGTCACATTTACAGTTACCATTGAGAGTATAAACAGTGGGTTTACTTACATTGCATGTTTGAGTATTTGTGGAATGTTTAAGCATGCAAATCATTTATGTGCTTATTGATTGCTATGCTATGATTTGACTGTATAACGTGGCTTACTTATTGAGTGTAAGCTCATAAAAATCTTACAATGTTTTTGTCAGAGCCACGAGGTTGAAGATGGATTGGTGGGGTGATGGATCTTCTATAAACAAAACCATTATTTTGTTGTAACCCCAGTATTACATATGTGTAGGGCTTGATGCCCAGACTTTATTATTGTGGTGTGTAAGGGTTTACCCAAAACTTTTAATGTATTTGACTTGGTTTTATATATAATGGTGTTATGTTGAAAAATTTTGTGACGCCTTGCGTGCCCGGCACGCGGCGGGTTGTCACCCTAGCCCGATATTTGGGTCTGGGGCGTGACAGCTTTAGTGGTATCAGAGGTTATGCTGGTTATGACCCTAGGGACACAGACATATTGACATGATAACACGTAGAGAACATATTTTGATGACATTATACTTAGAGAACCTGACACTTTAGCTTATGATGATATTAACCACACTAATTTAACAGGAAATAGTTATGGCTCGCCGTACTAGGAGCCAACAGTATGAGGAGGACTCTCTGGCCGGTAATGCTGATCAGCCGGTGGGTCAAGGAACTACTGGAGGTACGGCCCCTGCCAACCCAGTAGGAACTGAGCACCAGCGATTCCAGTCCGAGATGCTTCAAGCTCTCTCGGGTATGGCGCAGTCTATGCGGGACATGCAGCATCAGATCCAGCAGGCTTTGACCGCTCAGTCTGCACCCCCTTCTGCTCCGACTCAGCCTACCCTTCCTGTTCCGCAGCTGCAGCCAACCTTACCCACTCCATCAGCACCGCCGACCCAGTCTGCTTTATCTCAATCCTGGGTGGGGAACGGCCGTAGCTTTGCAGATTTCAAGAAGTTTGCCCCTGCTCCTTTCTCTGGTTCAAGCAACCCTATTGATGCTGAGAGATGGGTGCGAGATATGGAGAAGGCTTTTATGGCCCATGGTAGTCAGGAGATGGAGAGGATCAGATTTGCTACTTATCTTCTCCAAGGGGAGGCTTATGACTGGTGGTTAGTAGAGGAGCAGTCGGGGTGGTCAGACTATTTCTTGGGAACAGTTTAAGGAGGCATTCTTCGACAAGTACTTTCCCAGGAGTATGCAGAGGAGGATGGATCAGAATTTCTTAAGTTGGAGCAAAGGAATCTTTCGGTGGCCCAATATGAAGCTGAATTCACCAGGTTGGCCCGTTTTGCTCCAAGTATAGTATCTAATGAAATGGCCAAGATCACCCGATTCACGGAGGGACTTCGACCCAGACTGATGCAGGCGGTCAACGCATTTGAGCTTCACACTTACAGTGCCGTGGTAAATAAGGCCTTAGTAATTGAGAGAGATATGAATACGGTTCAGAGGGATTGGGAGCAGCAGAAGAAGAGGAAAGGGCATAATTCTAGCCAGCCCCCAGCTCATGCCAAGAAGAGAGGTGCACCCCAGGCCCCAGGAGGACAACCAAATAGAGAGGCTCGCTGCTTCGCTGTGGGAATTTCCACCCGGGGAGACCTTGCCGTGGAG
>UESW01004224.1:743683-771342 GCA_900491605.1 Calamus simplicifolius | reverse complement strand
TTTCTTGGTATTGTGTCATATCCATGGGATAGAAGCTAGGATCTCTCTTTTCCGATGCTTTTATACCCTTAGGAAATAATCGGGGCGGTGGTCCTTTGCCCCTAGACCCATAAGAACCCTCAAACTACATCTTCCCACGTCCATCAAGGGGTGGAAAGATAGGTTTTTCTTCGCTCAAGTTGAGGGGGTGAGGACAGAGTAGGGATTCCAAACACCGAGCCAAACAAGGATCCAACCATACTCCCAAGGGACCAAGAAGCATTCGGGCAGTTGATAACTGCCAACGTCCCCCGATGCAACCAACTATTGGCCAAGCAGAACCTTCGGCTGGCTGGCCTTATTCCGGGTAACGTTGAGGAACCACGACTTTTCCCCTCTTCATACACACCATTTGCTCTCTTCCTTTTCTCCTTTTTCCTCTCCCTTTTTTTTTAACCAAGTCCTTCGACTTATGCAAAGATGTTGTCGTCACTCCAAGTAGTGAGAAGGGTTGTTGCCAAGGAGAGAAGAGCCCAGGCAGATGGGGCCCCCACTAAGAAGGCTAAAGTTAAGGTCAGCAAGAAAGCCGAGGCCGGAGGGGCCTCGAGAAGAAATGAAGAGTCCGAAGAAAGGAGGTGGCCCCGATCACCTTCACCAGCACCGTCCCGATCCCCCATCGATCTCACCAACACGCCTCCGGAGGAGCAGAGGGCTGGAATTCCACCATCACCGCCTGCCGCTCCCGAGGTGGTGCCAACCGCCTTGGCCACAAGGCCGACTCCAGAGGCCGTTCCACCAGCCAAAGAGGCTGCAACCGAAGAGCCCCCGTAGGCAGTAGCGCCAATAGAAGGGGCTCTGTCGGCTTCTGACCCGGCGCCAGTGGTTCCAGCAACCACCGGGACCGAGGAGGAAGACGAAGCCAATGCACCTTCCTTCCAATCAATTCTTGAGCACCACGGCCATTGGGCCGAGCAAACTATGGCTTAGGTCTGTGTGCCTGAGCTACAGAGGGTCCTCCAGAACCAAGGGACCTCTATTTTGTTCCACAAAGCCTCTGTGGCTCACCTCTAGGTAAGTGTTCTTCCCCTCTATCAATAGTCTTCATTAAGAATTTTTCTTCACTTAACCCGAGTAATTTGCTTGTGCAGGCGATGAATTCCTTGGCCACCATCAGAGGCGTCCTATCTCAGGCTGAGGCCACCCTTGGCCATTCGAATGAAGAGGTTAGTCGAGCTCAGGCCAAAGCAGAGAAGGCTAAGCAGGCTCTGGAGGGGGCCCAATCTGAATTGGCTTGGGTGCAAAGGGCCGAAGCTGAGGCCGAGGCTGCCCGATCCAAGGGTTTAGCTCAAGCAGAAAGGGCAGAAGGGGCACTTGAGGAAGCTCAACGCCAAGCGGCCCATGGACTAGCTAGTGCCTGGGCTGCAGAGGAGAAGTAAAAGATGGCAGAGTCAGAGGTGTTCACGTTGAAGAATCGACTACACTTCGCCATCATTGAAATAAAAGCGGCCGAGGAGCAGGCAGAAAATGCTGAAGAGATTGCATGTCGATCCGATGCCAAGATATCTGACTCGAAGGTGGCTATGACGGCTGCCGAAGAAAAAAATCGCTGCGGCAGATAAGAAGGCCGCCGAGGCCATAGAGAGCTTCAAACAGTCCACCGTCTATGAAGAGGAGCTGGCCGGAGCCATTGCCTTTGCATACAACGGGGGCTTCCAAGATTGCAAAGCCAAAGTAAGAAGAGTCTACGGCCTCGAGGGAATCTGGCACTGCCACCTTTTCTTTAGAAGACCGTAGTCCCGCTCTTGCCAGATTATTAAATCGGGATGTAGTCGGATTTGAAGAGGTTTTTTCCAATCAACTCACATTAGAACTGAGATTATTACATAATATTTGCAGTAGGATACTCTTTCCAAAGACTGGAAGATTTGACTATGTATCGAAAAGAGATATCTTTGTGATGGATGCCATTGTGACAGGCAAACCTATAAACCTTCCCAGTATGATACTATGGTACATTGCAGACTGTGGAGGAAAAAGAAAGTCTAGTCTGCCCTATGGAATGATCCTTACAAAGATTTTTCTGAGCCAAGGAGTAGTGATTTCTGATAATGAGCCTATGAGGAATCTGCGACATACTGACTTCTATAGCTTGGCCACCATTCATAGAATGGGTTTTATCAAAAGAAATGAAAAATGGGAGAGGAAAGGACTGATAGAAGAGAGAGCTACAGATGTTGAGGCTGCAAGACCTTCAGTCAAACATCCTTCACCTGCACCTCCGAGCCCTTCTGCTTCTGCCCCTGCTTCAGCCCCCGTTCCAGTATTTGATCAAGCTTCATCTTCTACCGGTTTCTTAGATCAACAGCTAATGCAACTCAAAGTTCTATTTGATGATCAATCTGAAAAACTTAAATCTGAATTTGAGAATAAGTTCATGAATTTGAGGGAGACTCTTTATTCATTGGATGATCGTATCTCTAAGATGGAGTCTACTCTCAGCTCTTCTTCGGTATCTTTAAGTGGTGATCTCAAAAATATATTTGAAGAACTTAAAGATATATGCGGAGATGGAGAGACTTATGCAAAGTGCAATGCGGAGCTACAAGACAAGATTATGACTGCTTGCACCTTTGTCGATGAGAGGCTCAAAGATTATGTGAAAATTCAATCTGATGGAATGAAGAACATAGTAGATCATTTAACTAGGATTGTAAGAACTCATTTCTGAGATATTAGATTTTCAATCCTTACTATGTACTGAAATTTTTGTATTTGAAATCAATGTATTAAACATCTTGATGTATTAGATCTTTTGATGAAATGAATTCTCTATGTTGATTACTCAATGTATTTCCTTCTTTCAATGAATGAATGAAATTGTCAAATCTTATCTTGATTGAATGAATGTTTATGCTTCTCTACCTTTTTGTTGATAACAAAAAAGGGGGAGAGTTTTATAGTTTATGATTGCTAATACATTTGAGAAAATCAAAGTAATCAATGAGATAAACAATGGGATATTTATTTAAGTTTCATAGGGGGAGCTACCTCATTCAGGGGGAGCCTAAGCCTAACTATGAAAATAAAATAAATTCACTAATCAATCATGGATAAACTCAATGTTTTTGTCATCATCAAAAAGGGGGAGATTGTTGGAAGATTATTGAAAAATTATATGAACCAATCCTTTTGATTTTGATGATTACTAAAAGCCATTGAGTTCATTAAAAGATATAATGAGTTTATTTAAATGAGCAATAAATTTATTTTGAACAATCAATGAGAATGTTAAAGTTTGACTTTAATCAATTTTGGAAAGTAACTTTAAGCTCAATGTTTAAACTTTCAAAAAGAAATTTTATAATTCATGTTTTATTCAATGAGTTTTTGGAATAGTTCTTGAATCAATTCTTAATGTCAATTTTGTTGAATTCAAGTCAAAACATTGAATTAAAATGAATCTGGAATGATTTTAATGTCAATCAGAAAAGTTTTTGATTTTTGATACGTTCCGGAGCCGACTCCTGAGTTTCAGAGTCGACTCCACTCAGTGTACAGAAATGTGCATCTGTCTCGAGTCGACCCACGAAATTTGTCGAGTCGACCCCTGATTCTGTCGAGCCAACTCCATGACTGTGCGAGTCGACTCCGCTCAGATACCAGAGGTGTGTTTTTTTGAGCACTTTGTGAGTCGACCCCAAGCTTTTCATGAGTCGACTCCCGACTTTCAGGAGTCGATATTTTACTTTTGGTGAGTCGACCCCTAACCTTTATAAACATTTCTATTTTTGGTAAGACGAGCTCGAGCCGACTTGGGAAAAGCATGAGTCGACTCCAGCAAATCTGGGCAAAATTTTTACGGATGCCAACTCAGCTCCAACGGTTAGTTTTTCGATTAACGGCTATTTTTCTTTGCCTCTAACGGCTATATTCTTGCAGAATCTATAAATAGGGGAGCTCTTTTGAAATCGAAAGAATCAAGAGAGTGAAAAAGAAAATCTTTCAAAAAGAGGGAAAAACAGAGCTTCATTTGAAAAATCATTTGAGTCAAGAAAAGAGATTCAAAAGGAGTGAAATCAAAGAGAGAGATTCGTGTGCTCCTGAGCTACAATCTACAAAAAGTTCAAGAGGAGATCCCAAAGCAACCAAGAGCAAATCAAGATCTTCCGACCTAGAAAGAAAAGAAGAAAAGCTTCAACCAACATCCAAAAGCCCAAAGCTAGGAGAATCTGTGCTGAGGCCTGATTCCACACTTCAAAGGAGTTGGAAAAGAGAAGCAAAGAAGCCAAGCCTGCATTCAAGCTTATTAAATCAGGCTTTTCTAAACCTAAGCTTTATTTTGATTATTCTGCTCTAGAGGAGCTATTTGTATTTAAACTCGAAATTATTTTGTGTGCTGATTCAAAAGTGGATTGAATCAGTGGAGGTAGTTGTACCTTGTGGTAAGCTTGGGATAGCTTACGTTTTGGGTTCGTTGTGACCCCGTTAAAACAACGAGTTGGGTTTTGTGCTAGTAAGCCCGTGTAAAACCGGCTGGGTTCGTTGTGCACCCGGGAAAACAACAAGTTTGAGTTGTGAGCTTGGAAAACAACTCGGCTGTAATCTAGGAAGATTATAGTGTGGACCCAAGTGAATCTTGGGAGTGGACGTAGGTGCTGGTTGCGCCGAACCACTATAAAACCTTGTGTTTGCCGTGCTCATTTGTCTCTCACTCTATCTCTCTTATATTTCTGTTTGTGCATTGCTTAAGTCAATTTCTCTCACTTGCACATCTTGAGTTAATTTGTTTAAAACATTTCAAGAAGTCTTAAATTTTTAAGAACCCAATTCACCCCCCCCTCTTGGGTTGCCATCTGGGCCAACAAGATGAATGAAAGTAAATGCAATGCGAATATAAAGCGCAATCAATGAGATAGAGATAGAGATAGAGATAGAGATAATAGAAGCACGGCAAACACAAAGATTTTATAGTGGTTCAGTGTATCCAACACCTACGTCCACTCCCAAGATTCACTTGGGTCCACACTATAATCTCCTCGATTATAGCCGAGTTGTTTTATAAGCTCACAACCCAAACTTGTTGTTTTACCCGAGATCACAACGAACCCAGCCGGTATTTCGGGCTCACCAGCACACAACCCTAAACTCAAGCTATTCTAGCTTGACCCGAGGTTAACAACCTCCACTAGTTCAATCCCCTTGATTGAACTAGGCACAAAAGAAGAATATAGTTTTTCAAAGATACACAGCTCCTCAATGAGCAAATATTCAAGAAAAATAAAACAAGTTTAGAAAAGCCTGATTTGAAGTTGTTTGGCTTTGAGCTTTTCTTCTTTTCTTCTTTTCCTCTTCTCCCTTTGGAATGATGAATCAAGCCTCAGCTTTAATCCCTCACAGTTGTTGCAGTTGAGAAGATTAAAAATGGAAGAAACAGAGCTTTTTCTTCAATTTAGAAAATCCACTGATTTTTGATTTGAGACGCCTTGGATTCCTCTTTGAGCTTTTTGGAGTGGAAGGATTTGAGTTTGAAGGATTTTCTCTTGGATTTCAGGCTCAGGGTTTTTCGATTTTGATTTGAACTATTCTCTTTTCCATTTTTTTCTTTTTTTTCAAACGGGTGTTCTTCCCCCTTTTTATAGATTTTCTTCAATCCATTTTTGGGATGAAACTAGCCGTTGGAGTGTACCTGAAACAAAATATATCCGTTAGAAATTAGGTAAAATGAAAATATTACCGTTAGAGCTGATCTGGCATTTTAAATTTCCGTCCTAGTCAGGTTGGAGTCGGCTCCAACTTTTCAGGTGTCGGCTCCAGATCGTTTTACCAAAAATAGAAATTTTCGAGTTCGTTGAGGAGTCGGCTCCGATAAAGTAAGTGTCGGCTCGCCATCGTCAGGTGTCGGCTCCCGAAAACTGTAGGTGTCGACTCCAGAATGCTTAAAAAATCAACGTTCTGTCCCCGCATCGGAGTCGGCTCCAGACACTGTAAGTGTCGACTCCGAAACTCTAGGTGTCGGCTCCGAAACTCTAGGTGTCGGCTCTGGATTGTATCAGAAATCAGATTAAAATTGAATTGGCCATGGGGTCGGCTCCAGACTTTCTAGGTGTCGACTCCAAGCTCTGAAACTTTGAAATCTCTGATTTGTATTTGATTCAAAATTCATTTCTTAATTCCTTTAAATTGATCAAATAAATTTAAGTCCTGAAACACTTATAAAATCTATTAGTAATCAAACAAATATACTCAATTCCTTTATTAATCATCAAAATCAATAATGGATCAACAAAGGTTGTCTTGGAACATGAGCTTTTCATTTAACTTGGGTAGTCATAATGTCTTGCTAGAGGCCGCTTATGACTTGTAGGATCAAAATGTGATTTAGGCCTACTGCCAACATTAATTGAACCTATAGGGTCGCACACTAAGAACGGACAATAATGGTTACGGTTTGTTACTCTCTATGTAATTTAAAATGATGAGATTATTTTAAATTACAAATAATAATTAGTTGTCATTTAGATTCGAGTTTAATTTTAAGAAAATTTAAATTTGTAATTTAAATTATGACAAGTAATTAATTTGTTATATTTTCTTATTGGATAAGGAAATAATCATAAAGGTTTTTGGTTAAAAATTTAAATCCTTATTTTGTAAGGACAAGGTTTTAAATTGTTATTATTTAAAAGGAGTTTTAAATAAACATTAATTAAAATCCTAGTGAACCAAAAACCCCTTATATATATGATATGTACGTTTTAAAGTCTGTGGGGCATTTGAAAGGTCACGTCGATTGGGCATTTGAAAGGTCATATCGATTGGGCATTTAAAAGGTCATGTCGATTGGGGCTTTTGAAGCGTCGTGTCTTCTGCCTTAAAAATGGATAAATAAAGAGTTGGAAATATGGTTCATTTTTGTAAAAAATGGACTTGTTGAACTAGCAATCAAAAACTATTTTGGTGTCCGTTCGTGTGTGGATACTTGTAGAGGGTGGTCATCTTTCTGAAAGGCAGCACCTTTGAAGATCCGAGCAAACCCAACACAAGAACAGACAGATTACATACTGATCAACAAAAGTAATATTTTTGTTTATCCTTATTTCGGTTTTATGAAACGCATGTGATTCTTGGTGGGTTATGGGTTATGGAATAAATTTATTTTGTTTCCGCTGCCATTTTATTCCAATTAGATTGGGATTTTCTATTCGTAACCCAACAGTGGTATCAGAGCCACTTGCATTTTCATAAAAATTGAAACTGCCATGTTTGATTGTGTGTATGAGATGTATATGATCTTGGCATGGTTTGCATTCTTGTATATATATATGATATTAGTGTTTGCACGAACGACATAGATAATAGGTTTTCTAAGATGTTAATTGATGAATCTGTTTCATGTAGGGATTCGTTAATATGATTAAGAATCCGAATGGGATATTGCAATTAAAGTGTTTAATAACATGATATATGATTTCGATGTTGTCTTAATTAGATTAATACATGAACTGAATTCACATATCAATAAGGATTTATCAATTGCTGTTTATGGTGGTACGGATGTAAGCCTTATATTTATTGATGAGATCAATAAAATCAAATTTTAGGATGAAACTTTATTGTATCTCCAAATTTTAGGAACCGCAGTACTACCTAATCAGAGCACCTTATAAATTTAATTGGTTTTAAACAACACGCCTATTACTACATATTTTCTTTAATGCAATATGTATATGCTATATGATAACATGATATGTTTTGCATGGTGTGTTGCTTTGTGCATGGTATGGCCTTGTGACCAATATGATTGGCAGGTTTTTATTATTCTTTTACAAGGGTTGTAATTATCATATATGGCCTGCGTGCCATTTGAAGTCCTGCAATCCAACCATGATGATGGAGGAGCTAGGTGTCTATGCACAAGATGATGGTCAAGTAGACATTATAGTGTTGCTCATTATTACCTAGGATTGACCATTGATCTTCATATTGGCTTATGAAGATCAATCTAGATAAGGCCATACTATGACATGTTTATTATATACATGTATGAGATGCTATGTATGATGTTTCATGAGTATGTGATGCCATGTATGATATCATTAAGTATGTGATACTAAATGCATGATGAGATCTATTAATTAAAAATTAAGATTTATCTAGATCCCTAACATAAAATTTTAAGTTGACATGCCATCCATATTTGAACACTTGTCATGGCTTTTATCACCTTAATGTGGGTTCTACCAAAGTAGAAGTACATTAGGTTACATTAGTGAGGCAAGATGGGTAATGGTGCTACCCATATGTTTAAAATGGTTTAACTTAATTAGGTTATCAAAACGGTTTTGGGCCTAATGGCATGAGATGGGATTTAAACATGCGGGACATATGATGTCAAAATCCCATAAATTTCTAAGAGTTGCATGAGTTGCAATTGGTAAGAGTTACCTACCTAAAAAACTTAATTTTAAGTGTCATGCCAAAGCTGACTTAAAGTTGAGTATAAATATGGATCTTAGCTCACTAAATTGATATGATTATTATTATTGAGGGTTGTTAATTTAGTGGGAGTTTTTCATAATCAAAATACTTAACAAACTTTGCATTTATTGTAGATGGCCAACAATGATAACAATTCTACTATGTCACTACGATCAATCCTTGCGAAGGACAAACTCACTGGGACTAACTTCCTTGACTGGTTTCAAAATTTGAGAATTGTTCTTAAACAAGAAAGGAAGCTTTATGTCCTGGATCAACCTCACCCTGAAGAACCAGCCGATAATGCTTCTAGAGCTGAAAAGAATGCTTATGAGAAGCATCATAATGACTCTATTGATGTTGCATGCTTGATGCTAGCTACCATGAGTTCTGAACTTCAGAAAGATTTGGAAAACATGGAAACTTATGATATGATTGTCAATCTAAAGGAAATGTTTAGCAACAAGCAAGGCAAGAAAGGTATGATACTACCAAGGCATTGCACTCTTGCAAAATGGCTGAGGGTGCTTCAGTTAGCACTCATGTGTTGAAAATGAAAGGCTATATTGAGCACCTTGATAGGCTTGGATTTCCATTAAGCCAAGAGTTGGTAACAGATTTGATCCTAAATTCACTTCCTGATAGTTATGACCAGTTTATCATGAACTATAACATGAATGAAATGACAAATCAATTTCTGAGCTGCATACGATGCTTAAAACTGCTGAACAGAATATTAAGTCCAAGATTGGCCATGTTCTGATGGTTCAAAAGGGAAAGGGCCTTATGAAGAAAAGAAAAGGAAAGGGTAAGGGAAGGGCTGGAAAGTCCAATGCTCAACCCAAGCCCAATTCTAAACCCAAGGCTAAAGCCCCAAAGGAGGGTGTCTGTTTCTTTTGCAATGAACCTGGTCATTGGAAGAGAAACTGCAAGCTGTATTTGGAGGATCTAAAGAAGAAGAAGAAGACTGGTGAGACCGGTTCTTTAGGTATTTATGTTATAGAGATTAATTTCTCTCCTTCTAGTTCCTGGGTATTAGATACTGGATGTGGATCTCACATTTGCACAAATGTGCAGGGGCTTAAAAGGAGTAGACAACTGAAGAAGGGCGAAGTTGATCTTCGAGTAGGCAATGAAGCAAAAGTTGCTGCTTTAGCTGTAGGAAGTTACGAACTTTCTTTGCCCAGTGGGGTTTTGTTAGTTTTGAACAATTGCTTTTATGTTCCTACAATGTGTAGGAATATTATTTCAGTTTCTTGTTTGGATTATGATAGTTTTTCTTTTATTATTAAGAATAATAATTGCTCCATTTATCATAAAGACATGTTCTATGCAAATACCGAATTACTAGATGGTCTTTATGTTTTGAATCTCCAAAAATCCAACAATTCTTCTGTCTATAACATAACTACCAAGAAATTTAAGTCCAATGACTTAAATTCAACCTATCTTTGGCATTGTCGACTTGGCCATATAAATGAGAAACGCATATCAAAACTCCATCAAGATGGACTTTTGAACTCATTTGATTTTGAATCATATGATACATGTGAATCTTGTTTATTGGGTAAGATGACAAAGGATCCCTTTACTGGACACAGTGAAAGGGCCAATGAATTATTGGGCCTAATACATACAGATGTATGTGGACCAGTAAGTTCAGATGCCAGAGGAGGTTACAAGTACTTCATTACATTTACTGATGACTTCAGTAGATATGGTTATGTCTACTTGATGAGACACAAATCTGAATCATTTGAAATGTTCAAATCTTTTCAAAATGAAGTACAAAACCAACTTGGCAAGACAATCAAGGCACTTCGATCTGATCGAGGTAGAGAATATTTGAGCCAAGATTTTTATGACCATCTTAGAAGTTATGGAATCATTCCACAACTTACTCCTCCTGGAACACCACAATGGAATGGTGTGTCTGAAAGAAGGAATCAAACTTTATTAGATATGGTTCGATCTATGATGAGTCTAACGGATCTTCCACTTACCTTTTGGGGTTATGCACTTGAAACAGCTGCGTTCACACTAAATCGAGTTCCAACCAAAGCGGTTGAAAAGATGCCATATGAGATGTGGAATGGTAAAAAGCTCAGTTTGTCTTTTCTTAAGATTTGGGGTTGTGAAGCTTATATAAAACGTCAAGTTTCAAATAAGCTAGAACCAAGTCTGACAAATGTTCTTTTGTGTGGTATCCTAAAGAGACTAAAGGATACTACTTTTACAATCCCATTGAGAACAAAGTGTTTGTTGCTCGAATGGTGTCTTTCTAGAAAGGAAATTTATTTCTAAAGGAACCAGTGGGAGCAAGGTACAAATCGAAGAAATTCGAGAACCACAAGATAACATTGAACCGCCTGTGGATGCTCAAAGTCAACAAACCACTGTTGACACACCACCTGTAGCACAAAAATTACATAGATTTGATAGGATACGTCATGAGCCCGAGAGATATGGATTTCTTGTGACTGATAATCATGATGTATTGTTAGTGGATCAAAATGAACCTACTACCTATCAAGAGGCTATGTTAGATCCAGACTCTGAGAAATGGTTAGAGGCCATGAAGTCTGAAATCCAATCCATGTATGATAATCAGGTATGGACCTTGATTGAGCCACCTGAAGGTACAAAGACCATTGGGTGCAAATGGGTTTTCAAAAAGAAAACTGACATGGATGGTAAAGTGCATACTTACAAAGCAAGGCTAGTTGCAAAAGGTTTCAAACAAACTCATGGTATAGACTATGATGAAACTTTTTCACCTGTAGCCATGCTTAAGTCTATTAGAATTCTCATTGCCATTGCTGCATATTATGACTATGAGATTTGGCAAATGGATGTTAAAACTGTGTTTCTTAATGGAAACCTACTTGAGGATGTGTACATGACACAACCTGAGGGTTTTGTACAACCTGAGAATTCTAGTAAAGTATGCAAGCTTCAAAGATCCATTTATGGTTTGAAGCAGGCTTCTCGGAGTTGGAATCTTCGTTTTGATGAATCAGTCAAAGAGTTTGGATTTATCAAAAATGAAGATGAACCTTGTGTTTACAAGAAAGTTAGTGGGAGCGCCATTGTATTTCTGGTCTTATATGTTGATGACATTTTACTCATTGGGAATGATATCCCTACCTTGCAGAGTGTCAAGTCTTGGTTAGGGAAATGTTTCTCAATGAAAGACTTAGGCGAAGCTGCCTATATCCTAGGGATAAAGATCTATAGAGATAGATCTAAGAGGCTGATTGGTGTAAGTCAAAGTACTTACATAGATAAAGTACTGAAAAGGTTCAGTATGCAAGATTCCAAGAGAGGATACTTGCCTATGTCTCATGGTATTACACTTAGCAAATCTCAGTGTCCTAACACAAAAGATGAGCGAGAGTGCATGAGTAAGATTCCTTATGCTTCAGCAATAGATCTATCATGTATGCCATGTTGTGCACTAGACCAGATATCTCTTATGCTTTAAGCATAACGAGTAGATACCAGTCAGATCCCAGTGAGAGTCATTGGACGGCTGTCAAGAACATTCTTAAGTATCTGAGAAGATCTAAAGATATGTTCTTGGTGTATGGCGGATTGGAAGATGAACTGGTTGTAAGTGGTTACACATATGCAAGCTTTCAATCTGACAAAGATGATTTCCGATCGCAGTCAGGATATGTGTTTTGTTTAAATGGTGGTGCTATTAGCTGAAAAGTTCGAAGCAAAGCACTGTTGCTGATTCTACAACTGAAGCTGAATACATAGCAGCATCTGATGCAGCAAAGGAAGCAGTTTGGATCAAGAAGTTCATTACTGACCTTGGAGTGGTTCCTAGCATCACAAATCCTGTTGATGTTCATTGTGACAATAATGGTGCTATCGCACAACCAAAGGAACCTAGGTCACATCAGCGATCCAAACACATTCTTAGGCGTTATCATCTCATTCGAGAAATCATTAAGAGAGGTGACGTAAAAATATGCAGAGTTCCAACAGATGACAATGTTGCTGATCCATTGACTAAGCCTCTACCACAAGCAAAGCATGATCGTCATGCTAGGTTCATAGGTATTAGATACATTGATGAGTGGGCCTAGTGCAAGTGGGAGATTGTTAGTAATAGTGACCTAGGCCTATTGTATGGACATGGTATTTTGAATATTTATGAGCATTTACTATTATCATAATTTGCATGTTTATTATATAATAATGTCCTTGAATAATATTATGAATTATTCTAAATGTCCCTAATCGGTTATTGTTGTGGGAATAACAATAAATTAAGATTAGTATGAAATTTGACTGATATTCATGGGATGAATATGTGTATGAGATACAAATCAAATTTATATGTATTTGTTGAGAACAAATATTGGACAAGACCCGCCTTGAGATTAATACATGGATCAAAGTCATAAGTTAATCTCTAGTAGCTGTGTCATTAAATCCTTAGACCTGAGATTGCTATAGTTCTCAACATGAGGAATATTATGTTTTGACATAATCAAACGTTGTCTTTAACCGGATGATTATAAAGATTATGATTGAACATAATAAGAATCATGTAGTGAGCTATGAGTGATTAAGATGGAATTTGTCCCTCTTATTATAAGAGAGATATCTCTGGGCCCCTCGATGATTGAGACTGAGAAATGCATGGCCGTGCTCAAATGAATTGATGGAGATCAATATCATTTGTTTAGTTAGTCTAATTGGGTTTTGAGAAATTAAAGATAGAGCGATATAAGGTTGACTTTTTCCATGCCTTATATTCTATCAAGATATCATGTGACAAAAGGATTATGTCATTAGCTACTTTAAGGTTGTCTCGGAACATGAGCTTTTCATTTAACTTGGGTAGTCATAATGTCTTGCTAGAGGCCGCTTATGACTTGTAGGATCAAAATGTGATTTAGGCCTACTGCCAACGTTAATTGAACCTATAGGGTCGCACACTAAGAATGGACAATAATGGTTACGGTTTGTTACTCTCTATGTAATTTAAAATGATGAGATTATTTTAAATTACAAATAATAATTAGTTGTCATTTAGATTCGAGTTTAATTTTAAAAAATTTAAATTCGTAATTTAAATTATGACAAATAATTAATTTGTTATATTTTCCTATTGGATAAGGAAATAATCCATAAAGGTTTTTTGTTAAAAATTTAAATCCTTATTTTGTAAGGACAAGGATTTAAATTGTTATTATTTAAAAGGAGTTTTAAATAAACATTAATTAAAATCCTAGTGAACCAAAAACTCCTGTCAGACTTGTATATATATATATATATATATGTATATTTTAAAGTCTGTGGGGCTTTGAAAGGTCACGTCGATTGGGCATTTAAAAGGTCATGTCGATTGGTGCTTTTGAAGCGTAGTGTCTTCTGCCTTAAAAATGGATAAACAGAGAGTTGGAAATATGGTTCATTTTTGTGAAAAATGGACTTGTTGAACTAGCAATCAAAAACTATTTTGGTATCCGTTCATGTGTGGATACTTGTAGAGGGTGCTCGTCTTTATGAAAGGTAGCACCTTTGAAGATCCGAGCAAACCCAACACAAGAACAGACGGATTACATACTGATCAACAAAAGGTAATATTTTTGTTTATCCTTATTTCGGTTTTATGAAACGTATGTGATTCTTGGTGGGTTATGGGTTATGGAATAAATTTATTTTGTTTCCGCTGCCATTTTATTCCAATTAGATTGGGATTTTCTATTCCATAACCCAACACAGGGAGGTCGGTCTCAAGCAGCACAACTCGCAGAGGATGCCCCCCAGCCTGACTGGTAGAGGCATCCTGCGCACGTGTGATCACCATCTTCTTTCTTGCAAAGATTGAAAGTTTACCGCACCCCTTTCCTGGTGCACCAATCTGTTGCTGCCAAATCACTTTCGAAGAGCGTCGAGCAAGAGAGGAGTTTTGTGGGTCTTAAGAAGGATGATAAGACCGCCTCCTGTAGCCAGAAACCTGCAACAAAAGTCCCGGACTGGTGGTTTCGACGGGGACCCTCCGACGCTCAAGTTAGCAGT
The DNA here is from genome assembly GCA_900491605.1 of Calamus simplicifolius. Taxonomy (NCBI): domain Eukaryota; kingdom Viridiplantae; phylum Streptophyta; class Magnoliopsida; order Arecales; family Arecaceae; genus Calamus; species Calamus simplicifolius. The sequence goes on along the minus strand of UESW01004224.1, from coordinate 756,843 downwards.
TTGGAGAACAGCAGTCAAGATGAGATAGTAGTTCCTTTTTTTCTTCCTTATGAGTCAAGGTTTTTATATACCTGTTCGGAGGTCCCTCGTACCCTTCATGGATAACTGTCGGATCATATCTTCCGTCAAGATCGGCTCCGTAAACAGTAGGTGGGCGCAGCCGCTAAACGCACCATAAATATTGGCAACTGCCCATAGTATATCAGCAACCGCCCATGATCTTGGAAAAAAGAGGGTTGGCAGGCTACGTGGCAGTCTTAGGCGTTTTAAATCATTGGGCACAATATTCGAAATTGGTTCTATGTACGATCAAAACTATGGGCCGAGAGCATGTAAGGCGAGACTCGAGGCCGAGGCCGAGGCCGAAGACATGCCGAGGCTGAGGCGGGGTTCGAGGCCGATGTTGAAGCTGAAACGAAGTTCATGACCGAGGCCGAAACAAAGTCCACGACCGAGGCCGAGGTGAAGTCCGAGGCCGAAGCCGAGGTGAAGCCCGAGGCCGAAGCCGAGGCCGAGGCCAGGACTGGCCACCAAATTATTACTTGGCTCCGAGAATCATGCATACTATTACCCCACTGCTTGGGGGCGTGATCAGCCACATCAGATGGCATTTCCAAAGTCCTGAGAAAATTATAATACTAAATATTTGAGGTTTAGTTATAACTTATTTGATGCATGTGTATTTGATAGGATTTTTGTGGTACATTGATGAGAAATTTTTTTATATAAAATTTTTATTTATTTATAAAAGTTATAGATAAAGTTTTTTTTAAAAAAATTATTTAGAATATAATTATTCAAGTTTAAATATTTGGAGAGGTGTGATTCAAAGCTCAAACCCAAATTGTTATGGAGAGGCTATGGTTTGTCCAATAAAAATTTTACAAAATTTTCTCTTGCTTTCTCATGTTGTTTTCTTTCTAGAGTGTAAACAAATTAGTATCAAACCTCCTTGAACTACATGCTAGATCTAGGGCACTCAGCCTTCTCCCCCATCCCTCCACCCCGCTCGCTCCCCTCCGACTCTCCTTCCTTTCTTGGCTCCCCCCCTTGCTCCCCCCCCCCCCCCAAGTATGCCCCACCTGCTCCCCTGCCCTGCCTTCCTATTGGCCACCTTGGCCCCTGGCTCCCTCATCTCCCCCGCCCCTCCAGCACCAGCCTCCCCTTCCTCCTCCCTTGGTCCCTCGTGGCCCCCCGTTCCCCTCCTCTCGACTCCCCTCCTCGCTCCCCCCCCCCCCCCCACTTCTTCCCCGGCGCTGGCACCCCCTTTCTCCCCCCTTGGCCCCCGATTTCCCCCTTGGCCCCCGGCTCTTCCCTTGGCCCCATTGGTCCCTCTTGGCTGATTCTGCTCTGGCCCCTCATCTTGGCTGATTTTTTCATCATTGCCTCCCTTCTGATCAGTATTGCTGGTAAAAAAATATGATGTAAAATCAAAATAATTTTATATTATATATTTAATATAAATTTTATAATATTAAAATATATTATTTCATCGTTAGTTATATGCAATGTTATGCATTGATTGTTGATTATATAAGTTAATTATTTCTGATTAATATGTTGTATAATGTTGAAAAAATAATTAGTAACTTCGATTATTAGGAATAGTGCCATCAAAATCAGATGTATTTATACTTGAATATTAATATCAATATTGTTGATTCAATGTTTGTTTCGAAATATATTTTTTAAGTCATACATAATTATTTAAAAATAAATATTGATCGCACGTGGATGTATCAAAGGGTTAAGGATAATTTTCTTAATCCAGAATTTGTTAATGGAGTAGAGGAATTTACTACATTTGCATGTAGTCAACCAGAGTGGATGGATGGATCCAGAATCAGTGTAATTTGAGAAAGTGTCAGAATAAAGCTTATAGGGATGTTGAAACAGTTAAAATTCATCTTAGTAAAAAGGGTTTTCTGTCTGGTTACTATAACTGGTACTGCCATAGAGAAACTGAGGCTAGAAGAAAATCAAGTAATCAGAGGGCAGATATAGTCTATGAAACAACAAAAAATTATAATGTAGCATCAAAAAATTATTACATGGCATCTGAGAATTATAATCAATATGACAACTTAAATCAATATTGTTGGCCCAGATGGCAACTCAAGAGGGGGGGGGGGGGTGAATTGGGTTCTTAAAAATTTAACCTTTTAAAAACTATGTGCTTTGGAATATATAAGATTAAGTGCAGGATAAATATTAAGCACAAATAAAGAGATAGAGTGAGAGAGTCAAAACACGGCAAACACAAGGATTTTATAGTGGTTCGGTGTATCCAACACCTACATCCACTCCCAAGTATCTCTTGGGTCACACTATAATCTACTTGATTACAACCGAGTTGTTTTACAAGCTCACAACTCAAAATTGTTGTTTCCCTCGGGATCACAATGAACCCAGCTAATTTTTGGGCTCACAAGCACAAAACCCAAACCCAAGCTAATCTAGCTTGTTCCCGAGGTAAACTACCTCAACTAATTCAATCCCCCTGATTGAATTAGTAAACACCAAATTAATTTAAGGTTTACAACAATGCAAAGCTCCTTAAATGAGCAAATAAGCAATATAAGTAAACAAAGATTAGAAAAGCCTGTTTGAAGCAAATTTGATGTGAGCTTTTCTTCTTTTCCTCTTCTCCTTTGAAATGTTGAATCAGGCCTCAGCTCAGATTCTTCACAAAGATTGCAGTTGAGAAGTTGGGAAAATCAGGGCTTTTGCTCTCTTTTTCTTCACTTAGAAAATCCTTCGATTTTGAAGCTTGAATCACTTGGATTTCTCTTGAATCTCTCTTCAGAAGATAGACGTGGATTCAGAGATTTCTTTTTGAAAATTTCTCTCTCTTTTTTTTGGTTTTTCTTTTTATTTTTCTATCTCTTTTAACCGAACAGTTTCCCCCTTTTTATAGAACTCTCAATCTAGGTTTTAGGTGGGAAATATAGCCGTTGGAGATGTTTGGATTCTTCTGCACACAAAGAAAATAGTCGTTAGAGGTTAGGTGAAAAGAAATCTTACCGTTGAAGTACGTTCTGACAGATAAAAAATCCGTTCCTGACAGGTTGGAGTCGGCTCCGAAAAAGTAAAGAAAAAGTAAGGTAAGTCGGCTCATCGCTTTCGGGAGTCGGCTCTGGAAAACTGTAAGTGTCGGCTCTAGAATGGTCCATAAAATACGCTCTCTATTCTCAGGTTAGAGTCGGCTATAGAAACTCAGGTGTCGGCTCCCAAAATCTTGGGTGACGGCTCCGAAATCTAGGTGTCAGCTTCAGAAACTGAAACAGAATGCACTTCTCTGTATCTCAGGTTGGAGTTGGCTCCGAAACCTTGGGTGTCGACTCTGGACCGTGCCAAAGTCCTAGAAACCTTCTGATACGCCTTGGGGTCGGCTCCTTACCATTTGGGTGTCGACTCCAGGCTCTGAACTTTAAAATTTCTTTTAAAATATTGATTCAAAACATGTTTCTTTATCCTTTTGATTGATCAAACATTTTAAATCCCTGAAACACTTGTTAAATTAGTTAGAAACAAAATGAATATACTCATATCTTTTATTAATCATCAAAATCAATAATTGGGTCAACAATCTCCCCTTTTTGATGATTATAAAAACATTGAGTATATGCATGAGTAAACAATAAGATTTTCACTTCAAATTTCTCAAATATTTATTCCTCACAGGTAAGCTCCCCCTAAATGAGGTAGCTCCCCCTATGATACTCAATTTAACATCTGTTCTTCCTTTTAACAGTAAACTTTTAATGTTTGATACCAATTAAACAATTATATCTATTGTAACATCTATTCATCCTTTCAATGTATATATAGAATTGAAAATACAATTGCTTCTCCTTATGCGCAATTAATTAGATACCAATAAATTATGCTTATTTGATACATATACAAAAGCTAAATACTTCTCATTTTATACTTCTCCCCTTCTTTTTTACTTTCAATGCATATACTATTATCAAATACTTTTACTTCTCCCCCTTTTTTGTTATCAACAAAAAGGTCAAAAAGTTTCAAGTGAAATGACAAAATTGATAGTTACTTCAAAGATCAAATGACATTCATTAAGTATCAAATAAGTTCTTTACATCAAAAAGTTGAACATTACATTATTTTGCAAAAAGAAACTTCATTGCATTAAAACTTCAAACTAAACTTCATTACATCAGAATAGTAAATCAACATCAAACTAGACTAAACATTAGCTTTTAATAACATCAAAGAAACTTCATTACAAGATAATCAAAAATTAGTTCTAATGCGTCTTTGCAGTTCTTCTACTATTCTTGCCATTCCTTCACTCTGAGTCTTGATAAAAGCCTTTAGTCTTTCATCAACAAATGTACATTCAGATGTAATCTTATCCTGAAGCTCAGCATTACATTTGGAATAAGTCTCTGAGTCTCCATCAATGTCTTTAAGTTCATCAAAAATGTTCTTGAGGTCATTCTTTAAGGATTCAGCGGAGGCTCCAAGTGTAGATTCAATTATTCTAACTCTTTCATCCAAAGAATAGAGAGTCTCTCTTGTTGGCCCAGATGGCAACCCAAGAGGGGGGGGTGAATTGGGTTCTTTAAAAAATTTAACTTTTTCTTTAAAATCTATTGGCTTTAAGATAAATGAAATTGAATGTAATGAAAATATAAAGCACAAACAAGGAGATAGAGATAGAGATAATAGAAGCACGACAAACACAAGGATTTTATAGTGGTTCGGTGTATCCAACACCTACGTCCACTCCCAAGATTCACTTGGGTCACACTATAATCGACTTGATTACAGTCGAGTTGTTTTCCAAGATCACAACTCACAACTTATTGTTTTACCCGGGATCACAACGAACCCAGCCATTTTTTTGGGCTCACCAGCACAAAACCCTAAACTCAAGCTAAACTTGCTTGACCCGAGGTATACAACCTCCACTAGTTCAATCCCCCTGATTGAACCAGTAAAAACAAGAAAGAATAATGTTTAAGATACAAGACAACTCCTTAAATGAGCAAATATTCAAATGAATGAACAAGGTTTAGAAAAGCCTGTTTGAAGTGGATTGGATTTGAGCTTTTCTTCTTTTCTTCTTTTCCTCTTCTCTTTGGAGATGTTGAATCAGGCCTCAGCTTTGATTCGTTGCAAACGTTGCAGATGAGAAGTTGGAAAATCTTCAAAACAGAGCTTTTTTCCTTTTTGTGAATCCTTTGATTTTTCAAACTTTGAATGCCTTGGATTCTTCTTTGAGCTTTTTGAAGTGGAAGGATTTGAATTTGAGTACTTCTCTCTTGGATTTCAGGCTCAAGACTTCTTGGATTTTTGATTTGGATATTCTCCCTCTTTTTCTTTTTTTTCGTTCTTATTTTCAAATGGGTGTTCTCCCCCTTCTATAGATTTCTTTTAATCCATTTTTGGAAGAAAACTAGCCGTTGGAATGTACCTGGAAACAAAATATATCCGTTAGAAGTTAGGTAAAAAGGAAATATTACTGTTAGAGCTGATCTGGCATTTTAAATTTTTGTCCTAGACAGGTTGGAGTCGGCTCCAACTTTTCAGGTGTCGGCTCCAAGTCGTTTATCCAAAAATAGAAAGTTCTGAGTTCGTCGAGGAGTCGGCTCCAAAAAAGTTAGGTGTTGGCTCGCCATCGTCAGGTGTCGGCTCCAGAATACTGTGTGTGTCGGCTCCAAGATGCTCAAAAAATAAGCGTTCTGTCCCCGCATCGGAGTCGGCTCCAGACACTGTAAGTGTCGACTCCGAAACTCTGGGTGTCGGCTCCGAAACTCTAGGTGTCGGCTCTGGACCGTATCAAAAATCAGAAGAATATTTGACTGGCCATGGGGTCGGCTCCAGGAATTCTAGGTGTCGACTCCAGTTCTGAAACTTTGAAACTTATGATTTGCAATTGATTCAAAACTCATTTCTTAATACCTTTAAATCGATCAAATATTTTTAAGCGCTGAAACACTTGTCAAATCCATTAGTAATCAAATAAATATACTCAATTCCTTTATTAATCATCAAAATCAATAATTGGGTCAACAATCTCCCCCTTTTTGATGATTATAAAAACATTGAGTATATGCAAAGTATTCTTAAATTAAAATTTTCAAGAAAGTGATCCTCACAAGCAAGCTCCCCCTGAATAAGGTAGCTCCCCCTGTGAAGTTCAAATATCAATTGTATCTCCCTATTGCTTTACATATTTATCAATTGTTCTTCATATTTGATACCAATTAAATAAATGCCAATTAAAGCATAACTAATCAATGCATATACGACATAACTTTCTCCCCTTTTTTGTAATCAACAAAAAGATAAAGAAAAGTTAAGTCAAAAGATAAACTTGATAGATCAAAGGATAATTTCATTTCATTGAAGTCAAGTATTACAAAAAAGAAACTATACTTTCATTACATCAAAGTTTAAACTTCATTACATCAAAAACTAAATTTTCATTACATCAAAACATTAAACAACATAAAAACTACAAGTTGGTTCTAATGATTCTTGTCAAATGATCTAGAATCTTTTGCATTCCATCACTCTGAGTGGCTACAAATTCTTTCAACCTTCTATCAACAAAAGAGCAAGCAGTCATGATTTTATCTTGAAGCTCTGCATTGCACTTTGAATAGGTCTCAGAATCTCCACATATGTCTTTAAGTTCTTCAAATATATTCTTCAAATCACTACTTAAAGATCCAGCAGAAGAGCTAAGAGTAGATTCTATTTTGGCGATCCGATCATCTAAGGAATAAAGTGTTTCTTTAAGATTCATAAATTTGTTATCAAACTCAGTCTTCAGTTCATCCTTCTGAGCAGTAAGCAAGCATTTGAGTTGCTCCATTTGAAGGTCTGAAAATCCAACTGATGAAGAGGATGGCTGAACATGAATATGAGCTGGTGCAGGGGCAGGAACTGGACTCCTTGGCTGTGGAGAGGGAACCCTCACAGATGGACCAGCCTCACAAGGTCCAGAAAGTCTAGGCTCAGGGGCTCTCTCATCCAAGTTACCTTTCCTTTCCCATTGCCCGTTCACCTTTACAAATCCCATCCTATGCAAAGTGGCCAAACTGTAATAATCAGTGTGTCTCAGGTTCTTGGAGGGTTCATTGTCCAAAATTACAACCCCTTGGCTTCTGAATACCATAGTTAAAACCATGCCGTAGGGTAGTGACGATCTTCTCTTTCCTCCAGCCTCGGCCATATAAAATATCATCATAGCAGCTAGGTTGATAGGTTGACCGGTCAATACACTGTCCATCACAACAATGTCCCGCTCGGAGACATACTCAAAACGTGGTCTTTGGGAACAAAATTCTGCTGCAAATGTTGTGTAGCAATCAATTCCAAGGGCAACTGGTTAGCCCTAATCTCCTCAAATTCTTCAACATCTCTCCCTAACATCCTTGATAGGGCCGCTGATCTCTCACTGTGCACATCGGCTGTTAACCCGGTAATGGGGATGCTTAAGAGATTGCCTAATTTTTGAAATGTAAGATGAATCCGTTTGCCTCTAACAGAGCTCACTAAACCACCATTACCTCTTGATAAATTAAAGTAAAATTCTTTCACTAGTGCTGGGTAAGTAGGAACATCAAGAGAACAAACTCTATCCCATCCAAGCTCCTTGAGTTGATTACTAATCGAAAAACCCTCAGATTGAAAGAACTCAAAGTCAACTTTCCTACCCATTGTGATTACCCTCCCTGCTAGGGTATCTACCTGAGGTGAAGTGGTGTTGGGATTGTCTGAATCGGTGGAGGAATCCTCGCTTGGAGACGGCTCGCGGATGGGTCGCCTTACGGAGCGTTTTCCGGTCACCACAGGCACTCCAAACACCGAACCTCTCCTCTTAGGTGCCATTGGATCCTTAGGAAAGCTTGGGTAGAGTGGAATTAGAGATGGGGAGGCTTTGAGAGAGTTTTGGAGGAATTTGGTGGAGGATTCAAAAGTTACGAAATGACGAGGTGTCGACTCTGCCCTAATAAATCGATTTGGGATTCCCAGGTGTCGACTCCCGCAAAGTCGGGTGTCGACTCCAAATCGCTAACACAGTCAGCGCTCGAACTGGAGTCGGCTCCACTTATACGGGTGTCGGCTCCAAGGTCAGGGACCGAGAGCGACACAGACAAAGGTGTCGACTCCTCATTCTGAGGTGTCGACTCCAATGACAGTTTCAGAGAAAAATAATTGAGATTCAAACAACTGAAACTTGTCAAAATAAATTTGATAAAATCTTGATAAAATTTTGGAGTATGAAGAATCAAGTTACTCAGATGACTAGATAATTTGTCCTTAAAATTATGAAAGGAATATCAAGAAATTAATATAGATCTAGAAAGTCATTCCTTAAAGTATCAAAATCAATCCAAAGGGTCACATATCCTAATTCACCTCTAAGATAACAAAATCTCTCTTCACTCAAAGGTTTTGTAAATATATCAGCTAATTGTTCTTCAGTATTAACATATTCAAGACAAATTTCATTATTAGCTACATGTTCTCTTATAAAGTGATATCTAATTTCAATGTGTTTTGTTCTTGAATGTTGAATTGGATTTTTAGTTAGATTTATTGCACTTGTGTTATCACATCTAATTGGAGTTTTATCAAGTGTTATGCCATAATCTTCAAGTTGTCTCTTAATCCAAAGGATTTGAGCACAGCAACTTCCAGCTGCAACATATTCTGCTTCAGCAGTAGATAATGCAACCGAATTTTGCTTTTTGCTAAACCAAGAGATTAAGTTACTACCTAAGAATTGACATGCTCCACTTGTGCTTTTTCTATCTAATTTACATCCAGCATAGTCAGAGTCAGAATATGCAATCAAGTTTAATGTTGAGTCTCTAGAATACCATAAACCTACATTTTTAGTTCCACTTAAATATCTTAAGATTCTTTTTACAGCAATTAAGTGAGATTCTTTAGGTTCAGATTGAAATCTAGCGCATAGACATACAGCAAACATTATATCTGGTCTACTAGCTGTTAAGTAAAGAAGAGATCCGATCATACCTCTGTAATATTTTTGATCTACTTTCTTACCATCTTCATCTTTGTCCAATTTGCATGAAGGACTCATAGGAGTTCCAAGTGGTTGATTGACTCCATTCCAAACTTCTTGAGCAGTTCTTTTGTGTATTTGGCTTGATTGATGAAAATTCCTTCTTTGCTTTGCTTGATTTGAAGTCCTAGGAAGAAGTTGAGTTCTCCCATCATGCTCATTTCAAACTCACCCTGCATCAACTTAGCAAATTCTTGACATAACAAATTGTTAGTAGCACCGAATACAATATCATCAACATATATTTGTACTACTAATAAATCCTTGTCTTTTCTTTTCAAAAATAGTGTTTTATCAACATTTCCTCTTATAAAATCATTTTCAATCAGAAATTTACTTAATCTTTCATACCAAGCTCTAGGTGCTTGTTTTAAACCATATAGTGCTTTGTGCAATTTAAAAACATGATTTGAAATTCATGATCTTCAAAACCAGGTGGTTGTTCAACAAAAACTTCCTCATTTATAAATCCATTTAAAAATGCACTTTTAACATCCATTTGAAATAAATTGATATGCATATGACATGCAAATGCAAGTAATAATCTAATTGCTTCTAGTCTAGCTACAGGTGCAAAAGTTTCATCAAAATCAATTCCTTCTTCTTGATTATATCCTTTTGCAACTAATCTAGCTTTGTTTCTAATTACTATGCCATTTTCATCTAATTTATTTCTAAATACCCATTTTGATCCTATAACAGAATGATCTTTAGGTCTATCTACAAGAGTCCAAACATTATTTCTAGTAAATTGATTTAATTCTTCTTGCATAGCTAACATCCAATTATTATCTTTTTCTGCTTCTTCAATAGTTTTAGGTTCAATTTGAGATACAAATGCAAGATGATTATTGATGTTTCTCATTGATGATCTAGTTCTTACTCCTTGAGATGGATCACCTATAATTAATTCTTTGGATGACCATAGGCATATCTCCAATCTCTAGGAAGATCTACATCATTATGATTTGCATCAACAACATCAACACTAGGAGAATCATTATCTTTAGCTTCTTGTTCATGATCCGAAGATACATCTATATTTAATTTTTCAATATCTCTTTCTAGAATGTTTGTATCTTCCTCATCATCAATCTTTTCAGAACTTGATGCTAAAGATTCATCAAAAATTACATGAATAGATTCTTCTACAATTAAGTTTCTCTTGTTAAACACTCTATAGGCTTTACTAGATGTTGAATATCCTAAGAAAATGCCTTCATCAGATTTTGCATCAAATTTTCCTAGATTATCTTTGCCATTATTATGAATGAAACATTTACAACCAAATGCATGAAAGTAACTTATGTTTGGTTTTCTATTATTCCATAGTTCATAAGGAGTTTTCTTAATGATTGGCCTAATTAAAGCTCTATTAAGAATGTAACATGCCGTGTTTATAGCTTCCGCCCAAAAGTATTTTGGTAAGTTGCTTTCACATAGCATGGTACGGGCCATGTCTTCTAAGGTTCTATTTTTTCTTTCAACTACTCCATTTTGTTGTGGTGTTCTAGGTGCTGAAAAATTATGATGAATGCCATTTTCTATGCAAAAGTTTTCAAATAAATGATTTTCAAATTCAGTGCCATGATCACTTCTTAGAGACACTATGGTGTTGTTTTTCTCATTTGTGACCTTCTTGAAGAATTTCAAAAATAATGGAAAGGTCTCATCCTTATGAGCTAAAAACAATACCCAAGTGTATCTAGAGTAATCATCTACAATCACAAGACCATATTTCTTTCCTCCTAGACTTGTGGTTCTAGTAGGTCCAAAAAGATCCATGTGAAGTAGTTCAAGTGGCCTAGAAGTGGAAACAATATTTTTAGTTTTGAAAGAATTTCTAGTTTGTTTTCCAAATTGACATGCATCACAAATTTTGTTATTTTCAAAATCTAGTTGTGGAAGTCCTTTTACTAAATCCATTCTAATTAATTTTGAAATAAGGTGTGTGCTTGCATGACCTAATCTACGATGCCATAACCAACCAATCTCATTCATATTAGCATTATTAGCAACTAAGCAATGATTACTAGTAGACAAATTGTCTAAATCAATCAAGTATACATTGCCATTTCTATTTCCAATAAAAATAATGCTATTATCAATGGGATTAGAAACAGTGCAGATTGATGCTTCAAATGATACTTTAAAACCTTTATCACATAATTGGCTAATACTTATTAGATTATGTTTTAAACCATTAACATATAAAATTTTCAATATATGTGGAGGGAGTTATTTGAATTTTACCAAACCCCATGATTTGGCCTTTGCCATTGTCACCAAATGTAACAACTCCTCCTCTTTTGCTCTCAAGGGTGATGAATTGATCCTTGTCACCCGTCATGTGTCTTGAGCAGCCACTATCGAGATACCACTTTCGCTTTGATCTTTTGGCCGCAAGACACTCCTGCAAAAATAATTAAGTCTTATATTTAGGTACCCAAGCCTTCTTGGGTCCTTCATGGTTAGTAGCATAAAAGATCGTTCCTTTGGGAACCCATATTTTCTTGCCTTTACTATTTAATTTTTTGTTACTATTTCTTGCATCACATTCATAGGATTTATGGCCTTTCTTGTTACAATAATGACATGTAACATTATCTCTATTTTGTTCTTTTCTAAAAAAGTTTTTGACAAATTTTTGTTTTAAGTTAGGTCTATATCCTAAACCAGCTTTATCATATATAGCTCTTTGATTACTTAACAATAAATTAAGTTTTTCAGAACTATAAGTAAATTTATCAACAATATTTTATATTTATCAACTTCCTTCTTTAATTTATCATTTTCATTGGAAATTGATTCTTTTCTTTTGTCAAATTTCTTTTTCAGATTTTAGCATTTTAATTTCATTAGTAAGATTATCTTTTTCTTTAATAAGAATTGAGTTATCATTTTTCAAAGATTTGTATTTCTTTTTCAAAACTTTAAAATCATCTACTAGTTCATTGAAAGCTTCAAATAATTCATCAAATGCAAAATCATCACAAGGGTTTTCAGAACTTACCTCATGTCGTCGTTTGCCATAAAGCAAATGTTTGCAACTTCTTTTTGTTCTTCCTCTGAAGAGGATTCATCGCTGTCACTCCAGGTTGCAACATAGGCTTTCTTCTTCTTCTTGTAAGTCTTCTTCAGTTGAGGACAATCGTATCTAAAGTGCCCCGGTTTCTTACACTCATAGCAAATCAAGGGGTCTTTCTCTTTGTCCTTGTCCTTTTCCTTTTCTTTTTCTCCTTCCATCTTAATTCCAGATTTCTTCTTGTGGAAGGGTCTCTTTCTTCTCATGAATTTTTTGAATTTTCTTGCTAGAAGAGCTGTCATCATCATCATCATCATTATCACTGCAGCTCTCCTCACTTTCTGCAGCCTTAAGAGCTATAGTCTTTTTCTTCTTCACATCTTCTCTATGTGCTGCTTCATGGTTAATTCATGGGTCATTAGGGATCCAAGTAGCTCCTCCAAGGGTAAGGTGTTGAGGTCCTTGGCTTCTTGGATTGCTGTCACCTTTGCTTCCCAAGTCCTTGGAAGTGACCTAAGAATTTTGCGAACAAGTTCAGAATTAGTATAGGTCTTGCCTAGACTTTTCAAACCATTTACAATATCGGTGAATCTAGTATACATGCATGCTATAGTTTCAGTTTGCTCCATGCTAAATAATTCATATTTATGAACAAGAATATTTATTTTAGATTCTTTACTTGATTTGTACCCTCATGGGTAACCTCTAATCTATCCCATATCTCTTTTGCGAATTACATGTAGAAATGCGATTAAATTCATTTGCATCTAATGAACAATATAAGACATTCATGGCCTTAGCATTGAGCTGAGCCATTTTCCTATCATTATCATTCCAATCCCTTTCGGGCTTAGGAACAATAGAGCCATCAACAATGTGTGTGGGTGTGCTAGGTCCATTAATTATAACACTCCACAATTCATAATCAGAAGCTTGAATGAATATCCTCATTCTTGCTTTCCAATATGAATAGTTGGAACCATTAAATAAGGGAGGTCTATTTGTAGAATGACCTTCGGCAAATGAAGATCCAACTTGAGCTGCCATTTGGATCTTTAGCTC
>UESW01004224.1:679186-743609 GCA_900491605.1 Calamus simplicifolius | reverse complement strand
TCTTTAAAAAATTTAACCTTTTAAAAACTATTGGCTTTAAGATAAATGAAATTAAATGCAATGCAAATATAAGCACAAACAAGGAGATAGAGATAGAGATAATAGAAGCACGGCAAACACAAAGATTTTATAGTGGTTCGGTGTATCCAACACCTACGTCCACTCCCAAGATTCACTTGGGTCCACACTATAATCGACTTGATTACAGTCGAGTTGTTTTACAAGATCACAACTCACAACTTGTTGTTTCCCCGGGATCACAACGAACCCAGCCGTTTTTCGGGCTCACCAGCACAAAACCCTAAACTCAAGCTAATCTAGCTTGACCCGAGGTATACTACCTCCACTAGTTCAATCCCCTGATTGAACTAGCACAAACAAGTAAGAATAATGTTTAAATACAAACAGCTCCTTAAATGAGCAAATATTCAAATAAATGAACAAGGTTTAGAAAAGCCTGTTTGAAGTGGATTGGATTTGAGCTTTTCTTCTTTTCTTCTTTTCCTCTTCTCTTGGAGATGTTGAATCAGGCCTCAGCTTTGATTCGTTGCAAATGTTGCAGATGAGAAGTTGGAAAATCTTCAAAATAGAGCTTCTTCCTCTTTTGTGAATCCTTCGATTTTTCAAATTTGAACGCCTTGGATTCTTCTTTGAGCTTTTGGAGTGGAAGGATTTGAGTTTGAATGCTTTTCTCTTGGATTTCAGGCTCAAGACTTCTCGGATTTTTGATTTGAATATTCTCTCTATTTTCCATTTTTTCCTCTTTTTCTTTTCGTTGTTATTTTTCAAACGGGCGTTCTCCCTTTTTATAGATTTTCTTTAATCCATTTTTGGGAAGAAACTAGCCGTTGGAGTGTACCTGGAAACAAAATATATCCATTAGAAGTTAGGTAAAAATGAAATATTACCGTTAGAGCTGATCTGGCATTTTAAAATTTCATCCCAGACAGGTTGGAGTCGGCTCCAACTTTTCAGGTGTCGGCTCCAAGTCGTTTATCCAAAAATAGAAAGTTCTGAGTTCGTCGAGGAGTCGGCTCCAAAAAAGTTAGGTGTCGGCTCGCCATGGTCAGGTGTCGGCTCCAGAATACTATGTGTGTCGGCTCCAAGATGCTCAAAAATAAGCGTTCTGTCCCCGCATCGGAGTCGGCTCCAGACACTGTAAGTGTCGACTCCGAAACTCTGGGTGTCGGCTCCGAAACTCTAGGTGTCGGCTCTGGACCGTATCAAAAATCAGAAGAATTTGACTGGCCATGGGGTCGGCTCCAGGAATTCTAGGTGTCGACTCCAGGTTCTGAAACTTTGAAACTTATGATTTGCAATTGATTCAAAACTCATTTCTTAATACCTTTAAATCGATCAAATATTTTTAAGCCCTGAAACACTTGTCAAATCCATTAGTAATCAAAAAATATACTCAATTCCTTTATTAATCATCAAAATCAATAATTGGGTCAACACACCTGGTCCGCATCAGACATGCCTAGAATCAGCCTAGATGTCCTGGTTCACCGCCTCAGCGTGGACGAGACAGTTCGGCCAATCAAGCGAAAGAAAAGAAGATTTGCCCTCGAACGCCAAAAAGCCATTGAAGAGGAGGTGGATAAGCTTATCAAAGCCAACTTCATCTGAGAAGTCAATTATCCCGATTGGCTGGCAAATATGGTTATGGTGAAAAAGTCAAATGGCAAATGGAGGATCTGCATCGACTTCACCGACCTCAACAAAGCCAGCCCGAAAGACAGCTTCCATCTCCCACGAATCGACCAACTTATGAACTCGACTTCAGGCCACAAGATGCTGACCTTTATGGATGCCTATTCAGGATACAACCAGATCCGGATGGTGCCCGAAGATGAGGAAAAGACTGCCTTCACCACCGACCGAGGTATCTATTGCTATCGAGTTATGCCTTTTGGTTTGAAAAATGCAGATGCCATCTACCAAAGGCTGGTCAATAAAATTTTCAAAGAGCAAATCAGTCGGAACATGGAAGTTTATGTTGATGATATGCTGGTGAAGAGCAAGGAAGCATCCCAATATATCGAGGACCTTATGGAACGCTTCAAGATGCTTCGGAAGTATCAAATGAAGCTCAACCCTACCAAATATGCTTTTGGAGTCAACTCTGAGAAATTCCTTGCTTCATGGTCTCTTCGAGGCATCGAAGCAAATCCCCAAAAGATCCAGGCCTTGCAGCGATGGCCCCTCCTGGATCGATCAAGGATGTGCAATGCCTCATCGGAAGGATAGCGGCCCTTAGTCGCTTCATTACTCGATCAACTGAAAAGTGCCTTCCCTTCTTCAAAGCTCTTCAGTCAGCCAAAAACTTCCAATGGACCTTATATTGCCAGAAATCCTTTGAAGACCTCAAGAAATACCTCGGCTCACCTCCTCTCCTCAGTAGCCCAAAGCCAGGTGAAACGCTGAGCCTGTACCTCGTGGTCTCTGAGAATGTTGTTGGCTCGGTGCTAATCAGAGAAGAGGACAGAATTCAAAAGCCTATTTATTATGTCAGCAAATTGCTCAAAGATGCTAAAATGAGGTACACTCGAGTGGAGAAGATGGTTCTAGCCCTAGTAACATTGGTCCGGAAGCTATGGCCATACTTTCAAGCGCAAACCATCACGTCCTAACTGACCAACCCATCAAGGCAATCATCCATCGTCCGGAAGCATCGGGGAGAATGACCAAGTGGGCTGTCGAACTAAACGAGCATGACATTCAGTACCAGCCTCGTCGGCCATCAAAGCCCAGGTCCTGGCGGATTTCCTCCTCGAATGCACTGTGCCCAAAGATGGCTCCGCTTCGGGCACCCCTAGGCAGCCAAAGCCCTATGCTCCATGGTTACTTCACGCCGACGGATCCTCCAGCGCAAGCGGTTCTGGTGCCGGTCTAGTCCTCACCAGCCCAAAGGGTGCTACTTTTGAATATGGCATCCGCTTCTCCTTTCCAGCCTTAAATAATGAAGCATAATATGAGGCCCTGCTCGCCAGACTCCGCATCGCTCGCGAGCTCAAAGTTGAAAAACTGAATGCCTACACTAACTTTCAATTAGTGGCGGGCCAGGTACGAGGCAAATTTGAAGCTCAAGAACCGAACATGATTTAGTATCTTCAGAAGGTGCGCGATCTATCTTCTTGTTTCAATGAATTTAAGATCATCCAGGTCCCAAGAGCTGAAAATGCGTGTGTCGACCTTCTGTCTCGTCAGACGACAATAGACTCAATGGACCTTGAACGGAGTTTCCACTTGGAAATCCTGGAGAAGTCCAGCATCACCAACGCTGATCAGCTGATGCAAATTGACACCGAACCATCCTGGATAGACCCCTTGCACAAGTATCTCAAAGAAGGGCGGCTACCCACTGATAGAAGAGAAGCGAGGAGGCTAAAAATGCAGTCGTCTCACTATGTTCTAATCGATGACCGGCTGTATAAGCGATCATTCTCCATGCCATTGCTCAAATGCCTCCGTCCATCAGAAGCCAATTATGTTCTTTGGGAGGTTCATGAAGGCATTTGTGGCAACCATCTCGGCAGCCGCATCCTGTGCCAAAGTGCTATGCCAAAGATATTATTGGCCAACGATGCAGAAGGATGCAGATGACCTTGTCCGAGCCTGTGATGCATGCCAATGAACTCAAATATCCAGAGGCTCCCCTCTGCCCACCTGACCTCCATATCATCCCCCTGGCCTTTTGCCAAGTGGGGAATGGATATTCTTGGCCCTTTTTCCCTCGTAACATGACAAAGAAGTTTTTATTCGTTGCAATTGATTATTTTACTAAGTGGGTTGAAGCCGAAGCAGTCGCCCAGATAACTGAGGCTCGAGCTAAGGATTTCATATGGAGGTCCATCATTAGCTGCTTCGGCCTTCCCCATACCATCATCACCGACAACGGGAAGCAGTTTGATAATCCCAAGTTCCGGGAGTTCTGTGAGGATCATGGCATTCTCCATTGCCTAACTTCGGTCGGACATCCTCAAGCTAATGGAGAAGCCAAGGTAACTAACCGAACTCCTTTGTAGGGAATTAAAGCTCGGCTCAACCAGGCACGGGGCAGATGGGCAGAGGAGCTCCATCATGTGCTGTGGGCATACCGAACCACGAAGAGGACTCCCACGGGCCAAGCTTCCTTCAAGATGGCTTTCGGTATAGAAGCGGTTATTCCCATGGAGGTTGGGCTCCCCTCTCCTCACATCGAAGGCTACTCAGAAGAATCTAATGATGAACAACTCCAAACTGATCTTGACTTAATAGAAGAAGTCAGGGAGAAAGCGCGGATCCATATGGTGGCCTACCAACAAAGAGTCGCCCGCTATCATTCTACCATAGTTAAAGGAAAGCTCTTCCTCCCAAGCAATCTAGTACTTCGAAAGGCATCTGTCTCAAAACCTCTGGAGCAAGGAAAGTTGTCCCCTAATTGGGAGGATCATTATCAAATTACAGAAGTGATCAGACTCGGCACCTATAAGCTCTAATATCTAAATGGGAAATCCATCCTCCGGACATAGAACTCGTATAATCTCCGCATGTATCATCAATAAGAGTATGCTCTTCCTCTCGAATTTACTTTATCCATTGAATTAAACTTTTTAAAAATTTGCAAAACTTCTACCTTTACTGCCCTCTTCAATAGTTGCAATGAGAAGCAGGTTTATAAATTCTCGGTTGGGCCGACCAATCTCCATACCTTGGCAGCGCCAAGTAAAACATAATCTTTTATAAATCCTCGGCTGGGCCGAGCAATCTCCGTACCTTGACAGCGCCAAGTAAAATATATTTTTTTATAAATCTTTGACCGGACCGAGCGATCTCCGTACCTTGGCAGCGCCAAGTAAAACATAATCTTTTATAAATCCTCGGCCGGATCGAGCGATCTCCGTACCATGGCAGCGCCAAGTAAAATATAATTTTATAAATCCTCGGCCGGGCCGAGCGATCTCCGTACCTTGGCAGCGCCAAGTAAAATATAATCTTTTATAAATCCTCAGTCGGGCCGAGCGATCTTCGTACCTTGGTAGCACCAAGTAAAATATAATCTTTTATAAATCCTCGACCGAACCGAGCAATCTCCGTACCTTAGCAGTGCCAAGTAAAATATAATCTTTTATAAATCCTCAGTCGGGCCGAGCGATCTCCGTACCTTGGCAGCGCCAAGTAAAACATAATCTTTTATGAAGCCTCAGTAGAACCGGATGATATTTTTGAATAATATAAAGCCTCGGTCAGAGCCGAAGTGCATCTTTTATTATCAAAAGCCTCGGTCGGAGCCGGAGTGTGTCTCTTATTATCAAAAGCCTCAGCCAGAGTCGAAGTATGTCTCTTATTATCAAAAGCATCGGCCGGAGCCAGAGTGCATCTCTTATTATCAAAAGCTTCAGCCAGAACCGGAGTACGTCTCTTATTATCAAAAGCCTCGGCCGGAGCCGAATTGTATCTCTTATTATCAAAAGCCTCAGCCAGAGCCGAAGTGCATCTCTTATTATCAAAAGCCTCGGCTGGAGCCGAAGTGCGTCTCTTATTATCAAAAGCCTCGTTCGGAGCCGAAGTACGTCTCTTATTATCAAAAGTCTTGGCCGGAGCCAAAGTGCATCTCTTATTATCAAAAGCCTCGGCCGGAGTCGAAGTGCATCTCTTGCTACCGGAACCCTTGGCCAAAGCCGAATCGAATTTCTTGTTAATCTTTGAAGCCTTGGACAAAGCCAAGTGGCCCCGACGGTTCTACAGGAACGGCAAGGCCGGTTAATTTCCCAGACATTTTAGTGCAATTGATATGTCTTATCATACTTCAGTGCGAATAAGTAGTCCCTCTCTCTGCTCATCAGCAGGATTGTGCAAATCTCTCATCCTTAGGAAAAGACCTACTTAGCCCCTTTTTATCGGTCGCGCCTATCTTGTGAATCGGTAAGGTTGCCCAGACCTCCCTCTGACTTGAATAGAGACCAGTGTCTCCTCTGAAGGGGGTCAAATACTATGAAAATGCCTAACGAAGGCAGTGCTACCAAAGCACAATCGAAGATTTATGAGCCGAGCATGACTCGGTACGCCTAAAACGAGCAAGACTGCATGGTCATGCCAAAAGGAAAAAAGCAAACATCTGCAAACATTTGAAAAAAGAAGAAAGAACAAAAGACTTTCTTTATTCCGTTAATCGATGAGAAATACAACCTTTCAAGAGGCGTTACAAGTGCATAAAAGCACAGGAAATACAAGTAAAATAAAAGACTCGATTGAGCAGCTTCGGTCGATAAACAATGTCTTTACATCCGACCCCAGAAATCAGAGAAACCAGACATGCTCTGTTAAGCCACTAGTTAATCCCAAAGAACAAAGCAAGCCATCCACGAATCCCTCAGATGAATACGTGGAGGGATCATGACTAGGCCAAGGGCCCGTGGATGCTTATGCCAATGGAGCATCCCCCCAAGCGGAGTGCTGGATTGCCAGCCACTACACAACAACATAAATAGGGAACAAGCAGACCAACACAGCCCTCCTCCCTCTTCACATGGCGAAAGATTCCTCAGGCGGGTGAACTAAGGGATTCAAGCTGAGGGAGGGGGTGAAATTCATGCTAGTCATGGGGGGCATGTATGTCATGCATTTCCTGTGATCACCATGACCAGCAACAAAGGACACACAGAAAGCGCATACGTGCGCTCCCCATATGACTTCTGCGGGCCCCCGTGCGCTCTCCATATGATCTCCAATAATTCCTCCCTTGAGGACTGCCTGCTCTTCAGCAGCTTCTCCATCACCCCAGCTATCTGGGATGAACCAACCTTCAAAAGGAAAGCTCAGACTCTCCACTCCCAACCTTAATGAAACAGACGCCATGGAAACTCTTACAACTCACAGAAAGGGAAGGCCTTAGGAGATAGCCTAACATGGCCCGCACTCCCCATTTTATTGGCAAACAGACCGAGAGCATGCATTGAAGCAAAAGGCCCTGGGATTCAAAATGCCCTGGCTACACTGCCACGCGGCAGCTTAGGATAAGAGGCCGCTCTTCAAAGCGCGCCAAACGCATTTCCCAGACTATGATGCAAGAAAAAAGATTTTCCTCTGATCTCGAATCAAGAGCCTTAAATGCAGGAAATCGTCCGCAGGTCCTTGAGATATGGGCAGGCCTGGGAAATCGCTTGGTGAAAATGACGCCCTCCAATGGCGAACGAATGCTTATCTTGTACGTTAAAAAGACCCTCATTAGAGAAGACCGACGAGATAAATAACTTAGGCAAGTAACGAAGCATCCTTTGTCAAGTTACAAAGCCGTTTTATCCATCTCGGCAAAAAGAAAGCCAACCCGCTTTGAAAAAGACAAGGCACTGGCAGAGTAATAAAAAATGCGTAGAAGCCAAGTACTCCTCAATAAAGACACGCCGATATCTCCTGCTTCGGTCCAAAGCCGAACCACCCGTTATGTTTTAGCATAAACCGAGACATCGCTTTTTGCTTCGACTCAAAGCCGAGATAGTCTCCTTACTTCGGAAAAATTGAGGTATCCCTTTTTGATTCGGTAAAAACCGAACGTTCCCTTATTCCCGGTCCAAACTGAGATAGCTATTCTTGCCCCAATGCTAACGGGATGCTCCTTATGCTTCGGCAAAACCGAGTGATATACTACACTCTGACTGGAACTTATGAGTTCTCCTTACCTCGGCTAAAATGAAAAACCGTACCTTAGTCTCGACAAGATCACCAGAGATCCCCAGGGGGGTGGTTCGTTTGTAAAACTCACATGATGAGAACTAACATTTCGAAGATGGCAGCGAATACGAAAGTAGCAAAAATTCTTTTTTATTCATCATAAAAGGAAAAATAAAAGAAAAGAAAAAGACATGCGAGCCCTCAACGGGGCTTATCGTCTCCACCGGGCGCTGCCAAGCTCTCACCACGCCACAAACTTAGCTCGGCGATAAGAATAGCGATTTGTTGCTGGAGAATCACCACTTGCCCTTCCAGCTGACTGTTGATCCGACTAAGGAGCTCGTGCTCCCTCATGGAGATGGCCAAGTATTCTTCGACCATCTTCCGGAGTCGGTCCCGCTACGCGAGCATCAACAACAGGTCCTTCCTGTCGATAGTTACCGAAACGCGGCTCTGGTGGGGGCCCCCTTGCGGAAGGGCCTGCCCCCGCAGCCATTATCGTCGTTTTGGCACCCCAATAGACCCCCCTTTATTTTCAGAAGCCATCCTACTATCCTAAATTTTGGGAGGTAATGATGGCATCCTCCATCCGTATTTAAACTACTTCTGGCGGGTATTTTGATCGCCCAAGCTATCAATTTCAACGTAACTATCGCGGAAACTCGCCATGCGTCACCGCCTCAGTGGGTGCTCGCTGGAAACGAAGAGTTGCGCCCCCTCGCCGAGGAGGATCAATAAATAGCAACGAGGCGCTCGAGAGGTGCCCCCATCTTGGGATCAGATTCCCTTCGATCTGTCGGACTCCATCGAACTAAATATCCTCGAAGTAACGCAAAAAAGAGGAAAAAATCTCAATGGCAGGGACGAAGGAAGCATTGCAGAAGGAACGTCGCCCTAGCCTTCTTTAAATAGCAAATCCAAAAAGAAACCCCAAATGCCGAAAAATTTCGATATGGGTGCCAAGATAAAGGAGCCCCGCTACGTGGAGCTCCCACAATCGCAGATTGGGATAAACTAGGCATCTTTTTCTCGAGCCACGGCAAAAAATGATGATGAAACGACGATTTGTCACTTATGGAGTTATCATTACCTGACCCATCGGATTCCCCTGAATGAGGCTATTATGAAATTCTACTCCCTATATCCGAATTTACACTTCGGACTAGGGAGTGGGGGACATGTGATGAGGGGTAGAATTGTCATTACATTAAGGCCTGTACACATCAACAATTAGGTCAAGTCCAATCCCAACATCTCTCCAGCCAGCTGTCATAGCCACCAAGTAGCGAAGATCAATCGGCTTTAGCAAGGTCAAATCGCCCCAGTAATCCGAACCATTCTTATTTCTCGGTAAACCGAGGTATCCATACCTCGGCGATACGAGTCATTCTTATTTCTCGATAAACCGAGGCATCCATACCTCGACGATACGAGCCATTCTTATTTCTCGATAAGCCGAGGTATTTATACCTCGGCGATACGAGCCATGATTATATCTCGATAACTCGAGCCGCCTTTATGCCTCGGAGAACCAAATTGTCCTCCGCCTTGGTCAGATCGAAGCACTCAAAATGCCTCTGCAGAATCCGACACGGAAGAGTCCCTATTCGCTGAGACAAAATAAGATTCCAAACAGAGAATCATACCCAGGAGTGGCCTAGAGCCTACGCAGTCATGGAATCCCAAGGCATCAGCCAGCTCTCCTAGCCATCGATCCTCTAACTGACAAGATAAAGATCCTACTGATCTCGTAACAAACTCGATTCGAATCCATTTCAAATCATAACAACTTTCAGCCCCCACGACGCGCCCAGAGAATCAGGTGATCCTTTATAAATACCACAGCATTTCAACCTCTCAGGTACGCACGAATCACCTTACAAAAACTTCTACACATTCACTTGGCTTTACAGAATCGATTACTCTATTAGAGCTCCAATCGAGAGCTTAGAGGAAGATTCTTCTGTGAAAAGTCTTCTTTTCACATTTGCTTGCTGTGAATCTTTACTGACTTGGGCGTCGGAGGGTCTCCCGCAAAGGACAATCCCAAGGAAATCCTTTGCGAGCGCGGACTGTCTTGCAGATTTCACCCGGACGTTGAGATCGGAGTTCGGACCCGGAGCCGGAGGCGCATCCGAATCGAAGAACGAATTTCTACGGAAACATTGCACATTGCAATCATTTATATAAATCGCCATCCATACTTTTTTTCCATGAATGATGTATTTATCTATAAAGAAAGTCATATATGTTCTAATTTTTGTACTGGTGGTCATTCCATAACCGAGCCCAGTAAAGGCTCAACAAGGACTTTGGGACAAGACAGACTACCACCATGCTTTCACGAAGTGTGCAGAATACTTTCATGGACGGGTCGGGGTGAGTCAACTTGGAAGCCCAATTAATTTTTGGGGACCGCACACAGGCGATGCAAAGTACTTATTGGGCCGGAACCGGTGAGGTCAGTGGCTGCTCGTCGTGGAAGGATAGGAGAGAAGCGTGTAATTTTTTTCGTAGATTTAAAAGAAAGGAATATTCAAGAAACTGACTAATGAACAGCGTATTATTTTTAATTTTGATAAATATAATTTAGAAGAAAAAAATTTTCAAGATATTGACTAATCTAACTCTTTCGTATTTTATTTTTTTAAATAGATAAATCATTTGCAACTCAAGTTTTTGATGGCATTTAAAATGGCAGCGTTCGCGGTGATGATGATGGTAGTGCAGGGTATGTCATTCGAACCAACGATGAAAGACTTCTAACAGCCGATGGGGCCTTCTTTAAGGACTATTATGTTCCAGAAGCTGAGATCAGAACAGCATGGTCTAGCATTATCAAGGCGAACCAACAGTTGCAGGCTCAGAGGATCCTTATCGAAGAAAACTTTACTATAGTTATCGGTTGGATTTAGGATAGGTCGAAGCTAGACCTTGCTCATCGCTCTTTTGAGATATTTGATAGCTTTTGCAAGATTCAGTAATTACCATTGTTTGACATGTTTATCGAAAGGCAAATTGTGTGACTTACTGGATTGCCTTCTTTATTGTGTAGCATTTCATTGATTGGATTTAGATTCAGAATGACACGATTTCATTCTTTCTCTTAATGTAATTTTTTTTGATTTTATGGGCTTTTTGCATCAGAGTTACGTGATCATCCTACTTAAAAAAAAAAGAAGAAGAAGAAGAAGAAGAAGAAGAAGAAGAAGAAACAAACAAACAAAGAAAGGCTATTCGTTCTCTTTCTTTCATTCTTTTGGTGGTGAAGCAAACAGCACACGTCTGGAGTCTTAACGCCTCTAGATGATTGACTTATATTTGCCACGTGCTGACATAAATAAATCAACAGAGTTCCTTTGTTTTCCACACCTTTATTGACTCATGGCCGATTAAGTTTCTTGGAAAGTAGGGTTTGTGGAAATTTAGACTCTTTACTCGGTCACTTAGAAAGCCAGTGCTGCGAGCTTGCGAATGGGTGGCTCAGGAATGAGCTTTAGTCAGGCTACGTCCTTTTGTCAAAGAAAAGGAGGTTCACAAATTCGGCATAATTCCAAAGCCTAAATTGTCCGGATAGAATAATGGAACCACGTAACTTTCGTTAGAAAGCTCGATTATTGTAACCCCAAGTTCATCCGCTAACTTCGTTAGTTTCATTAGTTGATCAAAATTTTATGACTTAAAAATTTTAGTAAAAATCAATGAATAGCAAGTAAACTTAAATTATAAGCACATAACATATTCCTTTTTCATTCAATATGGGACTAAATATGGGTATCACAATCTTTCTACCTTATAATGCTATTCACATTACAAACTATCCAGAATCTACTTCGAATCAGATTATTGATGCCGTAAGAATGGCTCCATACCATGATAGAACTTCATCATCCCTTTCTTATGCCCAGCCATCAATTCTGCACACTCAAATCGATTTTGATACCATTTCTAATGTTTCAAGTCTACTCGCTAGTCCAGTTAACTTTGTTAGCATGCTAAAATCATATGGCCAAAAAATTTAAGTGAAAGTTAATAAATAGCAAATGAACTTAAATTATAAGTGCATAATACATTTCTTTTCCGATGAGACTAGATATGCTATATCATAATTATATTATATTCAAACCACGTAATCACCTCATTGATGGATCCTTGCATAAATTATAGGCCTTTCACTAGGCAAACCAACTTCTAACATCCTTTTATGCCATCATAATACGATCTCTAATTCTATATCTTTTTCAATATCATCGAAACCCATATATAGTTGAATTCAACGGAGTGAAAATAGCCCACCAATTAATTCTAATCCTCTTGAATTGGTTGAGTGCTTCGTATTTCATGCAAGCAGTAAGCAATTTGGACTCTTCAAATACCTGACTCCATCCATGTCCTCGGTCATGAAATATACAAAACTTCGGTCGACGGTATTCACTATCAATACTATAAAAAATAAAAGAAGAAAGAAAGAAAAGGAGGCGAAAAAAAAGTCAAAAACTTATCAGTCACAGAAGATGAAAGTTGAAACAGAGTGAAACGTGTTTCTCACCGTCCCAATAGTCAATGGTCCGCTATTCTCGAAGAGTTGGTTCTGTTAGTTCTGCCTTCTAAATTCTAGATTCAACACAAACTTCCTCTCTAAAGCATGAGTTGCAAGAAAATGGTTTTTGATTCAACTGGTTTAGATATAGTTTTAGACATTCCGTCAAATTACGAAGGGTCCAAGTCCAAATAAAAATCGTAGATTTGAAACCAATTTTAGCCCAAGTCGAGCACCACTGACTCATGCCAAAAGCTCTATCCTTTTCCTTCTTCAAACCTCTGTGGCTAAACTTTTTCTCTCTTACCGTCCCAATTTAGAAGCTTGCTCATTATTCACAGAGCCACCGAATGAGACAGAGAGAGGCGTTATTCCTATCGGTTGGGATCCTTTGCTCTGCACTACATACATGGTGCGGTGCACATAGGTGCCTCTCATCCATAGGTGAGCAAGTGAAAATTATTCATACGGGTCCCACCATCGAATCAAAAACAATAAAAAATTCCACCCATTCTTTTCTTACCGTCCGTATAGCCAATGGTTTGCCACCAAAAAGTCAAAAAACAAAAGAAGCAGCCAATGGCCCGCTAGTCTAGAAAACGTGGTTCAATTATTTCTGGTTTCTAAAATCTAGAGCCAACACAAGCTTTCTCTAGAACATAAGTTGCAAAGAAAATGGTGTTTGATCTGTGGTCTATATCTTCTTCTTTTTTTACTTTGGTCACTGGTCTATGTCAAGATTTTGACATTTTGTCAAATTAGACAGGGTCCAAGTCGAAATAAAAATCCTAGAACTGAATCCAATTTTTAGCCCAAGTCCAGCACCACTGAATCATGGCAGAGGCTTTACCTTTTTCTTGCTTCAAAAACCTCTTTGGCTGAACTTTTTCTCTCTTCCATCTTGCGCACGTAACATGACCATCAACATTCCAAGAAGGAAAATTCTTCTTTCACGAAATTTAAGACTTGTTAACGTTTTAGCGGTGCCATATTCCCCTGCCTTGAATGAAGCCTTCCGTTAAATTTTTTTTCTCAGCATCGAGTCAATGTAAGTTTCCAATCAATCCATTGCAATTGACCATTCTTCAGCCCATGGCTTATTATCTGCTGCATTACGTGTGCGAAGCCTCATCTTGGACATAACATAACTCGATTAAAATAATGGAGAGGAGTGGCCGGCATTTGCTTCGCGAGCCCAACAGGGTTGACCCATTTATTGTTTGACGTGCACATGGGTGGGGGGGTCCATCGAATGGGCGGAATGAAGTAACCCAGAGGGGCACGCAACCCTGGCCTTTGCCTTTTGCCCTCATTTTGACAAGGGCTCCAGTGGGCCTTCATGGATGGCTCGACCCGTGGAAACCTTTACCGCTTAAGCTTGGGTTAGGAACGGGGTGCCATCAACTGGCCCCACCTCTGTCCCCTTTGGTCCAGGGAAAAGGAAAGAATAAAAGAAAGGGGAGGGGAGGGAGAAATGGACCTTCTTGGAGACAAAAGAAAATTACAAATGCCTTGGAGAAATATAAATGCGAGTCGTTCAATGCCCTGGAAGCTAAGGGGTTAGGGTCGTGGGACCTACCAGCAATTAAGTTCGGGTCGTCTTCTCCGCAACCCGCAACCGAAGTCAAAGGGCCTAGCTGGCAAGTCATGACCGGCTGAGCCCACCCGCATCCCGAGGGCACTGTGGCTCGTGGACTCTTGCCTCCTCTAACCGTTGTAAACGTTACCGATGGTCACCGAATCCCCGTTGAAGACAAATAGGCAATCCTGGCGAAAGATTATATTCGCTCAGCTGTCGCATTTTTTCGTTGACCATGCGATCAAGTGGGGGCTACGCTTGCAGTCCTAATTATGAGATATTTATTGTCTTTTTCTTTTTTTAAGAACTATATAGGGAAAGATTTTATTGATTCGATTTTTCGAATTTTTCCTAACCGAATTATTTGGAATGCAGCGGAGCTATAGTTTGAACCTGATATCTTGTTATCCTCGAAGAAAATATGATGACCCAAAGCTTATCTGGAAATAATCAATGGGGATGCGATGCCCGTTGATATCGTTTCGATCTTCCACTCAAGCGCATGCAAAGTGGAAATTGGCTCCTCCCACCATCTCTCCTTTATTATTAGTGGTATATTTGCTGTCGAACCTCCACCAACTATGATTAATATAACAAGAATGGGACATTGAATTGCATGAGAGTTCAGTGAAATGTGGAATAAAGTGGAACAACGGGATCATAATACTTTCCTGCACCGTCTGTTGTCGTCTTTTTATTAGCGCAAGCTTCAAGTCAACATATTCCCAAGGGTGGCAAATCAAAGCCACCGGCTCCGGTTGGATATATCGGCACATGGCAAGAGAAGGTGGTTCCAAACTTCTCCCATCGTGCCAAAGGAGTCAAATCGGATTCCACTGTAGGATGGTTGATCCAATTATATAAAATAATACAAAGCCTTCGATTCCACATTCTCCACTCAAGTGTCCTTCCGCATTATAAAGTTTCGGTTTTCCGTTTTGCGTATCCAAATCCAAACGTTCTGTTGCTGCCTGATTTATGTGGACTGCGTTTTCCTTCATGGAGTAGAATTTGGCATTTGCTTTGAATTTAAAGGCAGGTCAGAGAAACAGGATTTCTTCACCAACCATGAGAAATAAGGATGGTTGCTTCAGCGATGTTATGTTCTATTTTTTTGTGATTTATTTTCAAAAATTTGTCTCAAGGATCCAAGGGAAAAGGATTAAAAAAAAAAAAATCCATAGCCTTCACATGTTGCTACCTGTTCCTTTTTTTAATATATTAATTAATAACATCATCTTCTTGGGCGTCCAAACGGAGTCTTCCATGCAGGCCATTTAAAATCGTTTAATCAAGAGTAAAAGACAAGCGCGGTCTTAAAATAATCGAACCAGAATGGGCCCAAAAAAAAAAAAAAAAAAAGCATCTTTGACGAACAGGAAATCATTGGACATCTTCCACAGTCAAAACCAACTCCACCACCGAAATTAACCCTACCCACGTGACATGGACCATCCCCATCCCATCTCTGACTTTTTACCCCATTTACGAAACTTTGTTCTCAGACCACTCAAACAGGAGATATTGGTGGATAATGGATCATATCACCTCCGAATGAGATTTTTCCCCCTAGCTTCCCTGCGCGCGCGCGCGCGCATGTGAGAGAGAGAGAGAGAAAGAGGCTCTTTAAAATGAGGCTTTTAAGGTCCCAATAAACGCGCCCTTTGACATTTGCAAACAAAGCCATATGAAATTAAATAAGGAAGGCCTGTACAGTTCGCAGTTCACAGTTGGATTCACGAAACCTGACGCCAGTCAACGGAGGAAAAAAAAAAAAGCGGCGGGCCCGCCTCGCCCCCATCCATCACCACCACCTCCACCTCCTCCTCCTCCTCGTTTGGATCGCTTCCCGCAAAAAGAAAAGAAAAAAAAAAATTTCTGTTATGGCCCGTGGCCCCCACGCCTGGCACGCTGAATGAGGCAATGCAACGCGCCGGACTCCAAACCAGTCTCGAATCCGGCCCAGGAAAACAGCCAGCTCTCCTTTCCACCATACATTTTTGGTCAAATTTTATCGAATTTTCTTTTCAAATTTTCTCTTTACACGATATCAAACCTCCACTCCGATAGTTCTGAACACAGAGTGGAGGAGAAAAGAAGATCATGAAAAGAAACAGAACGAGGAGCGGAACCCGCGGCCGAGGCGCGAGGAGGATATACGGACGGACGGACGATCTCGCAGTTGCTCTAGATCAAATCAGATTAGATCTCACGGGAGGAGTCGCACATGAGACGAGAGCATCAGAGGGCTCGGCTACGGGGGTCGGGGTGTGGTGGTGCTCCCCCTCGTACGTTACGATCAGCATCGAAGGGTCGTCGGGCGCGCGCTCTACGTGCTTCCTCGCCGGGCACCCCTCAGGCTGCTGCACTTGTAGTAACCCCTGGGAAAGAGGGAGGACGATTGGATCGAATACAAGCGGTCTGATCGAGATCAGACGATCAGGATAGTTTGTTACCTCGGGTAAGGGGAGCCCTTGATAGGCTTCTGCCCGTACTTGCGCCAGGAATAATCGTCGGGAGGGATGTCGGCCATCTTCGAGCTTATCGCCGGCACTCTGATCGTCCTCTTCACCCGAGATTTCCTGCATTTTTTATAAAAAAACATATATGTAGAAATTAATTCAGTGAAGAAAAAAAAACAAAGAGAAACGGCCTACCTAGGTTCGATAAAGCACTGCTGGGGGTGGTTACCTTCTTTGGAGCAGTGGCAGCGGCCGCCGGAAATATGCTCGGAATGGGCGTGCTCGTGGCACTTCTTCTTGTAGGAGGAGGACAGCGGCGGCTTGCCGGCGGAGAGGGCGACCGGGTGGAGGAGGAGGGATGACCCCTGCTTGCCGTTGGAGACACTGCCGTCGCCGGTGATGGACGACGGGAACGACGAGTTCGCGGAGGACATCGGGGTCGAGATGCTGAAGCTCTCCTTGGTGTACTGACTGGTGGCGATCTCGCCGCCTCCGACGACGATGGGGCTGGGGCCCGGAATCGGCTTGGTGAAGTCCAGCGTCAGGGTCTGGGGAGGAGGATGCAGTGGAGGCGGCACCGCCGGCGCCGGCGCCTGGAGGGGAATCGGGTTCTGGGAAGGCGGCGCTGCGGCGGGGGCGCGGCGGAATCGGGCGTGGCCGGTGCGGTTGAGGATGGAGATGACCTTCTTGAACTTGGAGACGGTCAGATCGGTTATCTCCCGGCAGTCCAGCTGCGGGGACTTGTGGTGGTTGAGCTGGAAGATGAGGTGCTCCATGCTCCGGAGCCCAGCGGCGGCCGCCTCCTGGATCGCGATCTGGTCGTCCATCTTAGAGCATCCCATCATATCAACGGCCATCGGCATCGGAAGAGATTGCAAGAGATTTAGAACTCTCTGCCTCCCTCTCAACCCCCTCCCGCTCGAGAAGAGTATCAGAGCACCATCAGAAGCGGAGGGGAGCCAGACGAGAAGAGATTAAAAGGGGAAGAGAGAAAGAGGGGCTGGCAGGGGATTATATAAAGAGGAGTGGGCCGACCGCCGACCGGGAAAATAGGGTGGGAGGGAAACGGATGAGGAGTCAAAAAGAGGCTTTGCTTTGCTTTGTTACCAAAATAAAAATAAAAATAAAAATAAAAATAAAAATAAAAAGGCTTCGCATCAGACGGCTAGCATCCATGTGATCATTTTTAGGCACTCTCTCGTAATGGTAACCAAATAAACTGTACTAGTAATTTTGTAAACTGGGAGTAGGTGGCGGGAAGCTTTGGTCGTAAGTTATAAACAAAACGATGCAAATGGGGGTACATGTATCGCCATACGATGTTCTTCGCCTTTGATCACGGCGTATCGGGCACTCCCCACCTCTAATGGGTGGACCCTCTTGTCAGGCTCCAGTCCAAGGGGGGTTGCGTAATATAACGCAACACAACAGTACGATTCAGGTTTCGAGTCAACCTTTAAAATTTGAACAAATTAATGGTAATCAATCAAATCAAATCTTAAAGGGATGCTATTATTCATTCATTTTTTCGATTTAAAAAATAATAGCGTCCGTGTGTGCACTGGAACTCGGTGTATAGCCTCGTGGTTTTGGTGATATTAGAGTCACACGCAGCGGACGGTGGACGTCTAGATGATGCGAGCCGTTGTGCAGCGGTGACGGATGAATCACGAAAGGAAAAGACTTTGTACATCGTCTCGATGCAGCAAGATCTACGTGGGCTATATCATTTTTTGATTAGTCCATATGGCTCCTATGTGGATGATCTATCGGGAGGTATGACTCTGCTTTGATGTTACGTTCTGAACGTGACAGTCATTTAAAGCAGTTTACTTTTTTTAAAATTAGCGTGTGGACGAAAATGCCCTTTCCCTCCATCCTAGCGCCATTTTACGTTGAATTTCATCTGTGCAAGAAGAACTCTCTTTCTTCCCGGTCGAAAGAAAATATTTCAGCTTCGAGGCTGGAAAACCTGGCTACTTGAGTCTTTGTACAAAAACTTCTGGAAGAAATGTCATCCGCAGCATAAAGTAAAAAGTCTTTCTTCCCACTTCTTTCTAAAGCTCCTTTATTACACCAACCATTTTTTCTGGTTAGAGTTAGTTAATGCGTGACCAAACCGTTTAATGTGCGGGTAACTTCCTTAGAATAAAATAGTTATGACATTCTGGGAGTCATAACTGTTTAGAGTTTACTGTTTTGTAAGCACGAATGTCATACTCTTTTAACTAGGATGTTATACCTCATGAACTGGGGTGTCGTCAGAGTGGTTCGGCCTATATTCCCCGTTATTTCATGTCCATATAGCTCTAGTGTCGTCGTAAAAGCTACGACACCCTGATATACTGTTAAGACACCGTAGTTACAAGCCTAGGACACTCGTGGTCCAAACGAATGCTGGAGAAAAGCCTCGCGACACCGTAGTTACAATGCTACGACACCCATGCTTATAACCTTCGCGATCTTCGTATGTTACTTTCCGGGGTGTCGTAGCTTGTTCTATGGGGTGTCTTTAAATGCTATAAAGGGTGTGTCGTGCTTATAAACGACGCTGGAGAGCAAGCCCGCGACACCCCGTATGGAGAACAATCCCCGCGACACCCCGCTTTAACAGTCACGTCATCGGTGTCGTCGCCTTAAAGCTAGGGTATCGTCAGATGAGAACTGGGGTGTCGTTAACAGCCTGAGTCGGTGCTGTCATCGTTCGCGACACCCCAGTTGAAACTTCACGACACCCTAGCTCTCATCTGACAACACCCGTGCTTATAACTGACCACGGCGATAAGGCCCGTGACACCCAAGTTACTAAAATTTATTTTTATTCATCACGAAAATAAAGAGAAGACGGAAAGAAAAGAAAAAAAGCACATGAGCCCTCACAGGGGCTTGTCATCTGCTTCGGTCGCTGCCGAGCTCTCCCCACGTTGTGGGGCTAACTCGGCGATCTGGCGCTGGAGGGACTCTACTTGCGACTCCAGCCGGCTGTTGGCCCGAAGCAGAATCTCGATCTGTCTCATTGAAACGGCCATGTATTGCTCGGCCGCCCTATTGAGTCGCTCGCTGATTGCGAGCGACGACGCAAAGACCTCCGCATCGACGGTTACCGTTGTGCGGCGGCTCCCATGGGTGCCAGTAGATCGCCCCTCGCCTCTAGAAGCCATCTCAGTATAAAAAAGTTTGGAAGATCAGCTGAAAAGGTGATTAACGATGGCATTCCCTCATCCATATTTAAGGTGCTCCTGGCGGGTGTTTTGATTGCCACGCGCCACCATCTCAGTGGACGGTTCACAGGAATCGAATCGGTGCGCCCCCCCTCGTTGAGTTTCGAGGGATGGGGAACAGAAGAGAGTTTTGGGAAGCCAAATACCCGGTTACCGTAGTAAGTTTTACGTCGTCCCAAGAGGAAACCTTACGACACCTAAGGATGATTTGGATTTCGGCCGAAACTCCTTCGCGACACCCCACTTGAAACCACACGACACCCTAGCATCAATGCTACGACACCCGTGCTTAGAACTGACCACGGAGAGAATCCCCGCGACACCCCAGGAGAATTGGATTTCGGCCGAAACTCCTTCGAGACACCCCTGTTGAAAGCTCACGACACCCTAGCTTTAAGGCGACGACACCCGTGCTTAGAACTGACCGCGCGGAGAATCCCCGCGACACCCCAGGGAGAATTGGATTTCGGCCGAAACTCATTCGAGACACCCCTGTTGAAAGCTCACGACACCCTATCTTTAAGGCGACAACACTCGTGCTTAGAACAGATCACGAAGAGAACCCCCGCAACACCCCTTGTCGAATTCGGCCGAAACTCCTTCGTGACACCCCAGTTGAAATCTCATGACACCCAGCACCAATGCTACGACACCCGTGCTTAGAACTGACCACGCGGAGAATCCCCGCGACACCCCAGGGAGAATTGGATTTCGACCGAAACTCCTTCGAGACACCCCTGTTGAAAGCTCACGACACCCTAGCTTTAAGGCGGCGACACCCGTGCTTAGAACTGATCACGGAGAGAACCCCGCGACACCCCTTGTCGAATTCGGCCGAAACCCTCGTGACACCCCAGTTGAAATCTCATGATACCCCAGCACCAATGCTACGACACCCGTGCTTAGAACTGACCGCGCGGAGAATCCCCGCGACACCCCATGGAGAATTGGATTTCGGCCGAAACTCCTTCGAGACACCCCTGTTGAAAGCTCACGACACCCTAGCTTTAAGGCGACGACACCCGTGCTTAGAACTGATCATGGTGAGAATACCCGCGACACCCCTTGTCGAATTCAGCCGAAACTCCTTTGCGACACCCCAGTTGAAATCTCATGACACCCTAGCACCAATGCTACGACACCCGTGCTTAGAACTGACCGCGCGGAGAATCCCCGCGACACCCCAGGAAGAATTGGATTTCGGCCGAAACTCCTTCGAGACACCCCTGTTGAAAGCTCACGATACCCTAGCTTAAAGCGACGACACCCGTGCTTAGAACTGATCACGGAGAGAACCCCCGCGACACCCCTTGTCGAATTCGGCCGAAACTCCTTCGTGACACCCCAGTTAAAATCTCATGACACCCCAGCACCAATGCTACGACACCCGTGCTAAGAACTGACCGTGCAGAGAATCCCCACGACACCCCAGGGAGAATTGGATTTCGGCCGAAACTCCTTCGAGACACCCCAATTGAAAGCTCACGACACCCTAGCTTTAAGGCGACGACACCCGTGCATTAACAGTGAACCCACGGGTGTCGTCACCTTAAAGCTAGGGTGTCGTGACATGATAACTGGGGTGTCGTATTGTTTTAACCTTCGTGTCCTAAATCCTAATCCTTTGTCAACATATATTGACAACTAAATCTATGGATATCATTGTTCATGACTGCGTGCCTATATTTTCACAGTTGATGCTGAAATTGTAGATCGGAAAGAAATCGATAACACTCCCGGCCGTGCACCTTCACCCGTCGCTCCAAATGCAGTGGATGATATTGTAGTTCCTCAAACTGGAATGGAATTCAATTCAGCAGATGATGTATATACGTTCTACAATGGATACGCGAAACGAGTTGGTTTTGGAATCACAACAGTGTGTAGCAGGGCCAACAACAAAAAACAACTTTGCTTCAAGCACCTGGCGTGTTGGAGGCAAAGAAAATCTAAAAAATTAGAGAAGAGTATGAATCATAGGGATACTGGGAAAGTTGATTGTATGGCATCCATAAAAGCAAGACTGAATGCTACAAGTGGTAAGTAGATATTGGATGAGGTTTCTCTAGAACATAACCATGGGATGTCCATAACATCAACTGGTTATCTACAGTCGCATAGGAGGATCAGCACACCAGAGAAGGCAGAGATCAGCAATTTATATGCCGTGAATGTTCCGACGACTCAGATATACTCTGCCATAGCAAGGAGAAAAGGGGGCAGAAGACAATTGGATTTCACCGAGAAGGATGCTCGTAACTTCGTTTGTCGCGAACGTCAGTCTAAGCTGAAAGAAGGAGATGCTCAATCGATGGTAAATCATTTCGCCGAAATGTAACTCAAAAATCCCAGTTTCTTCTATTCCTTAGACCTCAATGATAATGGTCATCTGAGGTCTGTCTTCTGGATTCATCCAAGGTCAAGATTGGCATGCACATACTTCGGTGATGTTCTAAGCTTTGACTCAACGTACTTGACAAACAGATATCAAATGCCTTTTTGTCCATTCGTTGGGGTCAACCATCATGGACAGTCCACCTTGCTTGGATGCGCATTGTTGTCTGATGAGAGTACTGAGATATAAATGGGTTTTTCAGACATGGCTGGATGCAAATGGTGGTCAAGCACCTATTGCCATAATAACTGACCAAGATAAGGCAATCGAGGCTACTGTCAAGGAAGTTTTTCCTAACACACGACATCGATTTTGTCTTTGGCATATATTGAAGAAGATACCTGAAAAGATTGGCCACATTTGCATGGCAAATCCCAAGTTTATGGTTGATTTCGATGAGGCGATATATGATTCATTGACCATACAGTCATTCGAGGAAAGATGGGCACATGTTATGGAGAAATATAAAGAATGCAAGTCTATAGATTGGTTCAATGTCCTTTACGAATGTGGGATAAATGGGTCCCAGTTTACCTAAAGGATACATTCTTCGCAGGTTTGTATGTCATTGTCTTTGGTTCATGTTCGCGTTAAACGCTTTTTTTTTGTTGACAAAATTTTGAACAGGGATGTCATCTTCACAAAGGAGCGAGGGCATTAATCACTTCTTCGATGGGTTTATAAATTCGAAGACAACACTAACGGAGTTCATAAGTAAGTACGAAGATGCCTTGGAAAAAAGATACGAGGCCAAAAATAAGGAAGATAATAGGACGTTGCAAACGATTGCTTTCCTAAAGACATCATCACCTTTTGAGAGACAAGCTGCAGGAAGGTATACAAGGTGCATTTTCAAAAAATTTCAGAATGAGATCCTTGAAATGGCTGCATCAAATACAAAATTGATCAAGGAAGCTGGCAACAGTTGTTTATATTCCGTAAAGTCGTATGAAAGGATTGAAGTCGATGGAATGGGCAAGGAGATGATCAAAGATTATATCGTGTCATACGATAGAAATATTGAGGATGTCCAATGCTAGTGCCGATCCTTTCAGTTCAAGGGGTACCTGTGTAGGCATGCCCTGTTGGTTCTTCATCAAAGTGATATATTTCGTTTACCAGATAAATACTTCTTGAAGAGATGGTGCAAGGACATGAAATACCAATTCGACGAATTCGACTGCAATACTGAGGGTAATGATAAAAGCACACGAAAATCACGGTACGCAGTGATAATTTTTTAATTGAAATGTCTTAATATTTGTTATCGTTAATATTATGTTAATGATTGTAGATATAGTTTGCTGAGTCATCGGATGACGAAGCTCACAGAGATAGCCTCCATGTCTGAAGATGCATTTAATGTAGTGATGGATGGTCTAACACCTATATTCAAAATTGTCGTGGATGCCAACTGCGCAGCTAAACCACGTACAGAGCTTGTAATTCAAGATCCTGAACAAATTAGGACGAAAGGTTGCCCGAGAGAGAACAGATTAAAGAGTGGAGTCGAGAAGAAGTCAAAAAGATCAAGGAAAAATCAGGTCAAGGAAAGAGCTGCTTCAAGCATCAGGCAGACTTGTTTGCAGTCTATTAATACTGAAGAGGACCTGGAGAGAATTGTTCCGCCTTCCGAAACTTTGATGGGCGAATTTGATGCTTATGTATTGAGTCAACTTACATAAGAGCATATATAAAACATGGGTGTCGTAACTTTTGAATTAGGGTGGATTGGTCGCAAATGAAGTGCTTTCAAAATAGGGTGTCTATTTCAGTAAAATGAAGTGCTTTTAGCACGACGACACCCCAGCTCTTGGCTAACGACTTCCTAGTTCTTGCGTGGCGACACCCCGGCTCTTGGCTAACGACACCCTAGCTCTTGTGTGGCAACACCCGAAAGGCGGAAACCTACGACATCCCAGTACTCGCGAACCGACACCGAAGATTTTAGCGCGACGACACCCCAGCTCTTGGCTAACGACACCCTAGCTCTTACGCGGCGACACCCGAAAGGCGGAAACCTACGACATCCCAGTACTCGTGAACCGACACCGAAGATTTTATCGCGACGACACCCCACTCTTGGCTAATGACTCCCTAGCTCTTGCGCGGCGACACCCGAAAGGCGGAAACCTACGACATCCCAGTACTCGCGAACCGACACCGAAGATTTTTGCGCGACGACACCCCAGCTCATGGCTAACGACACCCTAGCTCTTGCACGGCAACCCGAAAGACGAAACCTACGACATCCCAGTACTCGCGAACCGACACCGAAGATTTTAGCGCGACGACACCCAGCTCTTGGCTAACGACACCCTAGCTCTTGCGCGGCGACACCCGAAATGCGAAAACTACGACATCCCAGTACTCGCGAACCGACACCGAAGATTTTAGCGCGACGACACCCCAGCTCTTGGCTAACGACACCCTAGCTCTTGCGCGGCGACACCCGAAAGGCGGAAACCTACGACATCCCAGTACTCGCGAACCGACACCGAAGATTTTATCGCGACGACACCCCACTCTTGGCTAACGACTCCCTAGCTCTTGCGCGGCGATACCCGAAAGGCGGAAACCTACGACATCCAGTACTCGCGAACCAATACCGAAGATTTTTGTGCGACGACACCCCAGCTCATGGCTAACGATACCCTAGCTCTTGCACGGTGACACCCGAAAGACGGAAACCTACGACATCCCAGTACTCGCGAACCGACACCGAAGATTTTAGCGCGTCGACACCCCAGCTCTTGGCTAACGACACCCTAGCTCTTGCGCGGCGACACCCGAAAGGCGGAAACCTACGACATCCCAGTACTCGTGAACCGACACCGAAGATTTTAGCGCGACGACCCCAGCTCTTGGATAATGACACCCTAGCTCTTGTGCGGCGACACCCAAAAGGCAGAAACCTACGATATCCCAGTACTCGCGAACCGACACCGAAGATTTTAGCGCGATAACACCCCAACTCTTGGCTAACGATACCCTAGCTCTTGCATGGCGACACCCGAAAGGCAGAAACCTACGACATCCCAGTACTCGCGAACCGACACCGAAGATTTTAGCACGACGACACCCTAGCTCTTGGATAACGATACCCTAGCTCTTGCGCGGCGACACCCGAAGGCGGAAACCTACGACATCCTAGTACTCGCGAACCGACACTAAAAATTTTAGCACGGCGACACCCCAGCTCTTGGCTAATGACTCCCTAGCTCTTGTACGGCGATACCCGAAAGGTGGAAACCTACAACATCCCAGTACTCGCGAACCGACACCGAAGATTTTAGTGCAACGACACCCCAGCTCTTGGCTAATGACACCCTAGCTCTTGCGCGGCGACACCCGAAAGGCTGAAACATATGAAGGCAAACATATGAATACATCGAGGACACCCCTGCTCGCAATATAAAATTTGTGCAATTACATTAAATATTAATCAATGTTAATATGAATAAATTACATTCAATTTTCATTCAAAGAAGAATAAAAAAATTAAGAACATT
Organism: Calamus simplicifolius; assembly: GCA_900491605.1. Taxonomy (NCBI): domain Eukaryota; kingdom Viridiplantae; phylum Streptophyta; class Magnoliopsida; order Arecales; family Arecaceae; genus Calamus; species Calamus simplicifolius. Next base: position 718,247 of record UESW01004224.1, on the reverse strand, counting down.
TTTCGACAATGTCGCTAATCTTTTTGTTTAGGCCCTCTCTCAATATCGTCGCAGCTAAGTGTTGCCGGTAATCTCTGACTTCCTCATCCATGAAATCCATCTTCATATCAGGATTGTCCCGTCGAGCAAGACATTCCATGTATCTCAGACAGTATAGGCCGCAATCCAGCAATCCGGTCGGTTGGCTTGGGCAATCCGAAATATCTTCCATCGGCCAAGTCATCGCTTCCTTCTTATCGCAGTAGATATGGAATATGTGGCCTAGAATTGTATGCCATTTCCTTGCATTGGCCTTGTACTTCGGGTTGCGTTTCAATGAATTAGGTGCATGAACACCTTTCTTTCCATGTCGACAGCAACCAAATGCCAGTGCGAGTTATCAGAGTTTATTATGGTGAAAAAAACCGGAATTGGGCCTTATCTTCATCCGATACATTGTCAAATATCGCAGCCCTGATGTTCCAGCAAGTTCATGAGCAGGTGATGAGGAAGTCAGACACAGAGCAAATACGAAAACTGATGCAAATATGCACTTATGGTATCGGTCAGGATGCTCTGTCCAGTTGCGCATCAGAAACTCCTGGCCGGAATCAATTATCTGCCAATGCAATGTAAACCGATTAATATAATTCTAAAATCAACAACTAGAACATGTTTCTTGATATACTTACATCATCTATTATCATTTCATTGTTAATGAGATCTTGAAGATTTTTTCTTGTTACAACGCCAGAAAACATATTTGTGTAGACGATCTCGTCGGTTAGTCGCTCGCTCAAAAAATTTTGAATAATAATTTGGTCATCTTCGACCGTTGTGTTGGGCTTTGACGTGCCCACTGTCTTCACCGACTTTTTAGGACGGGTTGTCTCATAACATTCTCCGACGACCGTGGATGCCTTACGCTTCCTCGGCTCTTTTTTAACCCTCCTAACAAGCGAAGGCACTCCAATGATTTCTATGTCCATATTATCATCCTTTGGCGCAGGGGTGCCAAGTTTATTATCGGATATGGACTCATCTTTATTTTCATTCCCATGCTCTGTTTTAACATCCAATGAATCCCCCTCCAATCTCTTCTCCTCTGCTTTTGCATTCCCTGTCTCAATTGGACACTCGGATGAATGGTCCTCCTCCATCTTCTTCTCCTCACTATTTCCATTACCAGGCTCGCGGAGGACCAACTCCAAGGAATGCACCTTCTCTGTTTTCTCGTCTCCCTTGTCCTCATTTATTGCATTACTTTCCTTTCTGACCAGTGAACTGAGGAGGCTCTCAGCAATGGACAGCCTGTGCCTGACATCGTCGAGTTGATCCTTAACGCACTCCAATTCAGTCCTCAACTCGGCGCATCCTGCGCAGCTATCCGTTGGTTGAGGGCGCAGGTATCTGTTGGTTGAGGGGGGGATGCAACATTCTGCTGAGGGAGAAGCCAGCGCTCTTCTGGTAATGGTACAGTAGCTCCCCCATCTGCAACGCAAGATGATAACAAATTAATATTAAGTGAACATATTGACGCATTAAGTTGAAAAAAATGGTCAGAGCAATGGAGCAATAAACTAGATTACCAAGTCGTGAGGCTGCAAGTCGGCAACCCGAACGATTGGATCTTCATTTGGTGGTCATACCACTTCAACAGCCGGGCCATTTATCAGGGTATGCTGGCTCTCGCATTGATGTATGCTCGAGGAACCACGCCTGAACATGATATTTTTTTGGATATTAAATAAAGTAATATTAAAAAAAAATTTACTCTCAACACTAATTATGTGTCTCAATAATCCTTACCACCAGTGCTGCCGAGCATCCGAACAAGGTAGGCTGCCTCCTAACTTTTTTTGCATTCTTTGAGTGCACCGGCTCCTCGGAACGCAAGCAAGCAGCTATTTCTGGGAGAGCCAGAACAATCAACTCCTTCAGTGCCGAAGCCCAGTCGATGCTACCCAGTTGACTTAAGTCATCCAAGTGCTGGATGAGATACCGTGGACATCTCTGATTAGACTTTGGAGCCAAAAACATGGCCAACATGTATGCGATCCAAAGTCGGACGGTGTCCTCGACATCCTCCTGTACTTTAGATGATCGGAGTTGAAATATCAACTTCTCCAAACCTTCTTGGCGAAGATCTAAACCCTGGCCAAACCGTCTGAACAACCTTCCGTTGAACATTTGGCTGGACGTGTCGATCTTCTTCCCATGAGCTGGAAGTCCCAGAATGAGTGCGACTTCGTCGGCACTGAATAGAACTGGCTTTCCGCAAAAAATGAACTCGTCGCCTCCATTGTGACATCTTATGATGTCTGCTAGCAGTCGCCCGTCGACTGTGAACGTCTGCATGTCGACGAAGGCACCAAATGGGGTCCTTCGAATAAGTTTTGTATGCCGTCTAGAGAACCCCATCTCCAAACCTTCTGAACATATACGGCCGGCCTGCAGCTATTCTTAAACAGCTGGGAAGCCTTCACTGGGGGGACTGGAACAATTTTATTGTCAACTGAAACAGGGGGTAAGACAGAAGACATACTTGTCATAAATTTTAAGAGAGGATGTCATAATATTTTAACATAGTGATAAACATACCTGAAGGAGCCGCATCCTCATTCGAACGAAGAACCATGTCCTTGCATTGTTCCGCCATTTTCTCCGTCTGCTTCTTCTTTGTTCGCGGTCTTCGTCCACAAACGAAAGCACTCATCTCCATGAATGAAGTATACGGAAGAATGAACTATGGTACAAATTTAGGAGGGAAAAAGAGACCAGTGGCTTCTCGAGCAAGAGACGAAGGATGGCTTCTTGAGCAAAAGGATGGCTTCTCGAGCAACAGACGAATGAGTGCTTTTTCTAGGGTTTATGCCGACCTCAGAGAAATACGAAAGGACACCCGGATCGCCACGATCACATCACAGTGACCGCAAACCCATAGGAACTGCCCACATTTTGCAACTTTTCTTGGAAAGATGGCATGGCTGAGTTATAGGGTGTCGTCGAATTAGTACTAGGGTGACGTCAAATTCCGCCTTGTTCAAGCATAGGTGTCGTCGCCTTAAAGCTAGGGTGTCGTGAGATTTCAACTGGGGTGTCGCGAAGGATTTACCGCCGAATTCGACTAGGGTGTCGCCGAAGACTCTCTGTGTGGTCATTTGTAAGCACGGGTGTCGTCGCCCTAAAGCTAGGGTGTCGTGGGATTTCAACTGGGGTGTCGCGAAGGATTTACGACCGAATTCGAACTAGGGTGTCGCTGGGATTATCTCCGTGGTCAGTTTTAAGCATGGGTGTCGTCTCCTTAGAGCTAGGGTGTCGTGAGATTTCAACTGGGGTGTCGCGAATGATTTTCGGCCGAATTCCATAGGGGTGTCGCGGGGATTCTCTCCATGGTCAGTTTTAAGCACGGGTGTCGTCGCCCTAAAGCTAGGGTGTCGTGATATTTCGACTGGGGTGTCGCGAAGGATTTACGGCCGAATTCGACTAGGGTGTCGCCAGGGACTCTCTATGTGGTCATTTGTAAGCACGGGTGTCGTCGCCCTAAAGCTAGGGTGTCGTGGATTTCAACTGGGGTGTCGCGAAGGATTTACGGCCGAATTCGAACTAGGGTGTCACTGGGATTCTCTCCGTGGTCAGTTTTAAGCATGGGTGTCGTCTTCTTAGAGCTAGGGTGTCGTGAGATTTCAACTGGGGTGTCGCGAATGATTTTCGGCCGAATTCACAGGGTATCGCGGGGATTCTCTCCGTGGTCAGTTTTAAGCACGGGTGTCGTCGCCCTAAAGCTAGGATGTCATGATATTTCGACTGGGGTGTCGCGAAGGATTTATGGCCGAATTCGACTAGGGTGTCGCCGGGGACTCTCTATGTGGTCATTTGTAAGCACGGGTGTCGTCGCCCTAAAGCTAGGGTGTCGTGGGATTTCAACTGGGGTGTCGCGAAGGATTTACGGCCGAATTCGAACTAGGGTGTCGCTGGGATTATCTCCGTGGTCAGTTTTAAGCACGGGTATCGTCTCCTTAGAGCTAGGGTGTCGTGAGATTTTAACTGGGGTGTTGCAAATGATTTTCGGCCGAATTAGAACTAGGGTGTCGCGGGGATTCTCTCCGTGGTCAGTTCTAACGATGGGTGTCGTTGCCTTAAAGCTAGGGTGTCGTGAACTTTCCACTGGGGTGTCGCGAAGGATTTTCGGCCGAATTTGAAGTAGGGTGTCGCGGGGATTCTCTCTGTTTTCCTGTCATTACTTTCGAAGATCAAATGGGAGTCTCGAGAAACATGACTAGCATTCCCAAGCAGATGGAGAAAAAAAGGAGCCTTTTAAAAGCAATTGACGAAGAGATAACGAAGGCAGCTGAGGCCCATATTACAGACCTGGCCGAATTCAGAGAGAGAAGCGAACATCTACGTAAGGTTTTGGCAAGGAAAAACTCATTGTATAAACTTTTATATTTGAAGACTCCAGTAGACTCCAGTAGCCAGGTTTTCCAGCCTCGAAGCTGAAATATTTCCTGTCGACCGGACTCTCAGAGCGAGGGCATAGGAAGGATTTTCGGCCGAAATCTAATCCTCCTGGGGTGTCGCGGGGATTCTCTCCGTGGTCAGTTTAAAGGATGGGTGTCGTCGCCTTAAAGCTAGGGTGTCGTGAGGTTTCCACTGGGGTGTCGCGAAGGATTTTCGGTCGAAATCCAATCCTCCTGGACTGTTGCGGGGATTCTCTCCATGGTCAGTTCTAACGACGGGTGTCGTCGCCTTAAAGCTAGGGTGTCGTGAACTTTCCACTGGGGTGTCGCGAAGGATTTTCGGCCGAATTTGAAGTAGGGTGTCGCGGGGATTCTCTCTGTTTTCCTGTCATTACTTTCGAAGATCAAATGGGAGTCTCGAGAAACATGACTAGCATTCCCAAGCAGATGGAGGAAAAAAGGAGCCTTTTAAAAGCAATTGACGAAGAGATAACGAAGGCAGCTGAGGCCCATCTTACAGACCTGGCCAAATTCAGAGAGAGAAGCGAACGTCTACGTGAGGATTTGGCAAGGAAAAACTCATTGGATAAACTTTTATATTTGAAGACTCCAACAGACTCCAGTAGCCAGGTTTTTCAGCCTCGAAGCTGAAATATTTCCTGTCGACCAGACTTTCAGAGCGAGGGCGTAGGTTCGTGCTCAATTGATTCCTTAGCATCCGGACTCTCAGAGCGAGGGAGGGGAAGAAAGAGTTCTTCTTGCAGAGATGAAATCCAACATAAATTGACGCTAGGGTGGAGGGAAAGGGCAGCATCCGGACTCTCAAAGTGAGGGAAGGAAAAAAGAGAGTTCTTCTTGCACAGATGAAATTCAACGTAAAATGGCGCTAGGATGGAGGGAAAGGGCATTTTTGTCCGTACGCTAATTTTAAAAAAAAGCGAACTGCTTTAAATGGCCGTCACGTTTAGAACGTAACATCAAAGCAGAGTCATACCGCCTGACAGGTCATCATATAGGAGCCAGTGGACCAATCAGAAGAAGCGATGCAGCCCATGTAGACCTTGCTGCACCGGGGGCGATGTACAAAGACTTTTCCCACGAGAAAAGCTTCTGAGTTTCTGAGTTTCAACTACTTTGTTAAAGTTACAAAACCATGGGCCCCGCATATCAGCTAGTTCTAAAATAACGGCCGTTATGACGGCTTAGGAGGAGATATGTCTTAATAAGTAAACAAATACTTGACCAATATTAAATGCTAAGGACAAGCTCAAATCAGAAGATTGAGTGCTCTCGCATCAAAATATCTACGAGGAAGCAAAAGCATTCACTGGTCAATATCGTTTCCTCCGTTATTTGCACAGGAACGAGGAATACTATTTATATGTGATGGTCCAGGCGTTTTTTTGTTGTTATCTAGAAAAAATTAAAAATAATGAACATCTCAAATATTTAAAATATAGTAATAATAAAGACAACGATTAGTAATTAAAACTAAAAAAAAATGTTATAAAAAAAACTAGCTAGATATTCGGATAGAGAACCATATCAAAATTAAAACATTCTTAAAAAAAAAAGTTAAAAAGGTGCTAAAAGAGGCTAAATATTACGCATACAATGGTTTATATTTTAAATTAAAAAATAAAAATAAAAATATGTATATAAGATTAAAAGAGTAGGAGATTATATATTTATATATATATATTATTTGTAATATTTTGAATGGTATAAGTCGTGATCCAGTTGTTGTTTATTTATTCTATACATTTGTTTCCAGTTCATGAAATTTTTTGAAAGTTGGTTCAAGCAATCCAAATTTTTGTATGTTACTCTCGAGCAATTTTTGGCGGTTACTGTCTCAACGTTGACATTATTTTGTGCTAGTTAACTTCTTGTGACAGGTGTAGATGTCATCACTGATATAATTTTAATCTTTTAAAATAAATAGAAGAATAAAGAAAAAGAAAATTGGTGGTCTCGCCAACCAAGTCAACTAGCTATTTTTATTATTATTATTATTAATTTAATATATGATACTTGCGATAGGACATAACAGTTGAATTGGGCCAATCATGGATTATTTCTGAATTGATGGTTTTTAACACACGTAGTGTAGGTTCGTTAATAAATAAAAAATACGTGTGGGACGAAGTTAAAAAAGAATTGAGAAGACATACGCTTGTAATTTGCATTACGCTTCCAAAAGTATTTATTTTTGCAAAGATTTTGATGGAAGCTTCGGTAATACTCGTGCATGTTGGGTTGAATCAGGGACAAAGGCTCTGTGTGATATACTGCTATGAAAAACATTTTGTACATCGTCTTCGATGCAGCAAGGCCTACATGGACTGCACAGCTCCTTTCTATTGGTCCACATGGATCCCATATGGCCTGACATGATGGGACAGAATAGCAGAGAGATAATGTTACTTTTTAATCGTACATCCATTAAAAGTCGTTCAGCCTTTTCACCATTGATGTGAAGACGAAAATACCCTTTCCCTCCAGCCTACTTCAACCCGCCATCTTATTTGGATTTTGCTGAAAAAATCGTAAGGTTCTGGTCTGAAAGAAGAGTATCCGAAGGAGTGGCAAAGCTCTGCCAGACGACATCCTAATTCAAAACTTTAAGACAAAGCATCAGTTTAAACCCACGACACCCTAGCTGGAAACCCACGACACCCTGGTTCATAACCCACGATACCCTGGTTCAAAACCTTAAGACAAAGCATCAGTTCAAACCCACGACACCCTAGTTGGAAACCCACGATACCCTAGTTCATAACCCATGACACCCTAGTTCAAAACCTTAAGACAAAGCATCAGTTCAAACCCACGACACCCTAGTTCATAACCCACGACACCCTAGTTCAAAACCTTAAGACAAAGCATCAGTTTAAACCCACGACACCCTAGTTGGAAACCCACGACACCCCCAGTTCAAGACCCACGACACCCCAGTTCAAGACCCACGACACCCAGTTCAAGACCCACGACACCCCTAGTTCAAGACCCATGACACCCTTGTTCAAAACCCAGGACACCCCAGTTCAAGACCCACGACACCCCTAGTTCAAGATCCACGACACCCAGTTCAAGACCCACGACACCCCTAGTTCAAGATCCACGACACCCCAGTTCAAGACCCACAACACCCTAGTTCAAGATCCACGATACCCTAGTTCAAGACCCATGACACCCCCAGTTCAAGACCCATGACACCCTAGTTCAAGACCCACGACACCCCCAGTTCAAGACCCACGACACCCCAGTTCAAGACCCACGACACCCCTAGTTCAAGACCCATGACACCCCCAGTTAAAGACCCATGACACCCTAGTTCAAGACCCATGACACCCTTAGTTCAAGACCCACGACACCCCAGTTTAAGACCCACGACACCCCTAGTTCAAGACCCATGACACCCCCAGTTCAAGACCCATGACACCCTAGTTCAAGACCCACGACACCCCCAGTTCAAGACCCATGACACCCCAGTTCAAGACCCACAACACCCCAGTTCAAGACCCATGACCCCCAGTTAAAGACCCATGACACCCTAGTTCAAGACCCACGACACCCCTAGTTCAAGACCCACGACACCCCTAGTTCAAGACCCATGACACCCCCAGTTAAAGACCCATGACACCCTAGTTCAAGACCCATGACACCCCCAGTTAAAGACCCATGACACCCTAGTTCAAGACCCACGACACCCTTAGTTCAAGACCCACGACACCCCAGTTCAAGACCCACGACGCCCTAGTTCAGACCCATGACATCCCTAGTTCAAGACCCATGACACCTTAGTTCAAGACCCACGACACCCTTAGTTCAAGACCCACGACACCCCAGTTCAAGACCCACGACACCCTAGTTCAAGACCCATGACACCCCTAGTTCAAGAGAAGGAGAGGCGAGCGAATGCTGCACGGGAGCAACAGAGACGAAGGAGACGACAGCTCCGAAGAGAGCATCGAGGAGGAGAAGGAAGACGAGGAGGAGGACGTGTCCGTGGCCGTCCGGCTGCCGCCGCTGCCGCCTCCAAATCCAGTCTCCTCTTCCTCTTCGCTGCCTCAGAGCAACCACCACCACCACCAGCAGAACCGTAAGAGCTTCCCGACCAAGGTCGCAAGAACTTTGCCGGCCTGGAAGGCAGACGAAATGATAGGATTCTCGGTGCCAAGGAAAGCCCGGACAGGTAGGTGAAGAGGGGTGGAAAGAGTGTGTAGATATGGCTTGCGATCTGGGAGCAGAAAAGATTTCGTTTTTGATTTTTCTTTTCATCTTATAATCGTTTTGCGGAAGCCTTTGGTTTTATATTTTCTTGTTTGGTGTTACAGCATCGACGAAAAGGTCGCAAGAATGTTGGGTTTCAGGTGGCGCTGGAAACGGAGAGCAGATTCCACGGCAAGCTTCGACCTCTCCATCGAGGCTCAGCCCTGCCTCCACCACCCAGATCTCACCCTCCTCCTCCAACGCCTCCGCTCGGAAGAAGATGGTCCGATTTCCGTCTTTTTGTCTCATCATCGTTCTCTAGTTTTATGGCTTTTACTGATGGTCTCGCTTGTTTTAGAAATCGATGAGTGGATCCAAGCACCGGCTGCCGAAGGTCACTAAGTCGCCGTCTTCGATCCAGGAGGATATCGAGATCGAGGTCGCCGAGGTTTTGTTTGGGATGACTAGACAATTCCAATGCCCACCGAAGCAGGACAGCCAGAAGCTTGATCCCAAGGACATGAATGGCGGTTCAGGCAATGAGGCCAGGTCCAGAGTCTCCTCACCGAACGCCATCTCTCCTCCTCCCCCAGCATCTCAGACATCTATTCCCCCAGCTCAGACATCTATTTCCAACTAGGGGTGTCGTGGGTCTTGAACTAGGGTGTCATGGGTTATGAACTAGGGTGTCGTGGGTCTTGAACTAAGGGTGTCGTGGGTCTTGAACTAGGGTGTCATGGGTCTTGAACTAGGGGTGTCATGGGTCTTGAACTGGGGTGTCGTGGGTCTTGAACTAAGGGTGTCGTGGGTCTTGAACTAAGGGTGTCGTGGGTCTTGAACTAGGGTGTCGTGGGTCTTTAACTGGGGGTGTCGTGGGTCTTGAACTAGGGTGTCGTGGGTCTTGAACTAGGGGTGTCGTGGGTTTTGAACTGGGGGTGTCGTGGGTTTCCAACTAGGGTGTCGTGGGTTTAAACTGATGCTTTGTCTTAAGGTTTTGAACTAGGGTGTCGTGGGTTATGAACTAGGGTGTCGTGGGTTTCCAACTAGGGTGTCGTGGGTTTGAACTGATGCTTTGTCTTAAGGTTTTGAACTAGGGTGTCATGGGTTATGAACTAGAGTGTCGTGGGTTTCCAACTAGGGTGTCGTGGGTTTGAACTGATGCTTTGTCTTAAGGTTTTGAACCAGGGTGTCGTGGGTTATGAACCAGGGTGTCGTGGGTTTCCAGCTAGGGTGTCATGGGTTTAAACTGATGCTTTGTCTTAAAGTTTTGAATTAGGATGTCGTCTGGCAGAGCTTTGCCACTCCTTCGGATACTCTTCTTCCAGGCCAGAACCTTACGATTTTTTATCAGCAAAATCCAAATAAGATGGCGGGTTGAAGTAGGCTGGAGGGAAAGGGTATTTTCGTCTTCACACCAATGGTGAAAAGGCTGAACGACTTTTAATGGATGTACGATTAAAAAGTAACATTATCTCTCTGCTATTCTGTCCCATCATGTCAGGCCACATGGAATCCATGTGGACCAATAAGAAGGAGCTGTGCAGGCCACGTAGGCCTTGCTGCACCGGAGGCGGTGTACAAAGTATTTTCCATACTGCTATTGGATCAATGGGCCATGAAATAGGCCCTCCCTCGTTAAGCCCAAATTTGAACACGGTTCTCCTCTAGTGTACAACATGGAAAGGACTTTGTAGGGATGGCAATGGTTCGAAAATGATCTGAAGCGATCTCTATCGGTCTCTATCTCCGTTAACCAAAACCTTTTCATTCTTCACCCCATTAAGCCATTATAGTTAACGGGATAGGGATGGAGATATCTGGCCGAATAAAACGGATAGTGGGTACCCATTTGACCATTTACACAAAAAAATAAATTTATTTATTAAATTTTTCAAAAAATATTAATAAAAAGTTTTGGTTTTGATGTTCAGTAATTACATGAAAGAAGAGTACATGAAGATTTAAATATGTTTTACTATATTTTTTTAGTATATGTATTTTATTTATTTTAAATTATTAATATATTAATATATATAATTTAAATATATTATATTAAAGCTAACGAGATGGGGCAAAGGATACCGTCCTCAGTTGTTTACCAGTTAACCATTAACGGTATTTACTCGTTTGCCCATTTAGACCGAGAATTCCTTGATCCATTAGAAAACGGTATCGATCGGATAAACGGTCAAACGAAAAAAATTATCATTTATAGGACTTTATGCACCGTGCTTAATGATTAACCGCACATGCACCAAGAACAATTTCGTTCTTTTGCGCATTGCATACGCGCAGCTAATCAGCACGCACTGCAGTGCTCATGCACGACTCGCGGTGCATATGGACTTTTCCCTACAACATTGTTTGATCCTCAAATTCTCAACTATTATAGTTTGATCCTTTATATTTTATTAATATTATATTTTTAATATTTTATTATATAAAAGTGGTTAATTGATAAAATAATTAATATATCAATTTATTAACCAATTCAAGCGTTTGTGTTACTGTGATACACCGATTATTTTTCTTCATTTCAATTGATCCAACAAAATGAGAAGCTAGGAATGCGATATTATTAAAATATGAGGAGTTAAACAGTAATATCGAAAGCTTGAGAATCAAATGGGTTTTAAGCGAAGTTTGAGGATACTCAACTCTACAACTAAACTCATCTAAGCCTTCTCCTAAACTATATGGGGGTGACTGTATGAATCTGCTTTCTTGAACCATCTTTTTATTAGGCTCCATCTCTTAATTGGCCCCGGACCGGACCAGACTCCGATTCTTTTTGATCCTCCCTTGCAAGGATAATCAACAATCCTGCATTCATTGAACCTGGCTGTTTTCTCTTGGAGCACTCAGCAATGTTTATATCCACGGTATCCTCCTAATAGAAGAGAGGTGTTCTAGTCCTCCTTGGCAGTCCTTTGTCATTTTTCGGACATATAACATGGAGTGGTGGTTGGATCTCCTCTGAGGTTGCCTTCACATGTCTGATGTAATAGCCTTAACAAAAGGAAAATGATAAAGGCACCACTGTTACCTTAATTTATTTTAAAGGAAAGCTTTGAAACCGTGGACTCATGGGATCCCAATCACACGCGTGCTATGCCCAACTGCTCATAGAAAAAGATATTTCTTCAATTCGTGTTGTTAATTAGGATCTGCACTATTAGAGAACTCCATGGATAAAATTAGCGTTGCAATATAACATATTCTAACACGTATTTTTTTAAAAAAAATTGTAACCTTCTATGGTCAATGACTGCTCATGTGTTGGGTATCCCATATGCCGAAGTAAAGTATATTATGGACCAAGATTTTAGCAAGGGCAGAACTTCAACTTAGTTTGTTGGGTATTTATCATTAGGTTTGACATGCGTAAAATTTTATATACTGTTGGTTGCTTAGATTTTGTTAGAAAATTAATAACAAATACCGATTACTTATTTAGTATAATGACTGCACCCATCCTTTGATGATAAATATTAAACGAACGGCATCCAAGTTTTATCCTTTTTGATTACTCACCAATCAGTGCGTTCCGTTTTGACTTGACTCAGGACAAGAACCAATATAATTGAGCAACTTGGGCCAAAGAAATGGACTTTTGTCCGTTCGGTGAACCGACTACGATGAAACTTAACAACAAGCACAAGATTATCAACGTAGTTCTAAAAAAACAGCTACAATTTTAAAATGTAACGTGAGTGATGAAATTATTTTTGGATGGTTTTATTGTAGCTTTAAGCAATATCTCAATACAACCGTCTAATATTTGCGTTGCTTTCCTTGGAAGTATCCACTAACTCGTTGTGCTCTAATTATTTGATGCGAGGTAGAGTTCCATTCAGAGGAATTATGTCCGTACTCAAATATTTTTCCTATATTCTCTCCTTATTGTTTTTGTTCCCTATATAATACTAATATTAATAGTGTTCAAAGGAAATCTCACACGCCACACGAGGCGTATGTGCAGGCGCTACCTTGGACCGATGATAGCTGATAAGGTTGTTGGAAGTCGGATTGACACGGATTGCTGTTCTACTGTGGATATTGGATTGTTATTGATGGAGCGTCTCGGCAAGCCAGCGGCTCGCTAGCACTCTCGTTTCAATTCCTAATTGCCTTCAAATTCAAGTTAAATTGTTTTTATTGCATTATTGTATTGATTTGTGGTGCTGATCAAGCTAAATTGCTTGGGCCTTGTTTGGGGCGATTCATGGGCTGATGCGTCTGGCTCGTGTTTGTTTCAACTTGCTGTGGAATCTTTGGTTGAAGTTGTTGAAGTTTTTGTGCGTGTTTTCGTTCGTTTCTTTTTCATTTTCTCCTGCACATTTCTATATCTTAACCAATCTTTTCTAACAAAGATTCATTTCTTAAAAAAAAAAAAAAAAAAAAAAAAAAACGACATGGGCGTGAGGGCCAATAGGGTAACTAGTTATCATTTCATAACAAATTTTAAATCAATTTCATGTTATAATACTATTTACTATGATTAGAATGTTATAAAAATATGATATAATATACCAATCTTATTACATTATTTATTTTAAATACAATATTATGATAATAATGCAATATATTGTTATTATGGTATTAAAAATAATATAATATGATTTAAATGCTATAATAAACAACAACATGAAGTAAAACAAGGCTCGTTTGAGAATACAAGTTGTTGAGGGGTAAAATAGTCATTGCATTGTTGACCGTTCACATTGGCGATGGGGTCACGCCCAATCCAAATGCCCTACTTGCCAGTTGGCTAGCTGGCGCGACATTCTAGCAATAAGCACCTTCTCATAATGAAGAAAGAGAATACGAGAGAAAAAAGGGCTACGTGCGTGGGTTCTCTCATGGCCACCTCATTAATATCCATCTGTCAAGTCAATAGGCTGGAGCATTTAATGGTACAGAAACGGTCATAATGACTTGGCCAACATTTAATGGAATAAAAAGAAAGGAGAAAGCATGCCTCGGCCTCAAGCCCCGTTTAATTTAGGCCGAGCCATACCTCGGCGCTCTCATTCAAGCCAGCTTCAGCATAGCTCGGCCATCATAGCTCGGCCAGCCTCAGCCTCAGCCAGCTTCAGCATAGCTCGGCCAACATAGCTCGGCCATCATAGCTCGGCCAGCCTCAGCCTCAGCCAGCTTCAGCATAGCTCGGCCAACATAGCTTGGCCATCATAGCTCGGCCAGCCTCGGCCTCAGCCAGCTTCAGCATAGCTCGGCCAACATAGCTCGGCCATCATAGCTCGGCCAGCCTCAGCCTCAACCAGCTTCAGCATAGCTCGGCCAACATAGCTCGGCCAGCCTCAGCCTCAGCATAGCTCGACCAACATAGCTCGGCCATCATAGCTCAGCCAGCCTCAGCCTCGGCCAGCTTCAGCATAGCTCGACCAACATAGCTCGGCCATCATAGCTCGGTCAGCCTCAGCCTCAGCCAGCTTCAGCATAGCTCGGCCAACATAGCTCGGCCAGCCTCAGCCTCGGCCAGTTTCAGTGCAACCACGCTATGTCTCTTGTGTTAAGGCATTTATGGCCTCATAAAGGTCATGTGCATCCACATGCTTTAAGGCATTTAATGCCTTATTTCCTTCCATCATTAAGGCATTTATTTCTTCCACGTTGCCCCCTGGCACCTTTTGCGTGAGGAAGGATGGCGTCATAAAGCCGAGACAAGGAGTTCTTGACTCCATGCTTCACAGAAGTCCGACTCGGTCGACCACATTATACTTCGGCAGATTCAGCCAACCTTATGCCTCGGCAACCCGAGCTATTCTTATGCTTCTGCCATCAAGGCCAGACTATTCCTCGGTCATCCGATCCGAGCTACTTCAGACCTCTGCGGAATCTGGCGCGGGAGAGTTCAAATTCACTGTAAAAGAATAAGATTCCAAAAAAGGAATCATGCCAAGACGTGGCCTAGGACCTACAATAGTGGCCTAGGGACCACGCAGCCACTGAGTCTCGAGCCATCGGCCAGCTCTCCATGCCTCCTAGCCGTCGATCCTCTAACTAACTAGATACGGATCCTACCGGCCCTATAACAACCTGATTCGAATCCGTTTCGAATCACAACAACTTTAAGACCTCATCCAGAACACGCCCAAAAGTCAGGTGACCGCCTATAAATACTACCACCCTCAAGCCTCTCAGGTACAGCTATTCTACGCCCATTTTTCATTCACAGTTCTCACACTTCGCCATAAAAGCTCCCACGAGAGCTCGGAGGAACTCTTCCTCAGGGATCCTTCTCCCTATATTTGTTGATTGCTGGTCTCCACTGACTTGAGCATCGGAGGGTCTTCCGCAGAGGGCCACCCCAATGCCTTTCGCGTGAGGACTGTCTTGTAGGTCCACCCAGGAGAGAGCCCACGCTGTAGCCCGATCGCGCTCGAGCCGGAGGATAGATTTCAGCAGCAACAGATTGGCGCTAGAGGAAGGGCCTAAAGTCCCATTAAACTTGAAGAAAGGAGATAAGGATCTCGATCTGAAAGAGAACCTCTCCAATGGCTAATCGAAGAAGGGCAACTTCTGAAGCCCAAGACCAGGTCGCCTCCCATAGACCTGATCCGATGAGCAGCATGGCACCGCCGCCGCCACCAGATGAGACTCCGTCACCACCAGCGGCCCTAGTGACCCAGGACCAGTTTGCCTTACTGGTCCAGCAAGTCCAGGATCTAACCCACTTGATTCAGGGACGCTTTGAAGCTCCCCGTTCAGCTGCTCCTGCTCTGCATCTTTCTAAGGAGGCCACGGCCCCCATTTCCCCAGCAATCTCTTCTTAAGGGAGCTGGGCCAGCCCTGCAAGTGGTCTGCAGCAAGGATCTTCCTAGATCTTGGTGGGCCCGATCCCTCTCTCCGGTGTCCTCTTGCCACAACTCGACGCCGTCTCCGCCTTCTCCCCGCCCCGGCACTATAGCTCGGCTACCGTAGCTATGCGCACCAAGGCATTTATGGCCTCATAAAGGCCATGTGCATCTACATGCTTTAAGGCATTTAATGCCCTTTTTCCTTCTATGCATTAAGGCATTTATGGCTGCCACGTTGGCCCCCTTGGCACCTTTTGCATGATGAAGGATAGCGTCATGAAGCCAAGACAAGGAGTTCTTGACTGCATGCTTCATATAAGTCCAACGTCCAGCTTCAGCCTCGGCCAGTGGGTCTACCGCTTCACCCAGAGAGTTCCCATAGGCGAGACCCCGTTCCGGATTGCCTTCGGCGCAGAAGCTGTCATCCCTGTGGAGATAGGACCCCCCCTATCCACGGATGCTATCACGCCTCCAGAGTCAAAGGGAGATCTTTCTTGCCCGGTGATCGTGTCCTCCGGAAAGCATCCGTCTCCAAACCGCTAGAGCAAGGAAAGCTGTCTCCGAACTGAGAAGGCCCCTATCAAGTGACGGAAGTCATCGGATCTGGCACCTACAAACTCGAGGATTTGAACAGGAAATCAATCCCCCAGATGTGGAGTTCGGACAATCGCCGTATATACCATCAGTAGGGTAAGCTCTCTATAGACCTGCCCCATTTACAGCTTTGGCATCATGTTTCAATTATCTGCGGCACGATCGCTACAATCGTTATTTCGAAAAAGTCGTAATAGAAAACAGGTAGTGCTTACGCATCCATTCTCGGCACAACCGATCTATCTCCTTGAGCTATCTCCGTACCTCGGCTGGGGCGAGTCTTGAACTAAATCTCCGTACCTCAGCTGGGCCGAGTCTTGAGCTAAATCACCATACCTCGGCTGGATTGGATCCTATTCCACAAAGGCTCGGCAACAACCAAGCAATAAATATAATATTGAAGGCTCGGCAACAACCGAGCAATAAATTTCTTGAAGGCTCGGCAACAAAGAGTAATAAATTTTTTAAAGGCTTGGTAACAACCGAGTAATATATTCCTGAAGACTCGGCAACAACCGAGTAACAAATTTCTTGAAAAAGTATGCCCTTACTTAACTCATTTTTGTTTATTGAATTAAATTTAACTTTTGAAGGCTTACAAAATTCTTATGACTCTCTTGAAAGCTACAATGAGAAGCAGGTCATATAAATCCTTGGCCGGGCCGAGCGATCTCCGTACCTTGGCAGCTAAAATATAATCTCTACAAATCCTCGGCCGAGCCAGCGATCTCCGTACCTTAGCCGCGCCAAGTAAAATATAATCTTGAAGGCTCAGCTACAACCAAGTAACGATCTCCGTACCTTGGCAGCGCCAAGTAAAATATAATCTTGAAGGCTAGGCTATAACCGAGTAACGGTCTCCGTACCTTGGCAGCGCCAAGTAAAAATAATCTTGAAGGCTCGGCTACAACCGAGTAACGGTCTCCGTACCTTAGCAGTGCCAAGTAAAATATAATCTTGAAGGCTCGGCTACAACCGAGTAACGATCTCCGTACCTTGGCAGCGCCAAGTAAAATATAATTTTGAAGCCTCGGCTACAACCGAGTAACGGTCTCCATACCTTGGTAGCACCAAGTAAAATATAATCTTAAAAGCTCGGAACGGTCTCCGCACCTTGGCAGCGCCAAGTAAAATATAATCTTAAAGGCTCGGCTACAACCGAGTAACGGTCTCCGTACCTTGGCAGCGCCAAGTAAAATATAATCTTGAAGGCTCGGCTACAATCGAGTAACGGTCTCCGCACCTTGGCAGCACCAAGTAAAATATAATCTTAAAGGCTCGGCTACAACCGAGTAACAGTCTCCGTACCTTGGCAGCGCCAAGTAAATATAATTTTGAAGCCTCGGCTATAACCGAGTAACGGTCTCCGTACCTTGGTAGCACCAAGTAAAATATAATCTTAAAAGCTCAGCTACAACCGAGTAACGGTTTCCGTACCTTGGCAGCGCCAAGTAAAATATAATCTTGAAGGCTCGGCTACAACCGAGTAACGGTCTTCGTACCTTGGCAGCGCCAAGTAAAATATAATCTTGAAGGCTCGGCTACAACCGAGTAACGGTCTCCGCACCTTGGCAGCACCAAGTAAAATATAATCTTGAAGGCTCGGCTACAACCGAGTAACGGTCTCTGTATCTTGGCAGCGCCAAGTAAAATATGATCTTGAAGGCTCGGCTACAACCGAGTAACGATCTCCGTACCTTGGCAGCGCCAAGTAAAATATGATCTTGAAAGCTCGGCTACAACCGAGTAATTCATTATTTGAAGGCTCGGCAACACCGAGTAATTTATTATTTGAAAGCCTCGGTTACAATCAAGTGGCATGTTTGGAAGCCTCGGTTACAGCCAAGTAGCTTCTTGGGAAGGCTCGGCAACAACCGAGTAATATATTTTTAAAGGCTCGGCAACAACCGAGTAATAAATTTCCAGAGCCTTGTCCAAAGACCGAGTGATATATTTCTGAAGGCTCGGCAACAATCGAGTAATAAATTCATCCATAAAATTACAATAAGAAGCAGGTCATATAAAGCCTTAGCCAGAGCCGGAGTGCATCTCTTATTATCAAAAGCCCCGACCAGAGCCGAAGTACGTATCAAAAGCCTCGGCCAGAGCCGGAGTGCATCTCTTATTATCCAAAGCTCCGATCAGAGCCGAAGTGCATATCAAAAGCCTCGACCAGAGCCGGAGTGCATCTCTTATTATCGAAAGCCCCGGCCAGAGCCGAAGTGCGTATCAAAAGCCTCGTCCAGAGCCAGAGTGCATCTCTTATTATCGAAAGCCCTGGCCAGAGCTGAAGTGCGTATCAAAAGCCTCGGCCAGAGCCAAAGTGCATCTCTTATTATCGAAAGCCCCGGCCAGAGCCGAAGTGCATATCAAAAGCCTCGGCCAGAGCCGGAGTGCATCTCTTATTATCCAAAGCCCCGGCCAGAGCTGAAGTGCATATCAAAAGCCTCGGCCAGAGCCGGAGTACATCTCTTATTATCGAAAGCCCCGACCAGAGCCGAAGTGCGTATCAAAAGCCTCGGTTAGAGCCGGAGTGCATATCTTATTATCGAAAGCCCCGGCTAGAGCCGAAGTGCATATCAAAAGCCTCGGCCAGAGCTGAAGTGCATCTCTTATTATCGAAAGCCCCAGCCAGAGCCGAAGTGCGTATCAAAAGCCTCGGCCAGAGCCAGAGTGCATCTCTTATTATCGAAAGCTCCGACCAGAACCGAAGTGCATATCAAAAGCCTCGACCAATCCGAATGATACAGCACTAAAGCTTCGTCCCAGCCGGATAATTTCTCGGACACTGTAGCGCAACTAAAGCGCCTTATTTTACTTCAGCAAGAGGGCCACCCAGGCCTTTCTCTAACCTACACAGAGATAAACACTTCCTCTACAGAGGATCGAATGACATGTTCCCCAAATAAGATTGCTCCAGAATTCTACTCCCTATATCCGAAGTTACACTTCGGACTAGGGAGTGGAGGGCATGTGTTAATGGGTAAAATCGTCATTGCATTGTTGACCGCTCACATTGGCGATGGGGTCGCGCCCAATCCAAATGCCCTGCTTGCCAGCTGGCTAGCTGGTGCGACATTCTAGCAACAAGCGCCTCCTCATAATGAAGAAAGAGAACAAGAGGGAAAAAAGGGTCACGTTATGTGCGTGGGTTCTCCCAAGGACACCTCTTTAATATCCAGCAGTGAAGTCAATAGGCTGGAGCATTTAATGGTGCAGAAACGGTCATAATAACTTGGCCAGCATTTAATGGAATAAAAAGAAAGGAGAAAGCATGCCTCAGCACTCAAGCCCCGCTTCATTTAGGCCGAGCCATGCCTCGGCGCTCTCATTCAAGCCAGCTTCAGCATAGCTCGGCCAACATAGCTCGGCCATCATAGCTCGGCCAGCCTCAGCCTTAGCCAGCTTCAGCATAGCTTGGCCAACATAGCTCGGCCATCATAGCTCGGCCAGCCTTAGCCTCAGCCAGCTTCAGCATAGCTCGGCCAACATAGCTCAGCCAACAAAGCTCGACCAGCCTCAGCCTCAGCCAGCTTCAGCATAGCTCGGCCAACATAGTTCGGCCAGCCTCAGCCTCGGCCAGCTTCAGCATAGTTCGGCCAACATAGCTCGGCCATCATAGCTCGGCCAGCCTCAGCCTCAGCCAGCTTCAGCATAGCTCGGCCAACATAGCTCGGTCATCATAGCTCGGCCAGCCTCAGTCTCGGCCAGCTTCAGCATACCTCGGCCTTGGCAACCACGCTATGTCTCTTGCATTAAGGCATTTATGGCCTCATAAAGGCCACATGCATCCACATGCTTTAAGGCATTTAATGCCTTATTTTCTTCCATCATTAAGGCATTTATGGCTGCCACGTTGCCCCCTTGGCACCTTTTGCATGAGGAAGGATGGTGTCATAAAGCTGAGACAAGGAGTTCTTGACTCCATGCTTCATAGAAGTCCGACTCGGCCGACCACATTATACTTCGGCAGATTTAGCCAATCTTATGCCTCGGCAACCCGAGCTATTCTTATGCTTCTGTCATCAAGGCCAGACTATTCCTCGGCCATCCAATCCGAGCTACTTCAGACCTCTGCGGAATCTGGCGCGGAAGAGTTCAAATTCATTGTAATAGAATAAGATTCCAAACAAGGAATCATGCCAAGACGTGGCCTAGGATCTACAAGTGGCCTAGGGACCACGCAGCCACTGAGTCTCGAGCCATCGGCCATCTCTCCCCGCCTCCCAGCCGTCGATCCTCTAACTAACCAAATATGGATCCTACCGGCCCTGTAACAACCTGATTCGAATCCGTTTCGAATCACAACAACTTTCAGACCTCATCCAGAGCATGCCAAGAAGTCAGGTGACCGCCTATAAATACTACCACCTCAAGCCTCTCAGGTATGACTATTCTACGCCCATTTTTTATTCACAGTTCTCACACTCCGCCATAAAAGCTCCCACGAGAGCTCGGAGGAACTCTTCTTTAGGGATCCTTCTCCTCATATTTGTTGATTGCTGGTCTCCACTGACTTGAGCATCGAAGGATCTTTCGCAGAGGGCCACCCCCAACGCCTCTCGCATGAGGACTATTTTGCAGGTCTGCCCAGAAGGAAGCCCACGTTGCAGCCCGATCACGTCCGAGCCGGAGGACATATTTCAGCAGCAACACAAGTCATTATGAACTTTCTTTGCAAATAAAATAAAATCCATAGTAGAATTCATGTGTAAATAAATTATCATGTTTTGCTCACTATATATAAATCTATAGAATTAAAAAGAATTTTTATATTTGAAATAAATAGAAATTAAATTTAATATTAAAATTTCTTAAGTTATGCTTATTTAATAATAAATTAAAAATCTTGATTTGAGAATTGTTACGTTAGTTATATTCTCAAATCACATATAATTATAATTATACTTAATTACAATTTAATATACTTGTATTGATTTTTAATTGATAATTTATTAAAATTTTAATAAACACATAATTAAAATATAATTATTATATTAACTACATTGTTAACATAATTATAATATGTTATAAAATAAATAATAATATAACTAATATCATATCATATTATATTATGCATATATTAATAATATCATATGATCATAATTCATAATATTATGATATTTAATATGATATTCTATAATATTACGATTGTATAACAATCTTATTATATTATTATATAATGTATCATAACAAAAATATTATAAACAATATTTTTTTGATAAAAAATCATTGACCATTCATGTGGCAATTTTGTTCAAAAAAATTTTTTCATTCTATAAAATTTATTATAAATTCTATCAAAATTAATAGAAAGAGAAAGCAATTTTATGATTTAGTAGTTGAGATTTCAAATCCATTATTTGTTCTGTTGTTAAACACAGTAAATTATGGATTTATTGATGAGTTTCAATGTTTCTTAAAAGTTATTGAATTTATTTATTCCAAATAATGGAGTGTAAAGATATAGCAAGAACAATTTTGGCATAATCAATGATACAAGATCATCTAAATGATTCCATCTGGACTACTAAATGCCCTCCAAATAATACACTTGCCATCTAAGATTAAAGTTGCTGCTTTGAATGAGAGAGAACTATCTTTTCACTTGATCATGGGCATCAAGAGCTAAAAAATTCCCAGGAATGACCAAGCTTCATTGATGAATTTGTCGTCCTTCAAGAGGCATGACTTGGAAGGCACATCCTCCCTCCATCCGTTTCCAATGATTGATACCATTGGCAAATACAATCGCATATGATCATATATATATATATATATATATATCTTTAAAATATTGAAAGTTATCGCGTTCCATCTTCACATGCTGAAGAAAAGGTCAACATTTTTGGTCTCTGAAGACGCTTAGCCCACTTCATCATACCTCCGCTTATGGGAAGCTGAGTCGGTAGAGCTCGCAAGAATAAGGGCCGATTTTAGATGCGGCAACCATGCAAAAATTGCAACGATTCAAATCTATTTATTTATAATTTAAAATTATATGATTCTAAAATTTAAGTAAAATTTAAGTGAACTTAAATTATAAATACGTAATACTTTCTACCCTCGAATCGGATAATTGGCGCTGTCCATAATTTCTGTACATTTGAATTAGCTCTGATACTATTTGAAATGCTTTAAACTTATCTACTGATCCAATTAATTTTATTAGCGGATCGAAATTATATGTTTAAAAAATTTAAGTAGAAATTAATGGATAATGATTAGATTTGAGTTAGAAACATATAACATTTTTTTCATCTAATATGAATTAAATTAGAAGTATCATAAAAAATTTAGAGACACCTTCTCTTATTTTCTTTCGATGATACCTCATGAGATCCTCATAAACATTAAAAAGGAGCCATGACCCTTTCTAATCTTAATCAAGCTCCGGACGATATAAACCATTTTACGAAGAGTTGGCTCGTTTTCTTTCAAATCATATGATATTTTGCACTGCAAGATGAAAACATATGTTAGGTAATGGGCCTATTATTGTGAATTGGGCCTATGGGCCTTGAATACTCATTACCCATTAATGTTTGAATGAGAAATTGATAATATTAGTCTTATATCAAAAATTTTGAGTAAAGATGGTTCACTTATATGGAAACTCCTTCCGTCATGCATAGTTTTATGGGCTTATCATAGGTAAAGAGCTAGAGCGCACGCATGCGCGAAAGACGCAATGGGCGATTTGGAGGTGCACTTTACACTTCATCGTCATGAGGAGCGTTAAAATTATCCTTGATCATGAGGATTCAATGGTGAAGACTGATTAGATTAAGATAAAGGGCTAAGATCAAATGATTGACCATTGATCACGATGATCAGATCATGATTGATCGTTGAAACTGGTTCGATCGAATGATAATTGACCGTTGGATAAGAGATGGTTGACCATCCATGGACCGTTAGTGATAAGACGATTATTCTAATCATAAAAGGTGTATCAAAGCCGTGCAACAACTTATCGAATCACGTGATCATCGGATCACGATGGAAATCAATGTATCAGGTCGTGGATCAGCTTATAGGATCGAATGATCATCAGATCACGATTGAGAATCAACGTATCAAAGGCTTATAAGACCCTTCATTCATGTTTCTTGATCACATCCGATCAAATTAGACGATAAAAAATCAAATACATAGGGATGCATCCAATAGATGCCTTAAGATTATAAATAGGGCATACCATTCTCATTCGCAGATCATCAATCAAAAAATTCATCCGTTGCTACTTAGCTATGGAATTATATCCCTCGCTAATTAGCATTCGGTCGCTAATTCGGTCGCTAATTACGGGTTTCAATTCGATCGCTAAATATTTGCGTATTTCTGAGATGAATTTTATCCGTCGCAATTCAGTCGCTATATAAGATTAGCGATGGAAATTAGCGATGAAAAAATCCGTCGCTAAAAATTTTTTTTTGATTCGCTATTCTAGTGAATTATAGTGTTGCATCATTGTATACTAGAACAATCGTCATAAATCTATAAGCATCTGTGCAGAATAAAATTGTTTTAAGAACATATAGTGCAATTCTAAACTCTCTTCAATCATAGTAGTATACACCATAAGTTATCAACAACGTCATGCATATTAATTGTGACTTGTGAGAGCTCGGATGATTAACTGTTACCGTGGGAGCAGAATACGTGATCGAGAGGGTTGGAGGTGGCAAGGAGTTGGCACTCGTCGGCAACCAGTCTCTCCGATATCTTCGTACTCGCCGAAGGAGTAAACAAAGTTCTCGGGGTCCTAAGCCGAAGCATGTGCGCTCTCTTACTCCGTGGAACGCCTGGATCGACCCACTAGCGGGGCGACCCACCAAGTCCATTGGCTGGGCGGCTAAACTCCATGAGGCCATGGCCAAGGAGTCATGCAGTGAAGATCTCAAGGCCTGCATCTTATTTTTAATGAAAAGCAAACCGCTAAATTTATGAAGTAGATCGAGTCAACAAAAGATCTTAGAGTGGCCCATTCAAAGATTAAAGAAAGCATGTGCCTATGCCTTTGCCAATCGTGCCGACGAGAATTAGCAACTAATTAAGGACAGAACCACCAGCTCTCTTAATTTGTCCTTCCTTACCGGCAATATTTTATGGCCTAATAACTTATTTGACTTGTTTTGCCCAACCGATATTCATGAAAGTATTAAACTACTCTTAAAATGCTAATAGACTATTGCAATCATCATCAGCTAGATCGTTCCAGCTATAAAATTGCTGCACAGCTAACATGTGAGAATCCAAAGCAAAATAATTTATGATCTCTTGGTTGATATCACTTGTTGGAGGGTAAAATCGTTATGCATTATATTCGTGCGAGAAGGCTAAGACCGACCTCCTCCTTTCATCTCCCCCAAGCTTCCAGTAGCTTGCCTCTCCCGAACTCCCATAGCTCGGCTTCCCCGAGCTTCCGTAGCTCGTCTCTCCCGAGCTCCCATAGCTCGGCTTCCTCGAGTTTCCGTAGCTCGCCTCTCCCGAGCTTCCATAGCTCGACTTTCTCGAGCTCCCATAGCTCAGTTTCCCCGAGCTTCCATAGCTCGGCTCTCTCGAGCTCCCGTAGCTCGGCCTTCCCGGGCTTCCATAGCTCGACTTCTCCGGGCTCCCGTAGCTCGGCTTTACCTGGCTCCCGTAGCTCGGCTTTACCGGGCTCCCATAGCTCGGCCTCCCCGGGCTCCCGTAGCTCGGCCTTCGCGGGCTTTCGTAGCTCGGCCTCCCGGGTTTTCGTAGCTCGGCTTTACCGGGCTCCCATAGCTCGGCTTCTCCCGAGCTTCCATAGCTCGGCTCTCCCGAACTTCCTGTAGTTCATTTCCCCCGAGCCTCCATGGCCCGGCTTCACTGAACGACCCACGATCCAATACCCACCTCCGCGGAACCCGACGCGGGAGAGCCTAAGCCTACTATAACGGTACCCTAGGCAAGGAATCATGCTGAGAAGTGGTCTAGAACCTATCAAGGCCGCCTGAGACCTACCCATCTACCAGATCTCAAGCCATCAAGAAAGCTCTCCCAGCCGTCGATCCCCTAACGGACAAGATACGAATCTCAACAGCCCCACAACGGCCTGATTCGATTCACTCCTGTATCCTAACAACCTCTGAACCTTCCAGAAGACGCTCAAGATCCATATGACAGCCTATAAGTATCACACTCACAGATTCCCTTAGGTACGCGCGCTCACACCCTCACTCCCCACTCTCCTGCTGCTCGTCGGTGCTCTCATCCCTCTAGAGCTTCCGATTGGCCGCCCCCCGGAGAGACTCTCCAGAGGGATCCACCTTCCCGTTTTATGATTGATCGCCGATTTTCTCTCACTGACTTGAGCGTCGGAGGGTCTTCCGCGAGGGCCCCCCCAACGCCTCTCGCGCGAGGACTTTTGTGTGCAGGTCCGCCCCCCTTTGGAGATCGACTGCGCCCGAGTCGGAGGACGGATCCTGGCGGCAACAGATTGGCGCTAGAGGAAGGGTCTCAAGTCCCATTAAAACTTGAAGAAAGGAGAAAAGGATCTCGATCTGGAAGAGAACCTCTTCAATGGCTAATCGGAGAAGGGCAACCTCTGAAGCTCAGATCAGGTCGCCTCCCAGAGGCCTGATCCGACGAGCGGTGTAGCGCCGCAACCACCACCAGTCGAAACCCCATCACCGCCTGCCATCCCGGTGACCCAGGACCAGTTTGCCTCGCTGGTCCAACAAGTTCAGACTCTGACCCATCTGGTCCAGGAGCGCCTTACGGTTCCTCCTGCTCCACACTTTCATAAGGAAGCGGCGGTTCCTTCTTCGCCGGCGACTTCCTCTTCCAGTCCGCGCAAATCTGCGGACCCCCCACATCGACCTAGAGGGGACAAGCCAGTCCCACGAGGCGGTCACGACAGAGATCCTCCCAGATCTCGATGAGCCCGGTCTCTCTCTCCGGTGACCTCCCACAATGATTCGATGCCGTCTCTACGATCTTCTCGCCCAGCTCCTCCTCTGGCTGGCGAAGAGGAGATCCATCGTCAGATCCAAGAAATGCGTCAGGAACTGGACGCCGCCAAGCAGGCCCATCCGCCCCAGCCCAAAGCGGAGCAGGCATCCCTTTCTCTAAGGGGATTATGGAGGAAGTGATTCCCTCCCATATCAAGTTACCAGCCGTCGAGCCTACCACGGCTCTTCTGACGGACGACCATCTTAGCAGCTTCGGTCAATAATGATGTTCCACAGAGCGTCCGACGCGGTCCTCTGCCGCACTTTTCCCTCCACCCTTAGGGGATCTGCCCGGACCTGGTTCAATGCTTTAAAACCAGGTTCCATCGATTCATTTGACGAGCTGAGCCGCCTTTTTATTGGTCAGTTCGTCAGCAGCCGCCGCCACCGACGAAGATCCGACTCCCTCTCCGAAGTTAAGCAGAGAGAGGGGGAGTCCTTGAGAAATTATCTTGGCCGTTTTAATAAGGCCATGCTAGAGGTGGACCACCTTAATCATGAGGTGGCCATGTCCGCCCTGGCGGGGGGAGTCTCGAAGGAAAGCGACTTCTACCTGGCTATGGAAGTCAGCTACCCCCCTGCCTCTCTGATATGATGGCCCTGGCGGACAAGTACGCTAGGGTCAAAGAATCGCGGAGAGTTGCCCGCGCTGAGCAGGCAAAGAAGAAGGAGCCCAAAGTCCCGACAGGCACCGTCCCGCCCGGCGACCAAGTCCGCCTCGCCGCCAGAGTCCCTCCGCTGCCGCCAAGGAATCGCTCCCGGAGCCCTCCCAGGCGATTCGACCACTACACTCCACTGACCGTGCCCCGGGCGCAAATCCTCATGGAATAGAGCGCCAGCTCCCCCGGCCAGTACCTCTCCGAGGGAACCCGACCCGAAGAGATCCCACCAAGTACTGCCGTTACCATGGGAGCACGACCATGACACTGAAGAATGCTGGCAGCTGAAAAATGAAATCGAGAGGCTGATCCAGCGGGGACGACTGAATCAATTCAGGAGGGCGCCCGAGCCACACAAGGAGGTGACCGCCAGCCGAGCTTCAACAACCTCCTCCACCGAATCCGCCCGTAATCGGCCGCATTAACATGATTGAGGAGGCCGGCGGATCGAACCCCAGGGGCGACAGTGAAGGATCGGCGCCAAAGAAGGCATGGACGGGCGAGCTCTCCTTCTCCGACGATGATCCAAGGGATACAGCTTCCCCATGATGACGCACTAGTTGTATCCCTTAATTAAATAACTATGATGTAAGCCGAATCCTTGTTGATAGTGGAAGTTCGGTGAATGTTTTGTACCTCGGTGTGTTTGCCAGGATGAAATTACTCATGGAAAACCTTCGAGCCGTGGATTCCACCTTGATGGGATTCACGGCGACGTCATCGTCCCAGAAGGGATCGTCACCCTGACGGTCCGCGCGGGAACCTGGCCCCTTGTAGCCATTATCAGACAGACTTCCTAGTAACCGACCTCAGATCCTCCATACAATGCGATATTCGGCAGGCCCGGCCTAATGTCCCTCAAGGCAGTTGTCTCCATCCCGCATCTGTCCATGAAATTTCCCACCGAGCAAGGAGTTGGAGTTGTTCGGGAAGTCAGGCCATGGCTCGGCAGTGTTTCGTTACAAGCCTTCAGTCTAGAATGCCGGAGGTTGATGGGCTGGACGCCCGCGAAGACTTCGCCGAACAGCGGGAGAACCGGCAGAGGAATTGGAGGAGGTACCATTGGATGAGGCTCGTCCCGACCGAACTATAAAGATCGGGTCGCTGCTGAAGGGAGAGTCTCGGCGTAGATTGATCAGGTTCCTCCGAAGCAACGCTGACATCTTCGCCTGGTCCGCCTCTGATATGCCTGGGATCAGCCCGAGGTTCTCGTCCATTGTCTCAATGTGGACGAGATGCATAGGCCCGTCAAGCAGAAAAAGAGGAGCTTCCCCAGAACGACAAAAGGCCATTGAAGAAGAGGTAGACAAACTCATCAAGGCTAATTTCGTCCGGGAGGTAAATTATCCGAGCTGGCTATCAAACGTCGTCATGGTGAAGAAGTCGAACGGCAAATGGGATCTGCATCGACTTCACCGACCTCAACAAAGCCTGCCCGAAGGACAGCTTCCCCCTCCCTCGGATCGACCAGCTCGTGGACGCCACCTCAGGCCACCAGATGCTGTCATTCATGGACGCCTATTCAGGCTACAATCAGATCCGAATGGCCCCTGAAGATGAAGAAAAGACCGCCTTCATAACCGACCGAGGTACTTACTGTTACCGTGTATGCCTTTTGGTCTTAAAAATGCAGGTGCGACCTACCAGAGGCTGGTCAACAAAGTATTCAAGGAGCAAATCGGCCGGAATATGGAGGTGTACGTGGACGACATGCTGGTCAAAAGCAAGGAGGCATCACAGCATGTCGAGGACCTCACAGAGAGCTTTGCAACGCTGCGCAAGTACGGGATGAGACTCAACCCGACCAAATGCGCCTTCGGCGTTAACTCCGGGAAGTTTCTCGGCTTCATGGTCTCCCAGCGAGGTATCGAAGCTAACCCCCAGAAGATTCAAGCTCTCCAACAAATGGCGCCCCCGGCATCTGTCAAAGAGGTCCAGCGCCTAACCGGGAGGATAGCGGCCCTCAACCGCTTTGTGGCGCGGTCGGCCGAGAGATGCCTCCCCTTCTTCAAAACTCTCCGATCGGCCAAAAACTTTCAGTGGACTCCCGAATGCCAAAGGTCATTTCAAGATCTCAAGAAGTACCTCGGCTCACCCCCACTTCTCAGCAGTCCGGCCCGGGAGAGACCCTATTCTTGTACCTGGCTGTTTCGGAGGGTGCAGTTTGTTCGGTGCTGGTCAAGAAGAAGGCAAAGTCCAGAAGCCGATCTACTATGTCAGCAGGCTACTCCGCGATGCGGAGACGAGGTACAGCAGAATTGAAAGATGGTGTTGGCCTTAATCACCTCAGTTCGGAAGCTGCGGCCGTACTTCCAAGCACATTCCGTGACGGTTCTGACCGACCAACCCATCAAGGCGGTAGTCCACCGTCCCGAGACGTCGGGGAGAATGACCAAGTGGGCCGTCGAGCTAAGCGAGCATGACATACATTTTCAGCCTCGTCCAGCCATCAAAGCCCAGGTGCTAGCCGACTTCCTCCTGAGTGTACCATCCCGGAGGACGGTTCTACCCCAGACTCCCCCGAAGAACCAAAAGCTGGAGCCCGGTGGCTCCTCCATGTCGATGGGTCATCTAATGCCCATCGCTCCGGTGCGGGCCTGGTTCTCACCAGTCCGGAGGGGATAACCTTCGAATATGGCATCCGATTCTCCTTCCCGGCTCCAACAACGAAGCCGAGTACGAAGCCCTGTTAGCCGGCCTCCGAATCGCCCGCAATCTGAAGGTGGAGAAGCTCAATGCCTTCACCGACTCTCAGCTGGTAGCCGGCCATGTGCGAGGAGAGTTTGAAGCCCGGGAGCCGAACATGATTCGATATCTCCAGGAGGTGCGGAGTCTGCTTCCCCATTTTATTGAATTTGAAATCATTCAGATTCCCAGATCCGAGAATGCCCGCGCCGACCTACTCTCGATTGGCGACCGCGGAGTCAATGGACGCCGAGCAAAAGTTCCACTTGGAGACTCTGGAAAGGCCAGCATCGCGGAAGCTGACCGAATAATGCAAGTTGAGGCCGAACCATCATGGTTCGACCCTATCCTCAAATATCTCAAAGAGGGTCGCTTCCATCCGACCGAGAGAAGCTAGAAAGCTGAAGCTACAGGCCACCCACTATGTGCTGATCGACAACCAGCTTTACAAACGGTCCTTCTCCATGCCGCTGCTCAGTGCCTTCGCCCGTTCGAAGCAGATTATGCTCTACGCGAGGTACATGAAGGGATTTGCGGCAACCATCTGGGAAGTCGGTCCCTATGCCATAAGGTACTGCGACAAGGCTATTACTGGCCGACCATGCAAAGGATGCGGACGACCTAGTCCGAGCCTGCGACCCATGCCAGAGGCATTCAAGCATCCAAAGGCTCCCTCCGCCGAACTAGTTTCCATATCTCCGCCTGGCCTTTCGCCAAATGGGGGATGGACATCCTCGGCCCAT
Source organism: Calamus simplicifolius (assembly GCA_900491605.1). Classification (NCBI taxonomy): domain Eukaryota; kingdom Viridiplantae; phylum Streptophyta; class Magnoliopsida; order Arecales; family Arecaceae; genus Calamus; species Calamus simplicifolius. Next base: position 688,114 of record UESW01004224.1, on the reverse strand, counting down.
TCCCGCTTGCCACGGGACAGCGAAATTCTTATTTGTCGCCATTGATTACTTCACTAAATGGGTCAAGGCGGAAGCGGTTGCACAAATAACCGAGGCACGGGCCAGAGACTTTGTATGGAGGTCCATCATCTGCCGATTCGGCCTCCCACATACCATAATCACCGATAACGGTAAGCAGTTCGATAACTCCAAATTCCGCCAGTTCTGTGAGGAGCATGGAATCCGTCACCACCTCACCTCGGTCGGGCATCCACAAGCCAACGGAGCGGCTGAAGTGACCAACAGGACCCTCCTTCAGGGATCAAAGCTCGCCTTTCCAGAGCTCAAGGCAGGTGGGCGGACGAGCTGCATCATGTCTATGGGCCTACCGCACCACCCCGAGAATCCCGACAGGTGAAACCCCATTCCGGATGGCCTTCGGCACGGAGGCCGTTATCCCTGTGGAAGTAGGTCTCCCATCGTTGCGGGTGGAAGCTACTCAGAGGAAGCTAGCAACGACCAGCTCCGCACTAACCTCGACCTGGTGGAGGAGATCAGAGAGAAGGCCCGGATCAGGGTGGCTATGTACCAACAAAGGGTGGCCCGTTACCACGCCTCCAGAGTCAAAGGAAAAGCCTTCCTGCCTGGCGACCTTGTTCTTCGAAAAGGCTCTGTTTCCAAACCGCTGGAACAAGGAAAGCTGGCGCCGAACTGGGAAGGCCCGTACCAAGTGGCGGAGATCATTGGACCGGGAACCTACAAGCTGCAAGATTTGAATGGGAAATCCATCCCCGGACGTGGAACTCGGACAATCTCCAAAATATTATCAATAGGGTACGTCCTCTCCAAGTCTATTTTCATATGCCTCATTATACCTTCTGTTGAGAAATTATTGAAACATAATTGCCCCAACTTATTGATTTTGATGATTTCCAAAAGACATTGCTTTACTTTCTAAAAGGCTATGAACATGATAAGTCAATCAATGAATTATTCTTGCTATGAGCAATTTCAAATTGGAAACTATGAACTATTAAAAATATAATGAGTTTCTTGAATCAATTGAATATATGTTTCAGTGAGCTATACTTATGAATTCAAAAATGATTTTATATATCAATCTTTTAAAGATCAATGACTTAATGAGAATGCTTTGAAATTGAGCTTTACTGTTAAAACAACATTATCTAAGTCAAATTTATATTTCAAAGTTGGTTGGGATGATTTTCAAAGCAAATCAGAATGTTTTCTGATTTTTGTATCAGTCCCGAGCCGACTCGAGAGTTTCCGAGTCGACTCCTGAACTTTCTCGAGCCGACTCGTGACTGAGCGAGCCGACTCGACTCAGACGGCAGAAAGACTCATTTTTGAGTGCTTCTCGAGTCGACTCCCAGCTTTTCGCGAGTCGACTCCTGAAAGTCAAGAGTCGACTCCCAGATTTTCACGAGTCGACCCCTGAAAACTCATTTTTTGGTGCGTTCTGGATTCGATTGCTCGAGCCGACTCGCACAGTCCCGAGCCGACTCCCCGAATTCTGGGCGGAAATTTTTTGAGTTGACACATCAGCTCCAACGGATATATTTTTGAATAACGGCTATTTTTCTTTGTTTCTAACGGCTATATTGTTTCAGAATCTATAAATAGAGGAGCCATTCAACAAAGAAAGAAGAGAGAAGATATTGAGAATCATTCAGTAAGAAATTCAAAAGAGGGAAAAACAGAGTGTTATTAGAAAAATCGTTTGTTTAAGAAGAAAGATTCAAAAGGAGTGAAATCCAAGAGTGAGATTCGTGCACTCCAGAGCTACCTTCTACAAAAGATTCAAGAGGAGATCCCAACACTTTCAAGAGCAAATCAAAGATCTTCCACATTCAAAGAAAAGGGAGAAAAAGCTTCAACCCAACTCCAAAGCTCAAATCTGTGGAGAATCGGTGCCGAGGCCTGATTCAACATCAAGAGGAGTTGAAGGAAGGAATCCAAAGAAGCCAAGCCAGCTCTCAAGCTTTAAACAGGCTTTTCTAAACTCAATTTTTATTTTGAAATATCTGCTCAAAAAGGAGCTGCTTGTAATTAAACTCATTTTATTTGTTTGTGCTAGTTTAATCTGAGGGATTGAACTAGTGGAGGTTGTATACCTCGGTACAAGCTAGGTTTAGCTTGTGTTTGGGTTTTGTGCTGGTGAGCCCGTGTAAAATCGGCTGGGTTCGTTGTGATCCCGGAAAAACAACAAGTTTGAGTTGTGAACTTGGAAAACAACTCGGCTGTAATCTAGAGAGATTATAGTGTGGACCCAAGTGAGTCTTGGGAGTGGACGTAGGTGTTGGATACACCGAACCACTATAAAAATATCTTGTGTTTGCCGTGCCTAATTGTCTCTTCTCTATCTCTCATATACTTGTGTTTGTGCTTTGCTTATTAGTTAATTTCACTTGCACATCTCATTTTAAATTGCTTAAAAGTCTTAAATTTTTTAAGAACCCAATTCCCCCCCCTCTTGGGTTGCCATCTGGGCCAACAATTGGTATCAGAGCATAGTGCTCATTTAGATTTGATCTCACGATCAAGAGCTAAAGGTCATTATGGCAACACAAGTGGTTCTAGTTTTGCTGAAGGTCATTCTACAAATAGACCTCCACTTTTTAATGGCTCAAACTATTCTTATTGGAAAGCTAGAATGAGGATATTCATTCAAGCTTCTGATTATGAGCTTTGGGGTGTTATATTAAATGGACCTAGTACACCCACACACCTTATTGATGGCACTATTGTTCCAAAGCCCGAAAGGGATTGGAATGATAATGATAGGAGAATGGCTCAACTTAATGCCAAAGCCATTAATATCTTATATTGTTCCTTAGATCAAATGAATTCAACCGCATCTCTACTTGTAATTCCGCTAAAGAAATATGGGATAGGTTGGAAGTTACACATGAAGGAACAAACCAAGTAAAAGAATCAAAGATAAATATCTTGTTCATAAATATGAATTGTTCACATGGAACAAACTGAAACCATCACATGCATGTTCACTAGATTCACCGATATTGTGAATGGTTTGAAAAGTTTAGGAAAAGTTTATACTAATGCTGATCTTGTTCGCAAAATACTCAGGTCATTGCCAAGATCGTGGGAAGCAAAAGTCACAGCAATCCAAGAAGCCAAAGACCTCAATGCACTACCCTTAGAGGAGCTTCTAGGATCTCTCATGACCCACGAATTGACAATGAGGCAGCATATTGAGGAGGAAACAAAAGAAGAAAACCATTGCTCTAAGGCTGCAAAAGATGGAAGAGAGCAGCAGTGATGATAGTGATGAAGATAATGATGAGACTGCTCTCTTGGCCAAGAAGTTCAGAAGATTTTTGAGGAAAAAGAAACCCTTCCAAAAAGAAAATTTGGAAATAAAATGGAAGGAGAAAAGGAAAAGAAAAGAAAGAAAAGGACAAGGACAAAGAGAAAGACCCCTTGATTGTTATGAGTGTAAGAAACCGGGGCATTATCGATATGATTGTCCACAATTGAAAAAGACCTTCAAGAAAAAGAAGAAAGCATATGGCAACATGGACTGATGAATCTTCTTCCGAAGAAGAAGACAAAAGAAGTTGCAAATATTTGTTCATGGCCAACGACGACGACAATGACGAGGTAAGTTCCGAAACCTCCGACAATGAGTTTACATTTGATGAAATGTTTGAAGCTTTTAATGAACTAATGATAGATTTTAAATTGTTGAAAAAGAAATTTAAATCTGTGAAAAATGATAATGTTAGTTTAGCTAAAAGTAAAAATGAATTAGCTTTAGAAGTTAAAAACTTAACTAATGAAAAGAAGAACTTAGAAAGAAAGAGATAATCTAATCAAGAAAAGATTTTAAAATCTGAACTAAAAACTAACTAAAGATTTAAAAGATCAATAGAAACTTTAGCTTTAGATAAAGAACAGCAAGCTAAAGAAATTGACTCTCTTAGAAAGATGTTAAAAAATATAAGGACATTGTTGAGAAATTTACTTAAGTTCAACTAAACTTAACATGATCCTAGATAGTCAAAAGCTGTTTTTGATAAAGCTGGGCTAGGATATAACACACTAAGAAAACAGAAATCACTAAGAATATTTTTGTAAAAGCCAACCAAGGTAATATAACTTGTTTTAAATGTAATGAAAAAGGTCACAAATCCTTTGAATGCAAAACATTAAACAACAACAAGTTAAATATTAAAGCTAAGAAAATATGGGTTCCGAAAGGAACAATTTTTGTGCTACTAACCATGAAGGACCCAAGAAAGCTTGGGTACCTAAACATAAAGTTTGATGATATTGCAGGAATGTCTTGTGGCCAAAAGATCAAACAAGAAGTGGTATCTTGATAGCGGCTGCTCAAGACATATGACGGGTGACAAAGAGGAATTCATCACCCTAGAAGAAAATGTAGGTGGAGTTGTGACATTTGGCGATAACGGTAAAGGTCAAATTTTGGGCCTTGGTAAAGTTCGCATAACTCCATCCATATATTGAAATGTACTTTATGTTAATGGTTTGAAGCATAATCTAATTAGCATAAGTCAATTATGTGATAAAAACTTTAATGTTTCTTTTAAATCTTCTTTATGCACTGTAACTAATTCTATTGATGATAGCATTGTTTTTACTGGTTATAGATTTGGCAATATATACTTAGTTGACACAGACAAAACTTCTAAGAGTAGTCATTGCCTAATTCTGATAATGCTAACATTAATGATATTAGTTGGTTGTGGCATCGTAGATTAGGTCATGCAAGCACACACCTTATTTCAAAACTAATTAAAATGGATTTAGTAAAGGTTTACCTAAATTAGATTTTGAAAATAATAAAATTGTGATGCATGTCAATTTGGAAAACAAACTAGAAGTTCATTTAAATCTAAAAATATTGTTTCAACTTCTAGGGGACTAGAGCTACTTCACATGGACCTATTTGGACCAACTAGAACACAAGTCTAGGAGGAAAGAAATATGGTCTAGTGATTGTAGATGATTACTCTAGATATACTTGGGTAATGTTTTTAGCTCACAAAGATGAGACTTTCTCGATGTTCCTGAAATTTTTCAAGAAAGTCACAAATGAGAAAAACACTACTATAGTATCTCTAAGAAGTGATCATGGAACAGAATTTGAAAATCACTTATTTGAAAATTTCTGCACTGAAAATGGAATTAATCATAATTTTTCAGCCCCTAGGACTCCACAACAAAACGGTGTAGTTGAAAGAAAAATAGAACTTTAGAAGACATGGCCCGTACCATGCTATGTGAAAGCAACTTACCAAAATATTTTTGGGCGGAAGCAATTAACACAGCATGTTACATCTTAAATAGAGCTTTAATAAGACCAATATTAAAGAAAACACCTTATGAATTATGGAATGAAAGAAAACCAAATATAAAATACTTTCATGCATTTGGATGTAAATGTTTCATTCATAATAATGGTAAAAACAACTTAGGAAAATTTGATGCTAAATCTGATGAAGGAATTTTTCTAGGTTATTCAACAACTAGTAAGGCATATAGAATCTTTAACAAGAGAAACCTTAGTAGTTGAAGAATCCATTCATGTAGTTTTTGATGAATCTTTAGCAACTAGATCTGAAAAGATTGATGATGAGGAAGATACAAACATAATTGAAAAAGATCTTGAAAAACTTAATATTGAAGTATCTTCTGATCATGAACAAGAAGCTAAAGATAATGATTCACATAAGGATGATGATGTTAATAATGATCATAATGATGTAGATCTTCCAAGAGATTGGAGATATGCTATAGTCATCCTAAGGAATTGATTATAGGTGATCCATCTCAAGGAATAAGGACTAGATCATACATGAGAAATATTAGTAATCATCTTGCATTTGTATCACAAATTGAACCTAAAACTATAGAAGAAGCTGAAAAAGATAATAATTGGATGTTAGCTATGCAAGAAGAACTTAATCAATTTACTAGAAATAATGTTTGGACTTAGTGAAAGACCTAAAAACCATTCAATATAGGAACTAAATGGGTTTTTAGAAATAAATTAGATGAAAATGGCATAGTAATTAGAAACAAAGCTAGATTGGTTGCTAAAGGATATAGTCAAGAAGAAGGTATTGATTTTGATGAAACCTTTGCACCTGTAGCTAGACTAGAAGCCATTAGACTTTTACTTGCATTTGCATGTCATATGAACATTAACCTATTTCAAATGGATGTAAAAAGCGCATTTTTAAATGGACTTATTAATGAAGAAGTCTATGTAGAACAACCACCAGGTTTTGAAGATCATGAATTTTCAAATCACGTTTTTAAATTGCACAAAGCTTTATATGGTTTGAAACAAGCACCTAGAGCTTGGTATGATAGGTTAAGTAAATTTCTAATAGAAAATGATTTTACAAGAGGAAATGTTGATAAAACCTTGTTTTTAAAAAGAAAAAGTAAAGATTTACTAGTAGTACAAATATACGTAGATGACATTATTTTTGGTGCTACTAACGAATCTCTCTGTCAAGAATTTGCAAAGTTAATGCAGGGAGAATTCGAGATGAGCATGATGGGAGAACTCAACTTCTTCCTTGGACTCCAGATCAAACAATGCAAGGAGGGAATTTTTATCAACCAAACCAAGTACACAAGAGAACTACTCAAAAAGTTTGGTATGGAAACAATGAAACCCCTTGGAACACCAATGAGTCCTTCATGCAAGCTAGACAAAGATGAAGAAGGTAAGAAGGTTGATCAAAAGTATTATCGAGGTATTATCGGATCCCTTCTCTATTTAACAGCAAGTAGACCTGATATAATGTTTGCAGTATGTTTGTGTGCTAGATTTCAAGCTGAACCTAAAGAATCACACTTAATAGCTGTTAAAGAATATTAAGATATCTAAATGGAACAAAAATGTAGGTTTATGGTATTCTAGAGACTCCACATTAAACCTAATTGCATATTCAGATTCTGATTATGCCGGATGTAAAATTGATAGAAAAAGCACAAGTGGTGCATGCCATTTCTTAGGAAGTAACTTAATCACATGGTTTAGCAAAAAGCAAAATTCAGTTGCATTATCAACTACTGAAGCTGAATATGTAGCAGCTGGAAGTTGCTGTGCGCAAATCCTATGGATTAAGCGACAACTTGAAGACTATGGTATAAACTTAATAAGACACCCATAAAATGTGATAATACTAGTGCAATCAATTTAACAAAAAATCCAATTCAACACTCAAGAACAAAACACATAGAAATTAGATATCATTTTATAAGAGAACATGTAGCTAATGATGAAATTTGTTTAGATTATGTAAACACTGAAGAACAATTAGCTGACATCTTAACAAAACCCCTAAGTGAAGAAAGATTTGAATATCTTAGAGGAGAATTAGGAATTTGTAATCCTTTTGAATAAATTTTGAAATACTTAAGGAAATGCATCTAGAATTCTTTCAATTCCTCAAAATCTTAAGGAAATATCTAGAATTCATATCAAAATGATTTATCAAGACTCAATGATTATGAATCATACACAAAATCAAATCCGGAATCATTTCAAACATTCAGAAAATTTTTTTTTTTGTTCTGAAATGGTCTCCGAGCCGACTCGGTGTGTACCGGAGTCGACTCGAGTTTCTCTGAAACTTGGGAGCCGACTCCTGGTATGAGCGAGTCGACTCGAGTTCGAGATTTTTCTCTGTGATTTAGGCGAGCCGACTCGAGGAAATGCGCGAGTCGACTCGACGTGGTCCCAAATCGCTTATTTAGGGCACGAGTCGACCCATCGTCATTCTAAATTTTCCAAATCTTTCTCAAAACCCTCCAAAACCTTTCAAACTCCAAAATCTTCCAAAAACCTTGAACAATCATTCCACCTTGAATCTATGGCCCCCAAAACCCGTGGAGCGAGCAGTAGCCGCGCCGGGATGAAGAGGAAAAGAACCGTGCGTCGACCCGTCCGCGAGCCGACTCCGGAGTCTTCGACTGCTTCTTCTTCGGATGATGCACCTGCTCCTACTGCCTCTACTCCTCAGGTAGACCTCCTAGCAAGTAGAGTCATTACCACTGGAAGGAAGTTGATTTCGAGTTGTTTGAGAAGAGGGATTACTTGTAGGTTCACAGTTAGAGAAATGGGATTTGAGAAAATTGCTCTTTAGATGTCCTACTTACCCTGCACTGGTGAAAGAATTTTATAAAATTTGTCTAGAGGAAATGGATTGGTCAGTACTGTAGAGGAGGTTTGAATGTCTCTTCATTCTTTCTAAGCTATTGAACTTACCCCTATCTGGACCCTCCACCTTTGCTTCAGAGGATAGATCTCCTGCCCTCACCAGATTATTGAATAGAAACTTTGAGGGATTTGAAGAAGTTTTGCAAGTCAGCTGCCATTGGAGTTAAGATTGCTACACAATATTGCAGCAGGATTCTATTTCCCAAAACAGGCCGGTTTGATTATGTTTCGAGAGGGATATTTTGTCATGGATGCTTGTTTCAGGAAGCCCATCAATCTTACCTAGGATGATTTTATGGTATATGGCTGACTGTGGAAGAAGAGGAAATCAGTCTTCCCTATGGCATGATCTTAACTCAGTTATTCAGAAGCCAAGGGATTGATTTAGTGATAGTGAGCCCAAGAAAAATTTAAGACATACTGATTACTATACTGGCCACTATTCATCGATGGGCTTCAAGAAAAATGGAATTGGGAAAGAAAAGGAAGATGATATTAGATGCTGAGGACAGAGTTGAGACATTCTGAGGTCACCTGGACCTTCTGTTCCTGGACCATCTGAGGCTGGACCTAGCATGCATTATTCTCCTCCACCTCAAGCTTCATCTACTTCTGTTTTTCAGATGCAGCTTGTCAACTTAGATCTATTTTGCTGAGTTTGATGATCAAAGAAAAGAAGAGATTGGAATTAAGAGAAGGAA